>OX467708.1:18886265-19451265 GCA_950111635.1 Agelastica alni | reverse complement strand
AAACTAAAAAAGAGTGCTTGATCTTGTATATAACAAATTTTAAAAATTTACAATTAAAGACCATTTAAAATTCATCTGCACCAAGTACTAAAAAATTGACTATAACAGATGGCTTAATTTCTTTCATGGTTAACGACAGCATGAGGAAGGTATTATAATTTAATCTTATGCTCAGCTGAAAGTCGATTTAATATTAACTTTAATACCTTTCAATAATAGTGTCAAAATAATCTGCACTAGATACAGTAGACTTAATTTTAAAGAATTTGGGAGATTAATAATGTTTGGTGTAGTATGATTGACCGATTAACGATTGGACCAAAATTCTATGAACTGCAAGACAATTTTCCTGTACTGTTGGAAGGTCTGCAGTGGTAGCTGGTCATTTAAACAATATATTTTCCAATCGGAGAATCGGCACTTATGGACCAGTAAGATAGCCCTTAAGATCTTCCGATCTTACCCCTTTGGATTATTTTTTATGGGGTTTTTTAAAGGAAAGAGTATACAAAACGCCTTTTGTACCTTTGGACGATCTCAAAAATAGAATAAAAAATTAAGTTGAAGCACTTAATGCTACTGCTGAGGTATTATATAACCTTTGCATCGAGTCAAATGTTGCCTGAAACAACCAGAACAACATTTTAAACATACTCCTTAAAACTAAAGGTTTTTTTATTTCGTTTAAACGGTTTCGTTATTATTTTATGAATACCAAATTAGTATTTAGATGTTTTTGCAAATTTGATTAATTTTTATTTTAACCACAATACAAAATGTTATACCTTATTAAAAAGCATAGTGTGTGTAAAATTTTAAATTATATATACAGTGTCTCAGTCAAATGTTTGTTTTCGGTCAAGCCAGAAGAGACTAAAAATTGTTAATATTGTTACGAATTTATTGAGTCCGTCTCTGTCAACCTTGGCGACGGCGCCGACCGAATCTAGGGTAAATATTTAATGAGCATAGAAGACAATGAATAATTCGAGAAATTCCCGGACCCTTAAGAAACTGGTAGAATGAGCTGGAATTGTGATTTAGAGGTATAAAAAAAGAAAGCGGCCGCGAAGAAGTTATTAAAGTATTAGTTTTAAAAGTGTTTATGATTTAAGAAATGTAAATAGTTATAAAAAGTTGTATATCTAAGTGATTTTTAAAAGTAGAATTTATTGTATTGGAATAAACATTGTTTTGTTACTGTACCGAGTTTTAAATCGCTGAACCCAATATAGAACTAAAATTCGTAACAGTGGTGTCGAAGTGGGATTTTTGCAAAAAAAAAGAGAAGATTTATGGTAAACACAAGAAATACGCCCTACGACGACATGGAGGACGATATAAAATTTATGAAAAATCAATTTGAAGAGTTAGAAAAACGACGACAAGAAGACCTAGAGAAAATTTTAGAAGACCAAGAGAAAGAAAGAGAATAACAAAAAAAACTCCTAGAACAACAGGAAGAGCAAAGAAAAGTAGATACCCAGAAACTTCTAGAACAGCAAAAACAGTTCTTCGAACAAGTAGTGCGGAAGAACAAATTGTTGAATTAAAAGAAGATCGACAGAGAGTTAAGAAAGGAAGTAAACACAGTACGAGATGAAGTAAAAGATATTAAGCAAGAGATCGACATTGTTCTCCAGAAGAAAGTAGTCACGGTACGAAATGAAGTAAAGGACATCAAGAATGAGATCGACGCTGTTCTCAAAAGTGAAGTGAACACAATTAAAAAGGACGTGCAAAGCCAGATTGCCTCGCTTCAAATTCAAGATTGTCGTGACAGGGTTGCCACATCGGTAATTTCAGTGAAACCACCAGCTTTTGATAGACAATCATCCTGATCTATGTATCGCAGACAGTTCGAAGCTGCAGCCTCGTCCAATGGGAATGCTGCAGACAATTCCTGCCGATCAACAAGGCAAATATGAAGACATAGTAGCTGCACTAGAGTTAAGGTATGGCGATCAACACCGAGAACAGCTATACCGAGCGCAGATGAAAACACGGGTGCAGAAATCTGGCAAAAGTCTGCAAGAGTTCGAGGCGGATGTAAGAAGGCTGATCCAGTTTGCGTACCCACAGGCACCGGAAGACTTCAGGGAGCAATTTGCTGTCCAGCTATTTATCGATGGACTTAGGGATCCAGAGATACAAAAGACTCTACGATTGACGAACTTTAATAGCACGGGCCATTCGGAAAATTTTTGGAAGAAATCAGGTCCATGATAAATAATATGGGCAATCAGCGGAAACGAACCTGTTACCGGTGTGGAAAAACTGGACACTTCATAAAGGATTGCAGAATAAGAGTACCTCCACGAACAAACTCACCTGCGGGAACATTGGATAGGATCAAGTCCATGATAAACAATATAGCCAACCATCGGAAACGAATCTATTACCGATGTAGAAAAACAGGACATTTCATCAAAGATTGCAGAGTAAGAATACCAACACAATCAAACTCACCTGCGAGAATACAACCACGTTCTCTATCACCTACGAGAACCAGGTCATTTAGTGGGTCTTTAGAAGGATATCAGAAGAAACAAGCCTCAGTTAAGACAGAGCAAGTTATTCCGGTAAGAGTTGCTAGTGTGTACTACGAAGAACATCAATCGTCGGATGAAAACAACGCCGCTAGATAACTCATTAATTCCGAAGGTGACATCTTCAGACCAACATCGAGACGAACCAACTTGATCCAACACAGGGTTGATACTGGCCAAGCTCATTCGATTTGACAACCACGAAGGCGACTACCATTTGTGCAACAAGCGAGACTGATGCCTGAAGATGAATGGACAGCAGCCCATTTAAGACAAGACCAAGAGAATGACCCCAACATTTTGGACTTTCTACGTTTTGGAAGGAAAGTGAAGCCGAGAGACCTACTTGTAAGGACATCTCTGACCGGGCACCAACATTCAAAGCCATGTGGGCACAATGGGATTCCCTTACTGTTGAGAATGAATTGCTGAAACGAGTTTGGGCATCGGCCGATGGCAAGAAAACAACTTCCCAACTGGTCATGCCCAAGACAAGGATTAATGAAGTCTTGGAGGATATCCATGGAGGAAAATCAGGTGGTCATCTGGGAGTTAATAAAACTTTGGATAAAATAAGACAAAGGTTCTATTGGGTCCAGTGTCGTGACGACGTAGAGAATTGGTGTACAAGATGCCCAGTTTGTGAGGCGAGCAAAGGTCCTAAAACAAGATCTAGAGGCAAAATGGAACAGTCCAATGTAGGAGCTCCTTTTGAACGAATTGACATCGACGTAGCTGGGTCATTTCCAATGACGAATGACGGCAACAAATACATACTGGTTGCTATGGACTACTTCAGTAAGTGGGTCAAAGCATATGCCCTGCCAAACCAGGAAGCATCTACAGTTGCAAGAGTCCTGGTAAACAACATGTTTTTACGATTCGGGGTACCTATGGACCTACATTCCGATCAAAGAAGGAATTTTGAATCGATCTTATTTAAGAAAGTTTGCGAATTGATGGAAATCAACAAAACCAGGACTACCCCACTACATCCACAGTCAGACGGCATGGTTGAAAGGTTTAATCGGACTATGTTAGAACATCTCTCCAAAGTAGTAGAAGAACATCAGAAAGGCTGGGATCAACGTCTTCCATTATTACTGATGGCCTATAGAGTAGCTGTTCATGATTCTACAAAGCTCACTTCAGCCAGCATAGTCTTCGGAAGGGAACTTCCTTTGCCCTGTGATTTCATTATTTGGAATGTGCTCTCTCCTTGATATGCGACAGGTTCTTCTTAGGTAGTCCATCTCCACACAGTCTATCTTTCTTTTTGTCTTTTCTGTCATTTGCCAGCATTCTGCCCCATACGTTAGAATAGGCTCTACAACTGCTGTGTAGATTGTCTTCTAGTCCTTAAACTAATTTGGTTGGACCAAAGTAATGAGTTGAGAATATGTATCGTTCTCTGACCCTGTTGTGCTTTGTGTTTTATGTCACGTTCTGAAGATCCTTTGTTCGAGATTAGGCTTCCCAAATATTTATATTCTTTGCACTTTTTTATTTTTTGCAATTCTAGATCCTTATCTTCGTCCCCCTCTTCTACTCGCATATATTCCGTTTTTGTCATGTTCATGCTTATATCCCATTTTTCGTATTCCTCCTGTAGTTTCCTAAGTATGTAATCTGCATCTTCTTCGCAGCTAGCCATTATTACCTGGTCATCTGCGAAGAACAGCGTCGTCAAACAGTGATCATTGATTTTCAGACCCATTCTTGAGTATTTCTGTCTCCACTTGCACAGTGCTTCTTGGACGTATATTTTGAACCCTTTGTGACATTAAATGGTTTTGAAAAAATATTTCCTGTCTTAACTCTGCTTTGCGGGTTCTTGTACATATTATGATCACAGATTGCAACACTTTGGTTGATCTTTCTTTAGTCTATTAAATTTTATTTGTTTCCGATTTAAAATCTTCCCGAGCCGTCCCTGAATCTCTAAACTCAAAAGGAAACCAAAAACGCTCAGAATACAAAAACCTCTAATCAAATACACATAACCCTATGAAGGATATGTCATTTGTTGTACAACTATGCATATTACCAATATTAAGCAATGACTTCACATGTACGTCACCCTTTTTGATTGATATCAAGAAATTGCCACGCGATGCACGACACCCATTGAAATTTTGTGCGAGGAACTGGTGGAAATAATTAAATCATTTAAAAAAAAATATGGGTAAGAAAATGGATAGCTAGAATATCCGCATATGAGGATTCAAATATGCTTTTAAAAGAGCTGGCTTTAGTAGACTTATAACTATGGGTAACGTGCACGTAACGTTTCAGCCTGACAACGGTAGAAAGAGTGAAGTACATGTTACGTCATAGTTTAAGATTCTATTTATCTGTCAAAAAGTGGCCTCGGCTATATAGTAACATATACGGTAACATACAGTCTACTTTTTAACACTTCAATGTTATTGTTTAAGTCTTTAAAAATAACTAATAAAACCACAATATGGTTTCTTAAATTTAAGTAAATATCAAAATGCTTTCTCTTAACTCAAAAAAAAAACCTAAAAACGCTTAGAAATCCAAAATCGTTAAACAAACTCACACATAACATCATAAAAGTTAGGTCATTTATTGTACCCACACGTAAAAGTAATGGGAACCATAGAGACCATGAATAGTCACGACGCTCAAATCGAGCAACGACTGGAGGGAGAGACACGTAACAGATCTCAAGCAGTGACGTCATATGTACTTTACCCTTTTTACCGATATAAAAAAATTACCATGCAGTGCCCGTCACCCATTCAAGCTCGTTTTCCATAAACATTCTACGTCTCTATATAACTCCACAAAGTATCTTTACCCCACGTAGTCTTTATAAAAGTACAGATAACGATAAACTAAGTTATTACAAAGCACGGAGCAACAAATACTAACTAATCACTTGTACGAGTTACTACAGGTAACGTGCACGTGACGTTACAGCTTGACAACGGTGTAAAGAGTAACGTGCATGTGACGTCACAGATTGAGATTTGATCTATCTGTGAAAAAGTGGGGCCTCGGCTATAAGTAACATAGACCCTACTTTGTAACACTTGTTCTTATGGGAGTTTGTTATATTTGCATTAAATTTATTAACACCATAATGCTCCTTAAACGTACTTTACGATATCCATCTGTCTACCGAAATTAAAAATTGGCCACGTGCTGCTTGTGAGTGGTGAGTGTACTGTTTTGGTCTTGCTAGATTTTAGCAGAGCTTTTGACACTATCAACCATAACCTATTGCTTGAAACCTATTGCATGGCATCATACCTTCGAGGTCGTAAGCAAATGGTTTTGGTTGATGGGCAATCCTCTAATTATATGGATTTGAAATGTGGAGTCCCCCAGGGTTCCATATTGGGGCCATTGCTTTTTGCTATATATACTTCCTGTCTGGTGAAAACTCTTCAGATTTGTAATGTACACCTGTATGCGGATGATACTCAAATTTATTATAGTTTTCATCCCAGTATGGTAGTGGAGTCATGTGACCTTATAAATGAGGAACTTGATAGGTTCATTGAAGTTGCAGAGGATCACTGTCTTAGTATTAATTGCAGTAAATCTAATGTTATTCTTTTTGGCAACAAAAACAAACGAGATGAGATTTCTGATAGTGTAAGTATTGTAATAAAAAATGAAGTACTTCAAAACGTAAGTGAAGCCAAAAGTTTAGGGATAATATTGGACTCCCATTTAAAATTTGAAAAACACATAAATCAGATTATTCAACGTGCATACTTCACTCTTAAAACTATTTATGGCAATAGATATTTCCTCCCTATTCAAATAAAATCAAATCTGTGTGAGTCATTAATACTGTCAATATTTAATTATGCAGATGTACTCTATGGTCCATTCTTGTCCAGCCAATATCAAGTAAAAATACAAAAAGTACAAAACTCATGCTTACGATTAATATTTGGTATCCGCAGAAGAGAACATATCTCACACAAATTGAAAGATAATGGTTGGCTAAATATGAGCAATAGAAGGAGATTACATGCTGCTGTTCTTTTTCAAAAAATTATTTTCGATAAAACACCCTCATATTTGCACAGAAAAATCACCTATCCATCCGATATACATAATCTAGAATATCCGATATAAAGGAACCCTTTCACCGCCAATCTTCAGACTAGAAATATTCAGGCGTAGTTACACTTATCAAATATGTTCAATAAACAATCAGGTCCCTACCATTGTTAAAATCCTACAGTTTGCAAAGATTCAAGAAGGCATATAAGAAACATTTGTTTTCGATGCAATCCTGATATACGTACGATGGAAATTAGATTAAGAATAGCTATAATTGTTATACTTTCATTCTTTTATTTTTTTATATATTGTTAAGTTCAACACAACTAGCGATATACTTAAGGTTAAGTGAAAGAACAGTTTATGAGCTGTTTTTATATCATCTTATAAACTGAACTTCGCCTTTTGCTTTGGGCCTGATCCACATTATATATATATTCTTGTTATCTATATATGTAAGCAATAAAGTCGTTTATTATTATTATTATTATTATTATTATTATTATTATTATTAATTGGGCACATTGGCCTTACTTATAACCATAATTTTTGTTTTGTTTGTATTAATGTCAAGTCCGTATTTGTTGCTACTCATCGTCACTCTATCTACCAAAAACTAAAATTTATATATATATATATATATATATATATATATATATATATATATATATATATATTTCTATGATCTTATCCGAGACTTTAGTGTTTTGAGCTAGTTTAATCTTCCCAAAAAAAACAATCTTATTTATACTTGTCATAGCTATCAGTGACAACGGTCTACATTTTTCGCAATGTCGATTGAAATAGATGTTACTAATGGTTTTCCAGATTTTATTATATATGAATTTAAGGAAGCATTTACATTTTTTGATAAAGAATCAACAGGTAAACTTAAAACATCAGAATTAGGAACTGTGATGAGAGCATTGGGCCAGAACCCCACAGAAATGGAACTAATGGTAATAAACACATTTATCATTTACATATTCTATATACCTTGCAAAAAAGTAGTGTACATTTTAATTTTAATTGAAGTTGATCATATGATTATAAACATCAAATACCTACCTATAATAAAATAATAAGAATCTTTATCGTTTTAGCAAATAATTAGTGAGGTTGATCCAGATAATACAATGACAATTAATTTTGACGTATTTATAAAGATGATGCAATGCAAACTTTGTACAACGGATATGGCAGAAGAATTGCGAGAATCGTTTCGTTTATTTGACGAAAACGAAACTGGAGTAATAGTTCTTTCCACATTGCGCGAAATAGTTACCACTCTTGGTGACGTGTTTGATGAAAATGAAGTCGAAGAAATGATTAAGGACATTGAAATAAATGAAAACGAAGAAATCAATTACAAAGAATTTATTAATACAATAGTGTCAAAATAAATGAAGTTGTTAATGTTGTCGGTATAATAAAAAATATTTTATTATAAACCAACTATTTTTAATAAATTATCTATTCTTTTGGTTAAAGAAACTTATTTTTTAATATTAAATCATAAATTTGTAAAAATATTGTAGATAGATTTTTCAAACTTGCCTAAAGTAGCCTATAATCCAGTTAACGTACGTATTTTTTTCAAGACAATAAAGTTTAAAAATATTCAAACTTGCGTGGGATAGGCCTGCTGAAAAAAATTTAAATAGTGGGCTAAAAAGGTAGCTAGTAACACCATTAGAAAACTAAATGAAATATCATTTAATTAAATTTAAACCTAAATACACTGCCGTGCAAAACAGACAATAGTCTCATTCATTTATTTGTTACGTTAAATACGTTCAATATTTAATAGTTTCTACGCAGATCATTTGAAGTTATCACTTTTGTCGGGCGTCCCGAGACGCACACCCTTATTTAATTTTAAATTAGTACAACATATCGGACATGGTATTTTAAATGATAAATGCACCTTTTATGCACGACAAAATACATATTTCAAAGTTTATATTGTGTTCTAAAATACCTAGTCCAGCATTTTACAAATTGCAAAATTAAAATCTAAATAAAAAAGATAATTAGCAGAAAAAGCTTAAGTGGTACTTAACCCAATATTCAGAGGGCGCTGCTAACCGGTTGGCATTTTGAACAGCTGAGATGTACTCTTTTTTTCTGAATACCCTTTGGATCTATCCACTGAATTGCATTTTATAGCTTTGCGTCAAACTGTCTTGACGTCAAGATGGTTGCAGCAAACCAATTGCGATAAACCTACTGCGCCAGAACTCTCATACATTTCCTTTTAAAATTATTCCACAATCTGTTTTTAAGGTTATAAATAAGTTAATAATTACTTACAGAGTTATCGTAAGTTTTATGTACCTATTTATGGTTATTTCTTAATTAAAAAAAATATTTATCCACTAGTACAAAAACAAATGTAGATTTTTAAAGTGAAACTTCTATACGCGCACTGGAAATAAAAATTCAAGGTTGCGTCACACGAGCTAGCGAGACGAAAATGTGTAACGATTCGTAAGGCTGTGACACTAGAGACACTTAGAGACCTACAGTCATAGAAGCACAGAGTTTTTTTGTGTGCCGTGCGATAAATGAACAGAACAGAAAATAGTAATTGTGGGTGTTTACATCACTCCGAATTCACATATTAACGACATTATCGCATTTTTACATGGCTCATTATTGAGATACACTCGTGATGGTGGTAGGCTTCTTCCTTAACGCGACGATTTAATACTAACTGGAGACTTCAATGTAAATTTTGCAACGGACACTTCCATAAAATTAATACTACAACGGCAACTGAATTTACAAATAATTAATGACCGGAATATTTCAACAACAAAATCAGGAACAACTAAAGATGCTGTATTTTTTCGTTATCTCGACACAATCGAATCAAGAATGTATGTATCGTATTTTAGCTACCAAAAACCAATTGTATCGATTGTAGCTATTGCACCAACTACACAAGATGTACAGGCTATTGAAGCACCCAGTAATGTAGAAATATGCACAAAAGATCTGATAGGTCAAGATGCTTGAGAGGCTGCATAGCCTTCAAGATCCCCCTTACAAATCTATAATGTACAGATTACAGAAACAAATTAAGAATAATATTTATATGTAAACAGTTATATTGTTCTATAAATAACTGATTCCAATCCTTATAATATTCATTGTATACAATTAAATTTAATCCTAGCCGTTTAAACGTTGAAGTTTCACTTCTTATATGTGCACATAATGCATACATTTTTTTTATGAATACGGAAGCAATGTGAAAATAGTGTATTAGATATCATTAATTGTTTGTACTTTGTTGACTCCAAAAATTAAAACAGTATATATAGTATATATATATATATATGAATACTAGGTTTTCTGGATAATAAACCGCGTTCAGAAAATTTGTTTTCTCGACGTTTCGGCTCCCGCTTTGGAGCCATTATCAAGAGTTAGGTTAGGGTTAGGAAGGGTAAGGTTCAGTACGTTTTCGTGGTCTCAATCTGCCTACTCCACTGGTCGTACTGCACCGGTCAGTTGTCTCTGAGATCTCAATCTGCCTACTTCTCAGGGACAACTGACCACGACGTAGCTGGGTATTTATAGGACTGGAAATGGAGGGAGGTAGAGGTGGGTGATTGGAGGGCGGTTGATTGGAAGGTGGGAAATTGGAAGGCGGTAAATAGTAGTTGGGAGATTGGCGGGTAAGTAAAGGTTTCCATGTCGGAGGTAATCGTTGGCCGTCATCCCTTTTGTTCATACAATTGGGACGTTTCTCTATTTCTATTGCTTCTCTGATTATACGAGGTTTAAAGGATCGGATTGTTGCTATTGTTCTTGTTTTGGGAAAATCAATAGTGTGGCCTGTTTAGATTCTGTGTTGGGCTAATGCATTGTTGGTATCTAAATGTTTGACGGATAGGGAGTGTTCAGAAACTCTGTTCTGTACTCGACGGTTGGTTTGACCTATGTAAGTTTGAGGAAAGTTACTACAGGGAATCTCATAGACACCATGATTTTCGTTGGGGACTTTATCTTTTACTGGCCTGATTAAGTGGGAGATCTTTCTGTCAGTGGTGAAGATGGTTTTTATATCTGCGGACTTACCCTTACCTAATCTTACCCTTCCTAACCCTAACCTAACTCTTGATAATGGCTCCAAAGCGGGAGCCGAATCGTCGAGAAAACAAATTTTCTGAACGCGGAAGCATTTCTGAACATATATATAAATTATAATTAATTAATAAATTGGGCCATTTATTAAATCTTTTTGTTTTTCAAACGTACAATAAATAGGCCATAATAACTGACTGCGGAAAAATACAACTTTTTCACCAGCGGCAGTTTTACTTTTACTTTTTCCTCCGCCGGAGAGAAAAGTATGCTAATGTAGCGGCTGTCAGTTAAAACGTCATGAGTTGTGATGTTAAATCAAAACTTGTAATGTGACATTTTTTATTGCTGAATGACAACTATAAAATAAGATATGTCAACGAGCCATTTTTGTATTGAACCATGTTACATATATCGTTATTTCTGTTATTTGTGTGATAGTGGAAAAATCACGGAGTGGGCGACATCTATTATTGATCGTATGAACTTCTCGAGGTGTGAACAACAAACTAAACTCCATTTATTCATATTGGTGAAAAGTAAACTTTATGTATTATTTTGAGCAATTTAAGCATTTGAACGATAATTTCACAATGCTCCATATATTATGGCAATTTGATTATTCTTTGCATAAATTTTCTTCTAATCCTGAGGCAGCTTAGAAATGAAAGATGATCTTAAAGATAGAAAAACCAATCTTAAAGTTTATGTTTGTTTGCAGCAAGCACTTTGTGAAATATGATTTTTTCAGTGGTAAGTTTGAAATTTTTTCCATCTATCATTTTATTTGTGATTATTTATAATGACTTTAGCAACACAGAGAAAGCGTTTAAAAGATGGATATGTTCCTTAGTCAGAACCTTCCAGTGTTAAAGTATCAATTTTCCATAATTAATTGGATTATAATATATAATCCTTAATTGGTCGAACACGTTCACCCACAAAGTACAATATGTCCGAAATTAATATTTCGAATTTCATAGGCATTGCAACCAGAATTCCAGGGACAACAGAACTGAAAAACTTCGAAAACAAACCAAAATTGAGATCTGGACACACCTGGTATTTACTGGCATTTAACAAATAGGATTGATGGTCTCTGCCTACCCCTACGGGAAAAAGGCGTGACTATATGTACGTATGTATTGTTACGAACCAAAATTTATACCTGGACACACCTGGTCTTTACTGGCATTTAACAAAAATCCAGCGACAATAAAACTAAAACGTCGAAAACAAACCTTAAATCCAGCTTTAATCCAATAGTTAAACACAAAAATTTAACTCAAATCTCTGAGATAACTAAAATTCCCTACAATAAAAACTTTGGTTTTGTAAGTGATAAAATGACAGAATATTTGTTGTTCACACCTCGATCCGATATTTTGTGATTGAAAGCGCCATCTCGCGTTACGTGATTTTTCCCTATAGTGGAAATAATGCCAACTGTCATTAAAAAATTGTCATCTGAACATAAAAGTTGACAAAGAAAGTGCCGCTTCTGTGTCAGCATTCATTCTGGAGTAGATAGTGAAAATGTGAATTCTAAATTTTAAACGTCATTTTATTTTGTCTTGATCTTTCAAATGTAATGCAATGGTTACACAAAATTAATTTTTTAATACGGGGTTAAAGAGATAAAGAGAAAGAAAACGGTAGATGGAATGATGCTGAAGTACTACAAATAAATTTACGTTGCACAAATCTGTTTCTATTAAATATAAATGGCCACCAAAAATCGAACTTACTATGATACCCAAAGTGAGTGAATTTAAATTTTCGCTTAGTAGTATACAAAATAAAAATGTGTTGGTCAGAACTTGTTGGTACCTTTCTTTAAATCCAATGTCGTTTTTTTTTAACCATTCCTTTTGAACGAAATGACGACAAAGTTTATCTTTGTTGGTCTTATAAAATATTTAGATTTTTAACACTAAAAACTTAAGAATCGGCAAGATTTTAAAATTACTCGCATACAGTGTGAAACATTCAAATAAAATAAATGATTTATTTCAATTGTTGTGCATATTAATAAAAAAAAAACCCGACTTGGATTATGAGATGACATCCTCAATAATCAATATTCCCATCATTCCATGGTGTAACATAGGGCCTCAACAAAGTTTCTCCATCGGACTCTATTTCTGGCAAGCATTTTGACTTTTTGCCATAATTTATTCATTTTTGTATTTCACTTAATATCGTTCTTCTCCAGGTTGTCTTTGGGCGGCCCCTAGCGCGGCTGCCTTGGGGATTCAACTCCAGGGCCATTCGGGCTATAATATTTTCAGGTTTTCTAAGGGTGCGACCCAGCCATCCCCATTTGCGCTTTCGTATCTCTGTATCGGTCAGAGTCTGGTTTGTTCTTCTCCAGAGCTCTTCATTTGAAAAGCGGGCCGGCCAGAAAATACGTAATATCCTGCGTAGACATTTGTTCACAAAAACTTGCAAAGCCCTGGATGAACTTTTAGTGGTTTTCCATATTTCGCATCCGTAAAAAAGAACAGATTTTACGTTTGTATTGAAGATACGTAGTTTTGTGTTGGTGGTGTATGCTCTCGAACTCCAGACCCTGCTAAGCATTCCAAAAGCTCTCCTTGCTTTTCGTATTTTGTCAGTGTTAATTCTTAACTGTTTAGTTTTATTAATATTAATCTTAAGACCAACTTTCTTGGCTTCTTCGCTGAGTCATTGAAACCCCATCTTCTTCCTCTGTCCTGGTCATTAGCTTTGCGGAGAACGGAATCCAGCACGATATTAAAGAGCATTGGAGAGAGGACACAACCCTGCTGCACTCCGCTTGAGATTGTTATAGGTTCGCTTGGTATTCCTTTGTGAAGTACTTGACATGTAGAGTTTGAATAAAGCTGTTTTATAATTTGAATCACTTTGATTGGAATGCCAGTTTCCCTGAGAAGCTCCCACACTGCGTGATGCGATAGTGTATCGAAAGCCCGCTCAAAATCAATAAAGACCAAATATAATGAAGTTGAGATGACATCCTGCAACAACAAAATGTCATCCCTACATTGAAGCCCCTTCGAGTGACAGTTTCTTCTTCTCATTGCGCCGTCTTCCTCCGAAGGTTGGCGATTCAACTGGCAATAATTACTCGTGACACAGCTGCTCTGAAGATTTCGGATGATGTTTTACTGAGCGATCGGCGTAGGTCCTTGAGGCCTTCTCCCTATAGACCTTTTACCCTGAATCTGTCCCGCGATGATCATCCGAAGTATTTAACATCTATCTCCTCTCATTATATGTCCAATATACAGTTATAACCCTCAAATTTGTAAATGGGGTGCAGGGGCTTGGGAACTTGTGAACATTTATTCTCTTTATTGTATTTTCAAAACATGATTGTTTTCAAATGTACTGCAAAAAGTAAGGAGAACGGAGAATAACGTTTGCGATTCGGTAGGTTACACCAGAGATGTTGAATAACGATAAAAGACAGTTTTTTTTAGATTAGGATGTTGTTAAGACGTTCGAGGCGAGCATTTTGCACACCTACATTAAGATTTATGTTTTTTTTTATTTTTCACATTATCAAGAACTAAACGGTATAACTTATTGGGTTTTTAATGTTAATATTTGCAATAAACACAAAACAATACCATTTTTGAATGGACAATGACAATTATTAAAATTCCTTACTTTTCATTTTAAAATTTAAGGCTCATAACTGTTACTCGAATGGATTTCGATTTAGGGATAACATTTTTTCGTTGCAGAATATCATTTCATTATCTAAAATTGACATATTTTAGAATTCTTTATAAATAAGCCCCATAATTGAAATGCAAAATTTATTTTCCATTTGGCTATTCCACAAAATAATTCTTATTTTTTCTTTATTTTCGGGTCTCAAACCACTTTTTTTACTTTCGCTGATGATATCAATTTTTTCTTTAAAATAGAGATGTTTTCGTTTTTAATAATTCACGTTGACCGGAAGCTTTTAAAGCTTTCAAAGCCTAAATTTGGATTTAATGAGATTAAATTTTAACCAAAAACATTTAGGTAAGTACTTTCTTTGTACAAACACATTTATATTGTGGGTTTTGTTAAAATTGTTGTGGATGGCTTTTTATCGGATTTAATTGAGGGTGTTTTTACCATTGTGTAGCAAAAAATTCCCATGATGAGTGTCCGCAATCATTTTAAAAAAGGGGTGACAGGTACAATGGAATGGGATTGTTTAAATAATAATTGGAGAATTGGAAATTGGTCATTATAGGGGGTGGTCGTTTTATACAGGTGCTCTGCTAAGAGTGGTTTTACTGTAATTTGTTGTAGTCTTATTGATGATTGCTTTTTAAAATTTTCTACAATTTATTATGGTATCAATAGATTAGATTTTAATGGGAGTCTTTTGGTAAGTATGCAGCCCCAGTTGTTTTACCAACTTCCAAAGGTTGTTGGACGTCTTGATGAAGCTCCTTGGCTCAGATTTTTCTTTGACTAAGCACAGGAACCGAGACCTTACTAGTCCCTTGTAATGACATAGGACGTATTCCGCCGTCTCATCTTCTTCAAAACAGAAACAGCAATTACTGTTCCCAGCCACTTCTAACCTACAAAGGTGTTTGCGAAATCGACAACCTCCTGTCAGCAGGTCCACTGTTACTATTAGTCTGGTACGGCTAAGGTTGAGCAGGTCTGCCATAATCCTATACAAAGGTTCTTAAATGAACTTTTCCGCGTATCTCTAACCTGTAAATCCATTTCATTCAGCCAGAGCTTCTAAGTGCATCCACTTTTTTATGGTGCTCGTTCTGAGTTTTTTTTGAAACCCCACAGTGAGGTTCAGGTCCATTAGGGATGGTTTCGGAGTCCATTTTTGTCAGTGTATCTGTCTCCTCGTTTCCCTCTTGCCCCGAAAATTCTGGGATCCATACCAGTGTGACATTATTTATGTCTAATATCTTCTTTGGGGCTTTCTTGCAATCCATCAAGTTTTATGAGGTGATAACCGGAGAGACCAATGCTTTTAGCACGACTTAATCATGGGAGCAGATTGCTATTCTTTTATTTAACCTTCTAAATTCCTTAGCACAGTGTTTAACGACGATCGTTTCGGCTTAACACACCTTAGAGGGTCGATTCAGACTGATGGTCATCTTTATTTTCTTTCATTTTTTGTACACACTTCTTCCAGTGCCACAAGACATTTTGAAGTCGTCTGTGTACCAGATTGAGTAAGCAAACACTTGAATCCGGTTTTTCCATGCGCCTCTTTTAACAAAAAAGGTATAAAATTTTCTGGTAAAGCAGTAGTAGGGCGATAGTACAAGTAAATTGTAGATTTTATAGATTGTAGGTGGGGTCGTGAAGGCTATGCATCCTCTTAAGCATCAGATCTTTTGTGCATAACCCTTAATCTATTTAAGGCCCGGGATTCCGAGACTTCAAGCAAAGTTTATCAGTTTCCTGGAGGCTAAGTTTCTAACATCTAAAGGCTTTAGGAAGACCCCGTCCAGAAACTTGAGCCTCTCACAGAAAAGCACTGGGAATTCGCAAAGCAAATGTTCTGCAATTTCAGCGAAGTTCTCGCAGTAGCGGCAACTATCACTCTCTGTTTTTCAGATGATACCTCAGAGGGCAGTGTCCAGTGAGGAGCCACGTCACCAGTTTTAAGTCTTTCTTGTCCAACTCGAGAAGCTGTCTAGTTTTCCTTGCCGAAAGGCTTACTAGCCTTTTCGCTTGTCTTTGTCCTGGCACTTTATGCCAGTGAAATATTATTTCATCTGTTTTCCAGCGTTGAACCTCTTCTTTTAAGTGGGCTTTGGAAAGTCCACAGAAGGGTCCTGGGCCAGAAAATTGTGTATTTGGCCCTTCTTTGGCAAAGCAATCTGCTTCTTCGTTGCCTTTACCTCCCTTGTGACCTAAAACCTACATCAGACTAACCTGATTGTTCGCTTTCAGTTAACTCAGGGACTGCTTACAGTCCCAAGTCAGCTTAGACTCACAAGTGTATGACTTCATAGCTTTAAGTGCTGCTTGGCAATCTGATAAAATATAGATTTCTGCCCTTCGGGTGTTCCTTTTGATACACTCCTGGGCACATATCTCTATGGCATGTAATTCTGCTTGAAACATGGTTGGGGTGTTACCAAGTGGTTTTTAGAGCCTAAAATTCGGCCCTGTAACGACCACTCCAACCCTTTCATCTATCTTGGATCCATCAGTGCACCACACTAAAGTTGAGGTCCGTTCTCTGTGCAAACTTGGTGGTTGTTTATGACCACTTCAAACTGCATTTCGAAGTCGTACCTAACTGGCATAATATATGTCGGCTTAGACATCGACTCTAGTATAAGTAACAAGATTATAGAAATAATGTATATATATATGAATAACGAATATTAAAAAATCTCGTAAGTAAAATCATTGTTATGGATTATTATAGATTAGAAATTTTATGGAAGGTGTATTTATAATTTTCTTTTATTAATTAATTATTTAAGAACTAATTTACTCGAATCAATAAAAACTCTTACGTAAGATTAAAAAATAACAAGATTTTCACCTCTGTTTCCCATTTATGTGGGCAATTTTTCCTATTTTTTTTTAATTTGTTGGTTTTTTTTAGGGACGTACCAATCCACCTACAACTTGTTGGAAGTAGTATGTAATTATTTTTTGTCATAATTCATTAAAATTACCACTCCAGTCATTAAGGCTTAATTTTATTTAATCTTTTTTAACCTTTTGTATCTAAAAAGTACTTTTATCTTTCTTTATTTGAAATAAGTGAATTTAGTCTTTGTAATGATGATTTATGCCGAAATTGATTTACCATTTCTATTTTACTATCTATGAGGTTTTTCCTTTTTGATTTTAAGCACCTACACAACAGCCCTTGTACATTTTCATTTCTTTTTATTTCAACAAGCGCTTCTGTTCCTGTAAACTGTTTCATCTAAGCTCGCTAATTTATTCACATCATGCTCACATTTAAACTGTCTATTCTGAATAATTTTACTCATCACGTTCATCCATTTCGTTCTTGGTTGATCACACTCGGGATTTCAGGAAATTAGCTACGTTTTAATTAATATTAATTAAATTAAGTCTTCGAAATGCCTCACATTGGCTAATATTTCCTTATCGCTGTTAAAATACGTCTACTACATCCATTTCCTACTTTCTATTAAAATTTATTTACTTTTTTATCCTTTAATGATCCCAATAAAAAAAAAATTCGGAGTTCTTCTTTTTCTTGTAGTGCCTATTCGTTCCGGATGGTGGCTATCATATTGGCTATTCGCACTTTATTAACTGCAGCTCGGAATAGCTGAGTTGTCTGGTTGAACTCCTTTAAGTTTTTCAGCCACGATATTCGTCGTCTGCCTGATCCTCTAGTTCCATACACTGTGCCTTGTAGAATATTTTGCAAAAGTTTGTATCGGCTCTCATTACGCATTACATGTCTGCATTGATAACCCGGTCTATCCAAGGTATTTTTTTAATTCTCCGGTACAACCACATTTCAAATGCCTTAAGTTTCTTGGAGGAAGCCTCCGTAAGCGTCTACGATTCGACTTCATAAAATAGTACTGAATACACCTAACAACGAAGTAAACGTATTTTCATGGTTAGCTGTATGTCGTGGCTTATGAAGACTTTTTTCATCTTAAGAAATGCGTTTCTTGCCTTTTTAATGCGAGTTCTGATCTCAATATAGTGGTTCCACTCATCATTAATGTTTGTGCCAAGTATACGTAACTATTAATCCTTTCCAGGGGACTTCCATCTGCTAATAAGTTTCCACTTATGTGTTGGTTTTTACTTATTATTAGCGCCTCTCTAAAGATATATTCAGAGTATAAATTAAAGATGACTGGGGTCAGTATGCATGCTTGTCTTACACCTATGTATTCTGTTTTGTCTCCGTCCATCCTGACACAAGCCACTTGGTTCCAGTAGAGATTTCGGATGATCTTGATATACTTTTCATCCAGGCCAGTTTTTTTTAAGACTTCCATCACTTTGGTGTGTCGTACTCGGTCAAACTCTTTTGTGTAATCGATAAAACATGCATACACATATCAGTTGACATCGCTGAAACAATACTTGGACTGAAAAAAGAGCTTTTCTGGTCTCTACGGCGCTTCTGAAGCCGAATTGGTACAGAGATATCTGTTCTTCACAAATTTTAAATAATCGGTTGTGGATTATTTTTAAAAATATCTCTAACAAATGACTCATCAAGCTTATAGTACGAAACTCATTACATTTACTAGCATTCGGTTCTTTGGGAACGACAATAAATTTAGATTTCAGCCATTCTACGGGTATGTCACCATAATCATATATTTTATTAAATACCCTTGTTAACCACTTTAGGTTATCTCCTTCCATTAGTTTTAGTATTTTAGCAGATATTCCATCAGGACCAGTTGTTTTCCGGTCTTTTGCATTTTTCAGCGCCGATTGTACTTCCACCTATAGGATTGGAGGACCTTCAGTTTTCTCGAAGGTTGGTGGCTCCGCTTTGACGTCATCAAACAGCTCTTTAATGTACTCTTTCCAGGTGTGTTTAATCTGTATCTTATCTACTATAACTCGTCCTTGATTATCGGTAAGTACATTCATTGTTTTTCTGTTAGCTATGCCTGCCATTTCTTTAACTTTTCTGTGTAGGTTGAAGTCATCAAATTTGGCTTGGCATTCCTTAATTTCCATGCACTTTTCTATTTTCTCCTTTTCTTTGGCTGCTCTTATTCTTTTCCTAATTTCTTTGTGTAAGATCTTGTATTCACTTGTTTTATTTTTGTGCAATCTTCTTTTTGTCATTAGTTCTAAAATCTCATTCGTCATCCATGATTTTTTCATCTTTCTATTGGATAGCAAGTATTTTTCTTTAACTCTCTGAATTCTCTCTTGAAGCATTTTCAGATCCTCTTCCATATTTTTGTTGCTATCCTGTCGTTCAATGCTCGCCGACAGTTCCCTTTTTACTATATCTCTTGTGGTCGTATTTCTTAGTTTTCTAAAATCATACGTTTCTGTTCGTTTTTTCTCTACCTTTTTCAGCCTTATTTCCATTCTGTGATCTGATTGTATATCTGCTCGTGGATAAGTTTTTACGTTAATGCTATTTCTAAATCTTTGATTAATAAGAATAAAATCTATTTGGTTTCTAGAGTTAGGATTGAACAAACGCATAAGACATTTAATGTTTTTCTTCGTGAATTGAAACAAATATGAATAATTTGTGTTAATATCACCTTGTGACATATTTTAAGCTTCTTAATTGTCGACCTAAACCCACCGTAGACTACCTAAAAATATTAAAAGTAATAAAGGAGAAAAAATCATTTTAAATGACCCAATTTAAAAACGAATTTTAAACTCTCGTTTAGCCATCACGGTTTTTTGGCGCTATTACAATTACATTTAAAAGAAATAATTAAATGAAATCAATAAATTAATTGTTGCTTTCAGATTTAAAATGTAACGACTCCGATTCACTATGCGAAGAGTGTTGGCAAAATATACAAAGCAAAGAAGGCATTAGCAATCTTCAACAAATAATGCAAAATCAAAATCAATTTTTGAAATCGATGCTTTTGCAACTTCTGGAGGAAGTGAAAAAAACCTCCATCGATAAAGATCTTCCTCTTTGCTTAGAGGGAGAGCGAGTGACAAACGATGCGATGCGGAGAGAGCTAAAAAAATTAAGAAAAGAGAACAAGAAGATTAAAGAAACTCTATCAGAGAAACAAGCAAATTTAGCTAAATGTTTAACTGTATTAGAGAACAGTAATTCCGATATAGACAAATTGTCAAAACATATTGAAGCATTATGCGCAGAAAGAGATAAATATAGAGAAGAAATAAATAAAATGCAATGTATCATTTCCAAAAAGGACTCCAGTATTTATAGTTACAAAGAAACTCTGTCAAAAGTTGGTATTATAAGTAATGAAAAGGAAAAATTTTGTCAGGAAGTTAAAATTCTAAGAGACCAACTTGAAAAATGCAAAATTCAATATTGCAACAAGGAAAAGTCGTATCATAGAGAAATAAAAGATTTAAAAATTGAGAATTTAAGATATAAAGAACTATACAAAGATCTTAAATGCGATAAATGTTTAAGAAATGAAACGAACAGCAAATATTCGGACTGCTCTGAATTAGAACCGGTAAAACAATTGTGCAATAAATCTTCTGGGTGTAGTGAAGAACCAAACGAACTGTGCGGTCTAATTTTAAGATTAAAACACTTGGAAAAAGAGCTGGAAGCTTCAAATTTGGAATTGTCCGAATATGAAGAGGAAAACCGATGTTATTGTCAAAAAATAGAATCACTTTTAAAAACAATTAAGTGCTTACAAGAAGCCAAATTGCGATCGGAAGAGGACAGTGTAGAATATTGTGAACGGTTGAGTAGCATGAGGTTGGAATTTCAAGAAATGTGCGAGGAAAAAAATAAAATTATAGAAAATGTGAACTGCAAATTAAAAGAAATGGGCAATAAAGAACAAGAGATATCAAATATGATACTTCAAAAAGACATAGAAATGAAGAAACTTCGTGACGATTTAAGTTATGTCCGGAACGAACACTGTAAATGTAAAGTAATAGAGCAAAAATATCAAGAATGCCAAAAACAATTCGATTGTTACTCGAAGCAATTGCAAACATTGCAAACATTATTAAACGAAACGTATTCGAAACTCGATAGCTGTGACAAAACAATAAAAGACCTTGAAAATAGAAATAAGTTACTTGAAGAGAAAATATTGGATTTGGAAAATTCCCTTGATGAAAAAGTAGACGGCGTGGGGAATTGGGAAATAATGTTAAAAGAACTGCAATTTATTAATCTGAAACTGCAAAGAGAACTCCGGAATAAAGAATGTATTATTAAAAACCTTGAAGATTGCTTAGACAAAAGTAATCAAATTTTAGCTAACTGTGAAAAAGAAATGAGTTTGGTGGACAAACGAAATACAAAATTTAAGAGGGAAATGTGCTACATAAAAAGTAAACTACAAGGTGAACTACTGCAAAATCAATGTTTGGCGATAAAATGTAACATTTTAAATGATGAAAATTACAAGTGTTTAGAAGGTTGCAACATCAATGAAAGTATTGTGAATTTAAAATCACAATATTTAAATTTGCTATCTGAAGCAGTTGCTAAACAGAATGAAATTGGAAGCATTAAAGCTGAATTGGTTAAATGTTTCGATAAAGAAGCAGACGCAACGTTTAAATTCAGAACTATTCCTTGTAGTCCTTGCTCATCAGGTAATATTATCGACATGAATTTTTCTTTAATAATAAATAACACAATAATATTAAAATTGTTAACATTGTTATCTTGGTACTAAAATTGTTATCCTATTTAAAAAAAATATGATAATTCCATGCCTTAATGCATTTGAATGCTTCGGGTGTTTATTAATGAAACTAATGAGTCAGATAAAATAAATACCAAAAAGCTATTTTTTATTAATCATACAGTTTAATTTTTACTTAAAGAAAGATTCATAGAGAGATAGATAGATTTTTTTTTGCTACGATAAGCTGATATCCATGACTCAATTCTGGTCACACGATTTAATAAACATGTTATGTGAAGCATTTACGGAAATTGGTGTTGTGTTGTAACTAATTAAATAACCCTACTACTCTACAGTGTATGACAGTGACATTGAGCGAAGCGTGAGTTATTTTTTTAATTATACTGTCTTAATTTAAAAGTCGCGTGTTATAATGTAGCACTTTTGATTGGAAACTTTCCAGTATCTTAATATTTGATGTGAGTGTGGGCTTGATAATTACTTTATATACCAGTAGTTTCTAATTAAGTGAGAGCCTATTATCCAATATAATTGCCTAAGCTTGAGACCCAGTTGTTTTCTTTTTGTAAATTATTGTTTCCTACAGGTCAACCACCTATCAAGATGCATTCCGAGATGTTTAGCGTTGTCCCTCTTTGGCAGTTAAGGTGTGACTGGAGAACAGTTTCCCCTTCTGTTTGTAAATGTCACTTGGACCAATAATTTGCTCTAATACGCCATTTATTTAACCATTGTTCTACTTTATAAAGGTGATTTTGTAGGGTTGCTGATGCAGTATTGCTATCCTTATGTAAAGCTTAAATAACAGTGCTGTTGGACTTCTGTCACTTGTTGGTAGATCAGCAGTAAACAAATAATATAATAAAGGTCCTAAAACTCTGCCCTGTAAAACCTCAGACTTAATTTTGTGAATTGGCGTTTGTTCCTATTGATGTTTTAAAGTAAAGTATCGGTCAGCAAAGTAGGATTTGAAGATAAGGAAGTAGAGAAGGGGTAGTATTTTCTAAGTTTGTATAAAAGACCTGTGTACCAAACCTTGTATATATCTAAAAATGCTGCCTCTAGATCCTGTCTAACCTTTTGCTACTCGGTGGATTTGTTCTGTAGCACTAGTAAAATCAATATTTTTTATTATTTTATTTTATTTATATTTAAACATATATTTTTTATAAAAACATGTCTATTGTGAGTCTAAATCTAATATGGGGATATATAATTTTATCTTCTTCTAGCAGTTCCTATCCGTTCCAGATATTGGCAACCATATTAGCTATCAACACTTTATTAACTGCGGCTCAGAACAACTATGTGGTGGTCACTGCAAACCAGGTTCTGAGGTTATTTAACCAAGAGATTCTTCTTCTTCCTACACCTCTTTTTTCATTCACTTTGCCCTGTAAGATATTTTAAAGTAGTCTCTGTGTTTCTCATCACATGACCGAGGTATTAGAGTTTTCGTATTTTGATGGTGTTTAGAATTTCTTTCTGTTTATTCATTCTCTAAAAAACCGTCTCATTGTTAACACGGTCTGTCCACGACATCCTCAGTATCCGACGATAGAGCCGCATCTCAAACGCTTCCAATCTCTTGCCTGTTGCCTCAGTAAGTGCCCACGACTCCACTCTGTACAACAGGACTAAAAACACATAGAAGCGCAGGGATCTTACCTTTGTTGCTAACGTCAAGTCGTGGTTTTTAAATATTTTGCTGATATTTCCGAACACTGCTCTGGCTTTCTTAATACGGATCTTCATCTCTTGCGCTTAGTCCCATTGGTCATTGATATTGGTGCCAAGATACGTGTATCAACTCACTCGTTCAATAGGCTTGCCGTTACTCTCTATGTTACAATTGGGCACATTGGCATTACATAACCATACTTTTTGTTTTGTTTGTATTAATGTCAAGTCCGTACTTGTTGCTACTTATCGTCACTCTATCTACCAAAAACTGCAAATCTTCCGGGGTATCAGCGAACAGGACAATGTCATCTGCATATCGGATGTTATTTAACCTTAATAGAACTTCCACGTCAGCATCTTCCAAAACCTTCCCAAATATTTGCTCGGCATACAAGTTAAAGATCAATGGATCTGTATTTTCTTGCCCTAACCTCACCGAAGCAGACTGATTCCAATATAAGTTTGTAACTATTCTTAAATCTTTATCATTCAATCCTATATTTTTCAAGACGTCTATCATTTTCTGATGTTGTACTCTATCGAACGCTTTTTGATAGTCGATAAAACAAGCGTATATGTCAACATTTGTATCTCTTCATCTCTGAAAAAGTACTTGAATGCTAAACAGGGCTTCGCGTGTACCCAGTGCATTTCTAAACTCGAACTGTGTTCCTCACACAGTCTATATATTCTTTTAAGTATTATTTTTAGAAACAGTTTTAGCGTGTGGCTCATTAGGCTTATTTTTCTGTAATCTCCACATGATTTAGCTCCTGGTTTCTTGGGCAATGCGATAAACTCGGCTTGAAGCCATTGGGCTTATATAAATATGTGTAAAAAATGTAACTGCATGATTTGTCAACTAAGGATATTACTATCTAAAAAATTTTGGAATTAAATTTATGTTGGAAATTGTCATTTTCTCCAAATAATTTTATTCGGAAAATATTTTAAAAATCTCGTATCCCTAAATAAAATTATATTGTTAACCTTTCTTTTATCTGAGCCAAATGAGATGGGACAATATTTTTAAAATATCCCTTTTTAGAACAAGGTACTGCTAGGAAATGCGTAGATCACCTTTATACTAATAATAAACCAAGAGAAACAAGAAAGTGGTCAAACTGTCGGGCGCGAAGTCAATCTCCGAATAAAATGACAAGCAATAGATCTAGGAGCTGCCCTGCTAGAAAAAGCTACAACGAGAATGTCCGAAAAATACCCAGCGCACCAAGTTTTCACGGATATGCAAAACCTCTAGCTGGTAATTATAAAAAAAATTGTATTATTATTAGCTATCTACGAACCTAGTTCAAAGGGGATTTTAGCATTTTCCTGTTCCAAAAATTATTGGGATAAAATTAAATTGTCGATCTTTTTCTAGTTTACGTTAAGAAAGTGACAATTCATAATTATTTTTTTCTCGGATTTAAAAAACCAGTTCATTAGAAGAGCTCCGTCGAGATAGTCTTTTTTACAAGAGGAAAAGTTAGAGATTTCTTTTTATGCGGTATTATTTATGTATCCAAGTTATTTAATCATTATTAAAGACATTATTTAACAGTGCTTCATAAGTACCATCATTTAAGTTAGTAATTTTATCCATTTAAAATTAATAATCCAATAATATTGATCTAAAATTATTAAACCATGATCACCATCATCTCCATGATCACCATTTTGGACACGTGATCTCATCAAAAGGGAGACAAGTCGAAGTGCGTTAACTACAGTGGTATCTCAGTGATAAATACTGCCTATAAGGTATTGGGATATATCCTGTTGGAGAAATTAACATCATTCGCAGAAAACAGTCTGGAGGAATACCAAGCGGGTTTTAGAAGAGAAAGATCAACTATCGATCAACTTTTTGCCTTAAGACAACTCCTAGAGAAAGGATGGGAGTTCAATAGAACAATACATAACCTTTTTATAGACTTCAGACAAGCGTATGACAGTGTGGAAAGAACCCAAGTGTGGAACGCAATGGCAGAACTCTCATTTCCAAAGAAACTCATCCAGATGACAAAACTATGAATGGACGGTGGTAGATCTAAGGTACGAGTAGGCAGCTTTTTGTCTGAACAGTTCGAAATACAAAACGGGCTTTAACAGGGAGATGCCTTGTCACCCTTATTGTTTAACATCGACCTAGAAAGAGCCATAAGACGGGCGGATATAAAAACTGAACTCCTATCTACTGAAGGCCCCAAACTAATACTGGCTTATGCAGATGACATTGACCTAGTCGGTAACACTATCTTGACAATGAAAGACATATTCAATAAAATAGAAGGAACAACTAGCGAAATAGGACTAAGGATCAATGAAGAAAAAACTAAATATATGTGTGTAAACCGAAGAAGAGACAGAATAGGACAAAACGTATCAATAAACACGTATAACTTTGAAAGAATGGAACGTTTTAAATATCTAGGCGCAACAATCACAGTAGATAATGATATCACTGAGGAAATAAAAGGAAGAATCCAAGCCACAAATCGATGTATATGCTCCCTAAACAACGTCCTTAAATCAAAAAACCTGACACGGACATCCAAAATAAAAATATATAAGAGGATTATTAGACAAATACTTACCCATGGAAGTGAAACATGGACAATGACTAAGGCGAACGAAGAAAAACTTAGACGTTTCAAACGCAAAACACTAAGGAAAATCTTCGGACCTCATTACGACCCAGATTCAACTCAATATCGAATTAGAACTAATGATGAACTCAAACGACTATATAATGACAGTAATATCGTTCAAGAAATAAAATCTTAACGTCTGAGATGGGCTGGCCACCTACAGAGACTCCATGAAGAAAGATTGGTGAAACTGATATGGGAAGAGATTCCAGCAGGCAAAAGACCTTTAGGCCGCCCCCGCATGCGATGGAGAGACAACATCCAAAACGACCTGCTGAAAATGAACGTTCCTCTCGACACAAACCTGATGGAGGACCGAGAATATTGGAAGAGAGTAGTAGAGTCAGCCAAGACCCACCCTGGGTTGTAGCGCTAACCGAAGAAGAAGAAGATCTCATCAAAGGAAACGGATGGCTGTCTCCACTGATGCAGGTCGCAATATTTTTAGAATTTTTAATCTTGAGCATCTTTTCCAGATAGATTTTTCCCTGTACTTTGACGATGGGATCCTTTAATCTCATTGATGGTCGTTCTGCAGATCTTTTATCTCTTGGACACCAGTCGGTAACACAAGCTATCCATTTGTCATGTTTGAATCTGGCCATGTGTCTTGCTCACCTTCTCTTGCTTTCATATTGTGTTTCGATGACATCTTTAATTCCACTTTTTTCTCTGATAACTGATAACATTTTTAATATGATCTTTCTTGCTTACATTAATAATTCTTCTCTCAATTGCTCTTTGTGTTGTTCATTCATGTACTTCTTTTTGTGTGGGGCTCCACGTCTCGTTTCCATACGTCATAGCTGGGAGTGTTGAAGAGTTCAGCTTTAGAGGAAATATTTATAGTTTGGTCAGTGAGAATAGTAATGATTCTGTTGTAAGTGATCCTGCCAGTTATTTTCCTACTAAATACTTGTATGACTGGACTTTAGATATCGGAAGATTGTTGAAGATGATGCAGTCGAAACAGAAATTATTTTCCATCACGTTCTTTTCCAAGATGGATGTAATAGCCATATTGTTAACAAGTTTCGTTAATTTGTTTTAGCATTTGTTCACGTTTTTGTTGTGAATGAGAATTATGTCATCGATAAACAGAAGATTTTTAGAGTAACTTTCATTAATTTTGATTTCTCCATCCAGATTAATCATTCTC
Source organism: Agelastica alni (assembly GCA_950111635.1). Taxonomy (NCBI): domain Eukaryota; kingdom Metazoa; phylum Arthropoda; class Insecta; order Coleoptera; family Chrysomelidae; genus Agelastica; species Agelastica alni. The sequence goes on along the minus strand of OX467708.1, from coordinate 19,423,754 downwards.
AGCATACTTTCCAAGGCACATGTAAAGAGATTAGGAGAATTGTCATCGCATTGTAACACCTCTCCTAATATTGATAGTGATGGGATTTTTAAATAAAGTAATTTTTGTGTTACTGTTGGTGTTAATATCTTTGATTAGCATGATATAGACTGGATATATTTCTTGGTCTATTAGTGATTAAAATACAGCTTTATGCTCCAGGGTTACGAATTATTTTTTAAAATCTATAAAAAAGAAAGACAGAGTGGTATTTTGTATTCAGTATGTTAGCTGTGAGATGGTATTAATATGGTATATGGTTAAAAAACCTTTCCTGGATCCAGCTTGTTTTCTATATTCTATTCAGTTTGACGCGGGTTGTTAATTTGTATGGGTGTAGCAGTAAACTTATCGGTCTAAAGTTTTACACCTTCTTTGTTGTCTTTTTTGGGCAAAAGAATAGTTTTTACGTTTTTCCACGCAGCAGGTATTGGGCTTTTTTTGAGGTGCCAGGTGATTCTCTTTTCGAGAGCTTTGTGTAATGTTTCACCACCATATTTTATTTCATTGATGGTTATTTTGTCCACGCCACGTTTTCCAAGAAAGTTAATTACTCAAATCATTCCATCACAATGTCCGGAAATACCCTTGAATCAAGTCCCTCCATCTCGATTTTGGGAGTTACGGTGTCTAATAATATGTCTTGGCATGACCATGTTGCTAACATCGCAAAGTCAGCAAGCCAGAGGCTAGGTTTTCTGTGAAAAGCTAGAAAGTTTTTTACTCCTGATCAACTGTTGACAACGTACAAGGCTTAAATCCTACCTCTACTGGAGTATTGTTCGCACATTTCGAGTTCAGTACCAAGAAGACATTCTCTTGGTCTTCTAGTTTCCATTCAGAAAAGGGCCATTCGGAGATAAACAGCTCAACTCTCACAGATACCCTTTATCCTCTAGAACATAGAAGAAGAGTTGCAGACCAGTCATTACTCTACAGATATTTCCATCGCAGATGCTCCAGAGAAATAAAAACTCTTGCACCACCATTGGCCACATTCGGCCGAAGAAGTGGGCACGCTGATCAGTCTCACCCATTTACTCTCAAGATTGACACTACAAGGACCAATCTTCATCAAGAATCCTTCTTTTACAGGGCTGCTACGAAATGGAACAAACTTCCAAAATCAGTTTTTCCAGAGAACTATGACCTGCAACTTTTCAAAAAGCGGGTCCACAATCATTTCCTTTCTATAATCGCTTCCCCTTCTAATAGTCGCAGTGCGGGCCGTCCGCGGCCCACACGATAGGTCTACCCTTTTTGCGACTATTTTCATTAAAAAAAAATTTTTAGGTCTTTTGTTTCTTGTCTAGTAGGGCAGTTCGAATAGACTGTTTCATGTTAATTTTTTTCTCTAATTTTTTCAAGCTACATTTGGCTTCCGCTACTTCACTTTGTCTTTATAATTTGTAAAATCTTCTTTTCAGCCAGTTTTAAAATAGTTGTATATTGAGTATAATTTTCTAAAGATTTTGGACCACGTCTCTTTTTCCGGGATGAAGTGATTTCTGGAGGTGTAGGATTCTTTATTTTTGGATAAATTGATTTTGCTCGCATTTTTCTTTCAATTTTATCGTCTATGAAAACGCATGCTCAAACAGATCTATGATCAGTTGATGTGTCGAAGTAAGTTTTAGTGGTCTCAACATTTTGAATGAATCTTTAACAGTCAAAAAAGATCTATCTCATTTTTAACAGTTCCGTCTCGACTTTGCCATGTTCATCTTATACTCGGACATTTTTTGAAGAAAGACTTCGGAGTTCCACAAATTCAGCTAATTTGTTTCCTCTTTCGTTGCGTTGTCCAATGCCAAAAGGTCCAATGCAATTTTCTTCTGTGATTCCAACTTCTAACTTGATATTAAAATTACCGCATACAAATGTGTATTTTATTTTGTTTTCCACTGCTTCAATTAGTTCTTTGTAAAAGTTTTTTATTTCGTCGTTACTCGCAGTAAAGGTTGGTGCATAAAATGTTATTATTTTTAGAGTTGAGCTCTTTTGGATCTGTAGTGCAAGTCGCCCAGTTCTTTATGAAGTGATGATTCAAAAGATGATCTTATCTGTGTAGCTCGGGCAAACAGTAAATCCCACTCCACCTTGCTTTGCATTCTTTTATGTGTAAATTAAAAAATTTATTCATTATAATATACATTGTTAAATAATTTAGATTATTTAGAAATATAATTATTTTACATTGTGGACATTATTGGATCAGGTCTTTTCATTACGAGGTATAGTCGAAAAATTCTTGACTAGAAGTCAGAAGGTCTACTGCGCTTTTATAGACTTGGTAAAGGCCTATGACAGAGTGGTGAGGACTGAATTGTGGTCGACATTGTCTATGTATGGGGTGAGCGGTAGTTTAATACAAGAACTGAAATCACTTTACGAGTATTTCGCTGCTTGTGTTAGGATAAACGGAGCTTATACGGACTGGTTTAACATCGAAAAAGGTGTGAGACAGGGATGTGTGGCTTCGTCATGGCTGTTTAACTTATACATAGACGATTGTTTAAAATATTTAAAAGAAAGTGCGTATGGATTGAAAATGAATGATTTGATCGTCAAATGCCTTCTTTACTCAAATGATCAAGTCATATTAGCGTCGTCTAAAGAGGAGTTGCAGGCGATTGTTAATGTTATGCATGATGCCCTGAAAATCAAAGGAATGAAAATAAATGTAAGCAAAACGAAAGTAATGGTTTTTGAAAGAAAAGAAAGCATGACAAACTGTGAAGTTCTAATTAAGGGAGAAAGAATGGGTAAAAGAGTTTGTGTAGTTGGGTTCAAAGTTTACGAGAGATGAAAAGTATGGCAGTGACATTGAGCGAAGGGTGTTGGCAGGGAAACAAATGAATGAGGCACTGTATAGCCTTATGAACAGCCAGAAAGTGTCAAAAATAGGCACGTCTGGCTGTGCATAGGGATGTGTTGGTTAGGTAAAAGAGTAAAAGAAGATGTGGTTACAAAGATAGACAAAGAAATGCTTAGATGATTTGGACACGTAGAAATAATGAATAAAGGAAGATTGACGAAACAAATTTTTAAGGCGAGTGTGAATGGACGGAAGTCGGTAGAGGTCGACCTCGGAGAAAATATCTCGATCAGATTAACATTGTTTTGAAGAAAGGTCAGGTCAAAAGTACCAACAACCGACGAGCTTGTATAAGAGCACTGATGAAAGTAGAGGAAGCAAAAGATGTGTGTAAGAACCGTAGCAAGTGGAAGGAAGTGGTCTTTGCCAACCTCTACGGGAAAAAGGCCTGACTATATGTATGTACGTATGTACATTATTTTATCATCTGCGTTTTTGGTATTTTTTTATTAATTTGGTATTATTTATAGTTTCAAATTTTACTTTATATTATGTTTTTGCAATTATACTGTATTTATTTTGTGATCCTATTTCTCCTCTACAAATATTGCATATTTTTTACCAACTTCTGTTTTCTTATCTACATATATTTTCCTCAGTATCTTCATTTCCGATTCATCGAGATGTGTTTGTGATTTGTTTCTTGCTCACTCATAGAGCTGGAAATTTAGATAAAGTTTAAATTTTGTTGTTTTTTTTTAGAAGTGTTTACAGACATTAAGCCCCAGATTATGTACAAATCAGATGATGAAAGTTCAGAAGTAAACAAATTACCAACTGGTGTAAAGAGTTTGGTTCAGTATCACAAAACCAGAAAAACCATACTCAGAGACGTCAGAAGTGACGGTAATTTAAAAAAAAATATTAAAAAGGTTTCCAATTTAAATTCTTGTTGCACGAAGAGAGTGTGCAAATGCATGACAGTTATTACACGGAAGTACAAGAACGAAAAAAAGAAAAAGAGAAAAAATTGTGAATGTTAATGTAAGAAATAGTAAATGATAATTCTTTCTATTAATTTAGCTCCTTTATTTTTAAAACTGAAAGATTCTATTTAAAAATGAATCTAACTTAAATCTTAAACCTTTGGTTTTTTTAACGGTCAATTATACCAGGTATTTTATAATGTGTAAAATGTATTTCAAATTTTTTTAAACTTTGCATTTATCAAATAACACTTGCATCCACAGACAGACCATCTATCATATAGATGTACTAATCCACCTAAGAATACGTAATACTTTTAAATCTATCTAAAAATTATACTTTATTATAATATGAAAATTATATCAGTTACTATATAAATGTTCTTATTGTATGAATTATTGCCTATACTTGCACCTTTACTTAGTATATTTAAATTAAATAAAACTTTTAATAGCTTAATTTTAAATTCGGATACCTACTTACCAATAAATGCAATTTTGTTTAATTTTAAATTATAATAATAATTGGGTGGGGGCAAACAAACGACAATGTGCTAGACATTACGTTTCTATTAACCGCTAGATGAGGTAATATTTTTTATAAAATCTCATTTTGGTGGTAGATGGTTTTGTGAGAAGGTAGGGCACTTAAACTCAGGGTCCATTATGTTTTTTCTCGGCTGGTCGAGAACTACTCAGAAAGTCTTTTTTTCCTCCTAAACCCTATCAGCCTACCCAAATTTATCGAACCTAATTTTACCGCCATGGGGAAAAAATTCCCAAATCATCCACTCCCTATTTAGAGCCTAGCTCAGGAGGACCCTTATCAGTCTTTTGTCAACATTTTAAGTGTTTTGTCTTGACCTACTTTTAAATGGAACTCATGTCCCAGTATCTTGCTAGCAATACGAAGTGTTCTAACCGTATCTGGCATATAAAAAAGCAAGTTAGTTAACACAAAAGGTGTACAGTTGTAAATCCGTTTGCTTCTGATTCTCTTCTCTGGGCGGATCTTAAAATAGCAATGACCTCGGCTTGGAACACAGTCGTATTATAGTACGGGATGGATATACGTACCTCTCCCATCATTGCGACAATAATATCTCGCTTCAGACTCCTACCTGCCCTGAAGCTGTCAGATCTTAGTTCTGGAACGAAGCTCTCAGGTGCTACCATAGGCTTAACTGCACGTCTAAAAAGACGAAGTAAGACTTACCAATTTCTTCTCAAAATTAGTTTTCCAGTTTTAAGTTTTCTGTCCGATGTCATCCAGAGGTATTTAGTCATTTTTGAGGAGGAAGATAGGCGTAACACGTCCTATAACACTGTAAGGGACTGACAAGGACCCAGTTTCTTTGCTTAGGCAAAGAAAAACCTGAGCCAGAAAGCTCCAAAAGCCTCTGGAGATCGTAATGTATACTTTTTTCTTAATTAAAAAAAATAATTGCAATAGAAAGATTATTTTAAACACTATAGCAATAAAATTAAATTTCGAACAGTAAATCCAGCCCTAGAAAAATTTCCATCAAAAATATAGTACATACATATATGATGTAAATCTGGGTGATTTGCTGCGTCATAAATTTAAGTTCTTGTTTTATCAGTTTCGCTTCATCTACTCTTATCAAATGCACGTTTTTAACGACCTCACTGTCAAATCGTATCAACCTATTCGCTTGTTTAGATAAAACTCTGCCAATTTGAAACGTTTTATCTACTATAAAATCGGAACAGTTGCGAGATTAACACCAAACTTAATGTCTTATTTACCCATTGGCGCACATACTATTAAACACTTTAAATTGAAAATTTTAAAAGCACCACGTTTAAATGACACAGATCGACATGATTTTTTTAACAATGATAAGAATGTTTTTTTGCGTTTCATTTAGGTAGTTATTAAAACACCCGTTCACAAAAATAGCCTAGCAAATCTTGTTTTCAAGTACCTGCTTTTCCTTTATATTATGGAATATATAAAATTATTTTATGCTTCACTTCCACTTAAAAATCTAAAACTCGATTTCGTCACGTTAAATCGTAAAAATAAGCAGGTATTTTTAGAAAAATCCTCAAGTATGGTCAGTGCTTACGAAGATGATTTGGACAACAGCCTAGGTGACAAATTAGTGCAGTTCGCAGAGCTGCTGAAAACAGATGTGGCTACTGTTATTAACAGCAAGAAACAGCAGCCTCTAGAACAGCAATTGTATAAACTTTTATTAAATAATTCTTTAGAATCGTGTTTTCCAAACTTGGAAATTGCCTTGCGCATTTACTTGTCTCTCATGATCACTTACTGCAGTGGCGAACGTTCTTTTACAACATTAAAACCTATTAAAAATGAATTAGGGAACACGATGGGCCAAGAACGTCTTAATCATCTCACTTTGTTGAATATAGAGCATGATTTTCTCAAAGAAGCCGATATTAAAAGTGTTATCTCTAAATTTGCCCATATTAAATCCAGAAAAGTTTATTTGTAACAGTTTTGTTTTATTTAATACCCTAAACTTGAGAATTTGCTACAGGCCCCGCGCTGGCTTAATCTGGCACTGGGGGTAGTTTTACAGTATTTTACAAACCTTAAAGGACAGTTTTATTTTTTTTGTTTAGTTTGTTTATGTCTCATTAACAGTACAGTCATGTGACCGATTGAAACCAAGAACACTTCGGAATGACCGTATGGTGTGGTATTATTAATGTGCATTTGATTGGTCCATATTTTTACGAAGGGATTTTACATAGTGAGCGATATTTGCAATTTCTCTAAGAAAAACTTTCTGTACTTCTCAAAAATATGCGAACAAACATGTGTTTCCAGCACAATGGACCTCCAACGCATAAAGCAAGAATTTTTCAGCAATATATAAATGAAACATACGTAGAAAATTGGATAGGTATAAATGGACCGATACAGTGGGCGCCTAAATCACCGGACTTGACCCCACTAGACTCCTTCTTGTGGAGAGTTTACTGAACACCATCTGAAATGTTTGCGATGAACTATCTAAAGAAATGTTACGTAAGACTTCAGTGAGAGAAGTAAGGCGGATATTAGGAGTGTTTAGAAGTAGGAGGTGGTTGCATTGAAAATTTGTTGTGTTGATTAAACATACTTTGTTTTTTTTTCTGTGGTATTAGTAGTAACATATTATGTGTTATGTGTGTAATGTTAAATTATTAATAATACTAATTAATAATGTTTTAATATTGACAGATGCGACTTTGCTGTTTGTTTCCAAAGGCTACTTGTTTAAATCGTGACGAATGCGAATTTTTGATAATAGGTATTTTTTTACAAATTTGCTTATAATTTTTTAACGGAAAAAGATAGCAAATTTTTTTCTTTACAAAATTTGTTTAGAAAATGAGCTGTTTTTAAATATGCCAAAATATAGGTATGTTTCTTAAAAAAAAAAATTGGTGACGCCATTACTTCAGTTTGCAAATATGGAGAAATATGCAAATAAGGCTTAAAATGGACCTTACTCAATCCCGTTAAAGAACATCTTTTCAGTTTTTTCAATCGTCTGTTCTTTTCTTACAATAGAGCTGAGACTTCGAGTTTCGCTCACCCTGTACATATTACAATAATTAGCTTATCATTTTGGACTACAAAATACTTAATCAACACCTAATTTTATTAATGTTACTTCAAAAAAATTAAAATTTGTTGACCAATAAATTGTTTTTTAAAGTTTTCGAAGCAGCATCCTATAAAAGTCATAATTGGAACTGTCAAAAAGGGTATAAAGGAAAGTAAATCGAATAAAATTTTTAAATGTTGTTTATTCGAAAATTTTAAATTATTAAATTATCAATTTATTATTTTCTTAAAACATTTGAAATATTTTTACTTGTTCATTTTGTTTATAGGTTTTTTTACATACAATTTTAATACTCAATTTGAGAAAATATCTCTGGAGACTAAGATTAATAGTTATACTTGGAAAAGGAGCACAACTCGCTGCTGTATCGTATAACTTTTAATGCAGGATCGGACTTTAATTGATGAATATCTTTAAATAAATGATACATTGTTGGTACTAAATAATTTAATAATTTTCGAATAATATTTGAATGTTAAAAATAATTTTAAACTAAATATGCCGTACATGTAGTCCAATTTGTTGATTTGAAAAACAGTCTTATCTAAGTACTTACCACAGAAGAACTTTAACAACTTTTAATAGTATTGGTTTTAATTTGGTTGTTTGGGATTTTTGTTTAGAACGTAAAAGTACTTCGTATCTACTGATTTGGTACTAAATCCAAGATTCAAGTTATATTCCTATATTTGGAATGATGTATCTTCTTTATCTTATGATCCGCTGAACTCCATTCAGAAGAGAACCATTCTACTGATCAACATTTCAGAGCTGGCAAATAATTTGTCTTTGATGACCTTTCATAGAACGGACCTTTCTCTTTCAGACAAAATATGTCGATTAAATACCACTCTGAGCTTTTACAATCTTTAACATGTGCATCTCCAAGCACTTACGACTTTCTAACTGCAACGGCAAATTTTAAGCGTTGCATCTAACTTTCTTACTTAAAGTAAATATAATTTTTTTTTTTTTTGCTGTGTTAATAATTTTTTTACATACATACAAATAGTCACGCCTTTTTCCCATAGGGGTAGGCAGAGACCACTTCCTTTCACTTGCTACGGTTCTTATAAACATCTTTTGCTTCCTCTACTTTCATCAGTGCTCTCATACATGCTCCTCGGTTGTTGGTACTCTTGATATATATATATATATATATATATATATATATATATATATATATATATATATATATATATATATAAATACTCTTTATTTACTTTTATTTACTTTTCTGTAAAAGCTTTCAAAATTATTTTTATTTCTTCATCAGTTACTCTACAAAAAACATGGTATAATAATGGACAAATTTTTTAAAAAATACTTGCAGTATATGAGTAAAATATAAATTAACATTCAGAAATGAAATAATTTTTAGACAGTACTTAATTTAAAAAGTCAATATAAAGTTATTTAATGGAAGATGTAGGTATAAAGGATGTGGTGGAATAGTTAATAGAAATTATTTTTGTAAAAGGTTGAATAAAGTTATTGCTGAAATATTGAGTGTATGGTTTTTCGTACCAATATCCAAAATATAAGAATAAATTATGTTTAAACTTTAAAAATCAGTTTTTTCATTTAATGATTTTTTTTCATTTTTTATGTAAACCATTTCTAAAAAACGTCTTTTAAACAAATTACTTTCTTTAGTTAAAATTAAAATATTAGTAAAATCAATTGAATTTCCTGTACTGTTTGCAACTTGTTTTGATTTATCAACTGTAAAACCTCAATTTAGTTAAACATTTCCAGCTCATGATAGAATATTCTTAGATTATTTTTGTGTCTACTATGTAGATTGGGATTTTTTTGTTTAAATTACAAAAAATCTGGATAAACTAGTGTAAAAGGTAACTGACGGTCCTGTTAAAATTAAGTTAGTTATGAAGTTGATGGATAGCCTATATCAACTAAATACTAAACTTATCATCATTCCAAGTTTGCTACCGCAGTTTTAATGATTATAAATTTGGTTCATTACGACACCATTACATTTTTTAAAAAAATATTATATTTTAGTGACGAAAAATATGTTTGGGCTGTATTAAATATTTCTTTGCACACATATAATTCTTCTAAATAAACAGAGTACCACATAATTTTTCCGACCGTATGAATTTGCTAATGCCACCTCTAGTCCTCCCACTCTACAGTGCGTGTTTGACGTAGTCCCAATAAAAATATAGTTTTAATTAAGTATTGTTATAATTGTGAATGAATATACATACTCGTATGTACCTCGCAAAAAAAAGTTTGCAATTATTACGACGCTGCCTGTAAATCTAAGCTATTTTAAAAAAGATTTGTTAATGGCCCAAAATTGATATTTTGCTTATTTTTTCAGCGTTAATGGTATGAATGAATAAAATATTTATTCACACAAAAATATGAAAATTAAAAACTAAAATACAAATCTGTTATGCATATTTATTCCCATATTTTTAAATTTGTCTTTCGTAATGTTTATTTTTTTCCTATTTTATCCAACATGTTAACTTTCGTCTTTCCTTTATCGTTACTCCTCGTTCTTATGTATAGAGGTGGAATCGATAATACAATACTCGTTATATTCACATTGTTAATATCGGTATTATTAATATATTCAATAACAAAATAAGTCACATACATACATATAGTCACGCATTTTACCGTAGGGGTAAACAAAGACCACTTTTTTTCGCTTGCCACTGTTCTTACACACTTTTTACCAGAAACTATTAAATTGATACTTTTATAAAATTTTAACCAAATAAATTAATGATTTAAAGAGAAAATCATACCTAATATTTTTACGATATTCGTTCTTGGGTTCGTTGATGTTAAACTCTCGATACAGTAACAAAACAATTTTTATTTCAATACCTTTACACAATAACTTTACTTTTATAAATCACATAGATATTCACTTAGATATTCGAGTAATTACGACTTTTACAACTATTTACATTTCATAACTCGTAAACACTTTTAAACCTTTTTCACGACCGCTGTCCTTTTTATATTTCCAAATCACAATTCCAGACCATTTCACCTGTTTCTCGAGAGTCCAGGACCTTTCTACCTTCGTGACGCGGTGTTCTAGACTTTGCCAGACTGCGGCGGCGGCCGACAAAGCGGTCATTAATATGCACCCCAGCCGCGGTCAATCCTCGGTCGCCGACAGAACCGGATTGTAACAATATGGTTGGTACATTATATGGTTAGTTTCTTTTATCATTTATTTTATCTAATAATTATAATTAAACTTAGGTTCGAGTAGTTGCATAAAAGTTTTATTGGTAAAAATAAAATAAGATACAATTTAATTAAAATAAAACTAAGCTCTTTATTTCGCCTGGGTTAAAAATTGATAGAAAAAATCTTTTTTGTGTATTTTTTTTATTATAAAATAAGTCTAATAGGAATAAGAAGATTCAAACTTTCACGTAATATATTTAAAAATGTTTATCATGTCGTTGTGTATTCCTCTTTAGTGTAGTATACCAGTGATATTCTTAACCTTGAGCAGGATACTACGAGGGCGGTTTGATAAGTCAGTGACTTTTTGAATAAAACAAATTTTTTCCCGCAAATAAACATTTTATTTTTCTACATAATCACCTTTTAGCTAGATACATTTAGTCCAGAGTTTTTCTAATTTTTTTATTCGCTCCAAATAATAGGTTTTTCAAAGCTCTTAAAATACGCGTTTGTTTCGATAATGACTTCTTCATTCGACTCAAATCTCATACCACCCAGCCATTTCTTAGGTTTGGAAACAGAAAATAGTCGCAGGGGGCTAAATCTGAAGAATATGCTGGATGGGGTAGCAGTTCGTAACCCAATTCGTGGATTTTGGCCATCGTGACTAGACAAGTGTGCACACGTGCATTGTCTTGATGGAACAGCACTTTTTTCTTCGCCAAATGCGGCCTTTTTTTTTAAAAAAAATAGTCGCAAAAAGGGTAGACCTATCGTGTGGGCCGCGGACGGCTCGCACTGCGCCTATTAGGAGTGGAAGGTCATAGTTTTCTGGAAAAACTGATTTTGGAAGATTGTTCCATTCCGTAGCAGCCCTGTAAAAGAAGGATTCTTGATGAAGATTGGTCCTTGTAGTGTCAATCTTGAGAGTAAATGGGTGAGACTGATCAGCGTGCCAAGTTCTTCGGCCGAATGTGGCCAATGGTGGTTTTTATTTCTCTGGAGCATCTGCCATGGAAATATCTGTAGAGCAATGACTGGTCTGCAACTCTTCTTCTATGTTCTAGAGGGTGAAGGGTATCTGTGAGAGTTGAGCTGATTATCAAGCGAATGGCTCTTTTCTGAATGGAATCTAGAAGACGAAGAGAATGTCATGGTGCTGAACCCCAAATGTGCGAGCAATACTCCAGTAGAGGTCGTATTTAAGCCTTGTACGTCGTCAACAGTTGATCAGGAGTAAAAAACTTTCTGGCTTTCCTCAGAAAACCTAGCCTCTGGCTTGCCGACTTTGCGATGTTAGCAACATGGTGATGCCAAGACATATTATTGGACACCGTGACTCCCAAAATCGAGATGGAGGGTATTTCCGGACATTGTGATGGGATGATTTGAGGAATTCACTTTCTTGGAAAACGTGGCACTTTGTGTTTTTTGGGCGTTGAACTGAACAAGATTGTTGGTTCCCCACTCGACGATTGCTTTAAGATCTCTATTGATGGAATCAACCTGTTCCTGCCTGAGTCTATTTGTATCATTCACCGAAAGTGCTCGATAGGATGTGAAAGTTGAGACAAGTGTGCTATCGTCTGCGAAACTGTAAATAGGGTTCGTGGTGGTTTTCAAGAGGTTGTTGATGTGTAAAAGAAATAAGGTGGGGGACAGGATGGAACCCTGGGGGACCCCGGCATTGGTTTTAAACGCATCAGAAGAAATACCATCAACTGCCACATGTAAGAAGCGATCTTGTATGAAGCTCAAGAGCCATTGGCGCAGTTTGGTTGGGAGACCGTAGGCAGATAATTTACTTAACAATGCCTGGTGCCAAACGCGGTCAAAGGCTTTAGATATATCCAAGGCTATTGCACGGGATTCACCAAACTTTTCAATAGTGTTTGTCCAGAGCTGAGTGACATAAGCCAGCAAATCTCCAGTAGTTGTCGAAATCCATATTGTCTGTCATGGATTATCTCAAATTTCTCCAGATATTTGATGAGACTGTGTTAATCGCTTTTTCCATACCTTTGGATATGACTGAGAGCAATGCAATAGGGCGATAATTTGCAGGAATAGTCTTCTTCCCTTTTTTCGGAATCGGTTGGACTTTAGCGTTTTTCCACATGGACGGAAATACTCCTTTGCTGTATGATAACTTGAAGAGTCTACAGAGAGCTGTGGTGAGCTTTTGAGCACAGGTCTTCAGGACAATTGTCGGAATTCCATCTGGTCCTACTGCCTTATTGGAGTCAAGATTTCGTAGGATGTTTCTGATAGTGTGATGGCGGATAGCGAACCCAGGCATTGATGCGTTTATTATAGGTATCGTTGGGGGTTGTTTTCCATTGGTATCGAGTGTTGAGTTAGAGCTGAACATTTCGGCCAGCAGATCCGCTTTTTCTTTGGAAGATACGGCTGTCGTGCCGTCGGACCTCTCGAGTGGTGGTAAAGAAGAAGTTGTGAAATTCTTATTTATGGCTTTAGCCAAAGACCAGAAGGTCTTTGATTCAGGAGGGGCATTGACAAGCTTGTTGCATATTCCCGTGTCGTAGGATTCTTTGGCAAGATCGATCGTTCTTTTGCAGGCGTTCCTCGCGTGGACAAAGGCTTCTCAGTTGGCAATTGTCGGGACTTCGCACCACAGTCGATTTGCTTGATTTTTATCACGCACAGTCAGTTCGCGTTGTGAACATTGAAATCACCCAAAAATATAATCTCTGTGTTGGGGTCGTTAGTTTGCAACAGTTCCAGCGTGTCGGAAAGATGTTGAAAGAGGTTGACGTAAGGAGGGCTCGTAGGAGAAAGATACAGGTAGCAGAGAAATGTTGTTGATTTTTGTAAGATTAATTTGAACCACATGACCTCTAGGCCGTCTTTTGGTTCTAAGTTCTCCTGTCTACAACAGGAAATATCACTGCGAGTGTAAACACAGAGGCCGGTCTTAAATTTGAATCTTATTTCGAGTTCGAACCCGGGACACAAAAGATGCGTATTGTTGGAGGAGGGTTTAATTTGTATCTCTTTTGCTTCAAATCAACGTCGAAGCTTTGAATAATATTCGCCGGTGATCGTTTTACCTTTCTTGAGGTAATCGATGTGAATGACACCGCGTACATCCCAAAAAACTGTGGCCATGACCTTGTTGGCTGACAGACTCTGTTTCGCCCACGTTCCCCCCGAGCAACCCACTGTTTCGATTGTTCCTTGGTCTCTGGCGTGTTGTGATGGATCCATGTTTCAGCCACAGTAACAAAACGGCGCAAAAATTTGTCCGGATTACGGCTGAACATCGCTAAACACTCTTTTGAAGTGGTCACACGATTGCGCTTATGGTCGAGTGTGAGCAATCGCGGCACCCATCTCGCAGAGAGTTTTTTCATGTCCAAATATTCGTGTAAAATATGATGTACCCGTTCAGTTGAGATACCTACAGGATGAGCCAACTCACGCACTTTCATTCTCCGATCATCCAATATCATTTCATGGATTTTATCGATGATTTCCGGCGTGATCACTTCTTTTGGGCGACCTAGACGTTCGGCGTCACTAGTGCTGGTACGACCACAACGAAACTCTGTAAACTACTTTTTAACCATTAAAATTGATGGTGCCGAGTCCCCGTAGTATTTATCAAGTCTTTCCTTAGTTTCAGTGATGAATTTTTTACGTAAAAAGTAATGCTTAATCAGCACACGAAATTCACTTTTTTCCATTTTCGTAAAAATTCACGAGGTTGTCTGCTTTGAACGGCTATCAAACACCAACTGCACGACACGTAGCTTGCTCAAAATTAGAAAGTTGCCCACTGATAGATTATAGTTGACGGCAGCACTGTTGCATTTGGAGTAACTGCGCGGAAAATTCAAAAAATCACTGACTTATCAAACTGCCCTCGTATTAAAACGTTTGCTGATGATACTGCCATTTGGCCGTTGAAAAAAACCATGAAAAAGCTAACAGAAAATTGCAAACATCTATAAACCAGGATTAACACCTGGACAAATTAGCCAGTAGCCATAAACAACGGCTGTTCTAACATGGGAACGTTGAGGTTATTCAGCTCCTTGACAATACCAATTTAGTAAGAAGACTTAAGAAGATAAAGCCTTTTGAGTTAGTATATTGCAGTTAAAAGCAGAGTATTGTGCGGATTTTGTGTTACACGTTACCGGTTGTGTTAACTTAAATTATTTATCAGATCCTAAGAAACACTGATGGATAAGACCTTAGCTTTTAAGAGTTTTCACCGTAGATATAATAATAATAATTTTTATATAGACAGAAATTTATTTACAATAGGAACCATCTAAGTACCTACACAATAAGCAAAGTTTGTGCGTGTACTTATTCAAATTCTAGAACAATAAACAAATATAAAAGTAACTAGGTAACAAGTAACATAAACAAAAATGTGTCCTTAAATTATGTAATTATATAAACCCATATACATCCAACAGATTTTTTATTATTATCAAAATAGACTATTTTCCTTTATCTGCAATATCCAGACGGTCAACGTTCTCTTAATCTTAGAGTATTTTTAATTTTTAACCGAGGTTCTCAATTCGACTGTATTTTTTTTATGTTTGTAACCTCAGAACTTTCGATTGGGTGACCCAATTTTGATGATTTTTTTTTTATTTGAAAGCTGGAGCTTCTTGTGTAGTCCCATTTTAATTTGATCCAGTTCTGACAATGGCATCGATAAGAAAATCATATAAGTCTTAAATTTTCATTAGGTATGTGCGCGACAAATGGACGAATAACTCAATATCACGCCAACCGATTTCGATGATTTTTTTTTATTGGAAAGAATATACTTTAAGGGTAGTTTAATGAGAGTTTAGTAAGGTTCTGGTTATGGGATCCATGAAAAAATAACGGAACTCTTTAAAAGTTCTTAGGAGCAAATTAATTTGAAGTCAGTTTTTGTTTTAAAGAATTATTAAGTTCATGTAGCAATGCATTAAATATTTTAGGTGCGGTATAAAGTAAAATTTTTTGTACAGCTGTAAAAAATATAGGTGTGGAAGTTAACATATTATTAACCGTAAATATAGTGAGGAAATGATGACTTGTGTTAGGCTGTGGTAACTTGTTACTACAATAAAGTCTAACAACAGTTTTAATATACAGTTGAAAAAGTTGCATTACATTGGATTCCAAAAACAAATTTTTAGTAGAATAAACCAAGTAAGAACAAAATTACTTATTAATCTTCTTGATCATTTCTGATGAGTTTCCTTATACGATTATAGTTTTTGGAAATTTGAAACTTTAAAATATGGCATAAATCGACAGCTGCTTTAAAACTTTGCAAACAGTCACTCTATAAAATAAATCGTCAATTTTGACGAAACGTGATGTAGAATAAATCATAGTCACACACGACCAAATATCGTTTCTGGAACATGATGAAAACGAACGGATTCCATAGTCAAACAGAGATCAGAAAATATATTACTACATGAGTAAATACAGAATGTAAACTTTTTTCGCAATAACAGTTTGATTATATGGCAAAAAAAAAAAGTAGTTTATTTTCCAAATTATTACTAAACTGGTTAAAACTAAAAAATTATGGGGTGGAAAATGATATGAGGGTATTAGAAATATAGTTAGTACAAAACAAGATCCTTCTACTTTTAGTATTGTGTATTATATTAATAAAAAACGTTTCATTTGAAACGATAGTAAGTTCATAAGTATTTAAAAAAGCAACATTTTTATGCAAAAACATAATATTAAATTTTCTACAATTTTTAAATACTCCCATAATAATAACAATTTGTAAACGTTTTGCATCGTATTTTGTGTTGTATTAGCTATAAGTAGAAATTGTATATAAAAAATAAAGTGCAGTAATTTTTTCATTATTTTTTATACAGGGTGTCATACATACATACATAAAGTCACGCCTTTTTCCCATGGGAGTAGACAGAGACCACTTCCTTCCACTTGCTACGGTTCTTACACACATTTTTTGCTTCCTCTACTTTCATCAGTGCTCTCATACATGCTCGTCGGTTGTTGGTACTTTTGAACTGGCCTTTCCTCAAAACAATGTTGATCTGATCAAGATATGTTCTCCGAGGTCGACCTCTACTGACTTGTCCATTCACACTCGCTTTATAAATTTGTTTCGTTAATCTTCCTTCATCCATCCTTTCAACGTGTCCAAAACATCTAAGCATTTCTTTATCTATCTTTGTAACCACATCTTCTTTTACACCACAGCGTTCTCTTATCTCACTATTCTTTACCTTATCCAACCGAGTCACTCCGGCTATACTTCTCAGACTACTCATCTCCGCAGCATTAATCCTATTTTCATACTTCTTCTGCCAAACCCAACATTCACTACCATACATAAGTGTAGGAACCAACACACCTCTATGCATAGCCAGACGTGCCTTTTTTGACACTTTCTGGCTATTCATAAAGCTATGCAGTGCCCCATTCATTTGTCTTCCTGCCAACACCCTTCGCTTAATTTACAGGGTGTCCCAGACTAAGTTATCCAGGCTATATCTACTAAACGAATAGAGATATTCGAATGGGACACAAACTGGTCTATTCCATTTCTAATACACTTTAATTTAACAAATTTTCAAAATTTAAATCGGTTCAAGAAGTTGCCAGTTTATTTTTTATATTTGTCAAACTAATCAAAAAAGCCCTAAGGTAACAATAAAAATAAATGTAATAAAAATACATACATGCATATAGTCACGCATTCCTCCCGTAGGGTTAGGCAGAGACCACTTCCTTCTACTTGCTACGGTTCTTACACATATCTTGCTTGCTTCCTCTACTTTTATCAGCGCCCTCATACATGCTCGTCGGTTGTTGGTACTCTTGATCTAGCCTTTCTTCAAAACAATGTTGATCTGATCGAGATATTTTTGCCGAGGTCGTCCTCTACCGACTTAAGTCCATTCACACTCGCCTTATAAATTTGTTTCGTCAATCTTTCTTCATCCATCCTTTCTACGTGTCGAAACCATCTAAGCATTCTTTTATCTATCTTTGTAACCACATCTTCTTTTACACCACAGCGTTATCTTATCTCACTATTCTTTACTTTATTCAACCAAGTCACTCCGGCTATACTTCTCAGACTACTCATCTCCGCAGCATCAATCCTATGTTCATGCTTCTTCTGCCAAACCTAACATTCACTACCATACATAAGTGTAGGAACCAACACTCCTCTATGCACAGCCAGACGTGCCTTTTTGACACGTTTTGGCTGTTCATAAAGCTATATAGTGCCCCATTCATTTGTTTTCTTGCCAACACCCTTCGCTCAATGTCACTGTCCATCTCTCGTAAACTTTAAACCCAAGTACACAAATTCATTTACTTGTTCCACTCTTTCTCCCTTAATCAGAACTTCACAGTTTGTCATGCTTTCTTCTCTTTTAAAAACCATTACTTACGTTTTGCTTACATTAATTTTCATTCCTTTGATTTTCAGGGCATCATGCATAACATTAACCATCGGCTGCAACTCCTCTTTAGATGACGCTAATCGGCGTAAAGAAGGCATTTGACGATCAAATATTATAAAAAACAATTACCTATTTATTGAAAACCAAAAACAATAACATTATTCCAATGCTAAAAGTTATTAATTAAACAAAAAATCACAAGAAGAAAATTAATATAAATTCGACTAAATACATGAAATATTCAATAAGTTAAAGTATGTGTTTAAAATGTCCTTCATTTTCAGGAATACAGAATTCTATCCTTTTTTTTCAAGAACGTTTTGTAGCTTAGACTTTTTTCTTAAAATAAGACCAAATTGTGTAATCCAAAGGATTGAAATCGTATGAACGCGTGAAGACCAATGAATCGGAGCTTATGTACCTTTACCAATCCATCGATTCAGATAATGGTTCCTCAACCAATTACGACACCTATCATCAAAGATTTTCGCTCGTTTAGCGTTAAATTTTCTAATATCTCGAATAAATTATTTTTTTAAAACTCGAGGCACATATTACCATTTAAATTTCAATGTAGAATGTAATAATCTGTTTTGAATATAGAGCTTTATATACCTTTAATTCAGCATGGGATACGAGAAGGATGGTGTAGGAATAATGTGGTGTTATATTAACGGTTTTAATTACATTAGCAAAAAACAGAGCTTTTAACAATTCAAAGATAAAGAAATGTCAACTTGACGCATCGTCATCAAAACAAAAAACGGATGTCTTTATTATCGAACCTTATTGATTCGTTGCTGGAGGTGGGACAAGAACGTTACTTCACAACGTGGCATGATTCCGTAACTAGAGGTGGGAATCAAACAATAATTCGGAACGGAACATAATCAATTGATTTTTTACCTAAAGTTGCTGCCCAAACATTAACTTTATACGAGTGTTATTGTATAAATGAACGTATTCTATTTTCGTAGAACCAACCTACATTGCGACATTTATGGATCAAGATCATGCACGTTAGGTGCGCGCGCGTGATTTTATTAACTAATTACTTCAGCAATTCTTACATGTGTTCGAATTATGTTGCAGAGATCCAATAGAAACAGGAGAATCTACATCATGTCAGACAACCGGGTAGTGCTGAGAGCTCTGACATCTTGCTAAATTGAATTCCACATGAAACTGGGGAAACACAACAAATTTTGCTTGATATGGGTACCAGCACACCAGGAAGTACGTGGCAATAAGGAGGCAGATAGGATAGCAAGAGCCGATGGATTACAAGCCCAAAGCCAACCTGCAGCGTTGCTTACAGTACTGCTAGGAAGCAAACTAGAAGCTGGTTGTGACAAAATCACCGCAAATACTGGATCCAAGTTTGAGACATTTGAAAACTCTTCACTGGTGGCCATTTAAATAAACAGCAGAAAAAAAGTCCTAAAGCTTGGGCAAAGAAAAACTATGTATGCAACAATAATTTTTGCAGAACACTGCTATATGAATAAACATTTACACATTATGAGGCTTGCAGAAAGCACGTTTTGTAGGTGAAAGAAGAATGAGACTTCTATTTACGGTGTATTCTACTGCAAAGAACTTTCGGCTTGCAGACCAAGGCACTTTGGAAAACCAGAATTAATTGGTATCTAAAATGCTTAGCAAGTCCTCCATTTTGGATATCCTGAAATTTTTCTAAGGTACCCAAGAGACTGCCGCTGTGAGTGCCCAACTATATACCTAGTACACAATAGGCCTTGTTGGCCTCAGTACATGGAACAACTAACGATTCCAACCCCGAAAGGAAAAAAACTAAGTAATCTCTGAATATTTTTGTCGAGAAAACTTACGAAAAAAAACCAAAAACAAATATATGCTATCTTTTTTATGGTTTTTTTTACTGAAAACAGTCGCAAAAAGGGTAGACCTATCGTGTGGGCCGCGGACGGCTCGCACTGCGCCTATTAGGAGTGGGAGGTCATAGTTTTCTGAAAAAACTGATTTTGGAAGCTTGTTCCATTCCGTAGCAGCCCTGTAAAAGAAGGATTCTTGATGAAGATTGGTCCTTGTAGTGTCAATCTTGAGAGTAAATGGTTGAGACTGATCAGCGTGCCGAGTTCTTAGACCGAATGTGGCCAGTGGTGGTATAAGAGTTTTATTTCTCTGGAGCATCTGCCATGGAAATATCTGTAGAGTAATGTCTGGTCTGCAACTCTTCTTCTATGTTCTAGTGGGTGAAGGGTACTGTGAGAGTTGAACTGTTTATCAATAGAATGGCCCTTTTCTGAATGGAATCTAGAAGACGAAGAGAATGCCTTGGTGCTGAACCCCAAATGTGCAAGCAATACTCCAGTAGAGGTTGGATTTGAGCCTTGTACGTCGTCAACAGTTGATCAGGAGTAAAAAACTTTCTAGCTTTCCACAAAAAACCTAGCCTCTGGCTTGCTGACTTTGCGACGTTAGCAACATGGTCATGCCAGTGTCACCGTGACTCCCAAAATCGAGATGGAGCGACTTGATTCAAGGGTAGTCAAAATAGATTTAAATGTGACACATTTTTGGTAAATGAAAACATATTTTTAAAAAGAACAAAAAAACAGAGATATACTGTGACAATAAATATAGTTTCATTAAGTTTTTGCAAATAAAATTTATTTCGCGAGCTTAACTCCATTGTTATTTTGATTTTTTTAAAATGAAGAACAAAAACTATTTTCAATCAGAAGATTATTTTTGATCATGTAGGTCAACTCCACTGATTAACGAATCACTGGCACAAAACCCTTACTGTAAAACATAATAAAGAATTAACCAGTATCCAATTACGAAAAACGATAATTTTATAAGCATTACATAAAAATAAATCTTTGTCCTACCAACATTATCCAACTTAACAAAAGCGGCAGATGTCTCCATTATAATTTACATTATTCCGTTTTGTTGGCATTGGAGAGAAATCCGACATGAAACGTGAACTAATACAACCTTTATTTGAACCAGGAAATAGGTCAACTTAATATTTCCATTCTTGGTTCAGTCGCAGCAAATTCTCTCTCTTGAATAACTAGTCGCGACCAGTAGCGTTGTCAGACAATTTTTTATTCATCACAAACTTAGTCAACAACCCAAGTTTATCAAAAGAAAAGGCTTTACAAATTTGCTACAGGCATTGATATGAAACAGATAACATATTTTAAATACTTAGTAATAATATTAATGTAAATAAATAAAAATCCCATTCATGACACTGTTATCCTTACTTTTTCATCAGAAGGCCCCCTTTTAAAATGTTCCTAGCTAAACTTTTGACTCTAAACATCCACGAATGTTTGCCAGCTTCCTTGTTTAATTAAAACCGAAAATGAATGAATGAATAAAAATCCTGTACAACTTTTAAACTATAAATTCTGCTTTAAAAAAGACTTTTTCACGCATTATTTGCATCCTAATGGACTATCCTTTTGTTTTAAATCTTGTAAATTTCATCATTTTACGTCTTATTGAAAGTACAGTAGAAATTGTATTACTATTTAAAGGGACAACATCCAGCTAAATTGGTCGGAGTAGAGTGAAACATCCACAAAACACGGCGGTGGCCGAATAAACCTGCTTGACGATTGCCACGTCTTTTTTTGTTCTCTAAAGAGTACTCTGCCAGCGGTCTCTCTACTGGCAAATTATGCCCGAGCTCAGCCGTAGAGGGTAGAAGAAAAAAATATAAAAGTGAGCCGCGCCACCGACTTAGACGGTTCAAGCCGGAAACCCCTAGATCTTATAGGCACTAGCAGAGCCACACGATAAACAACTAAGATTATGTTGAACCAAATAAATAAAATTATAGTTAAAATATATTGGATACTTTACTCACACAATAAATCAGAGTACACAGCTCAATAGCAACATTATAACAAATATAGTCAAAATTAACAGCTATGGTAAATTTTCTTGCTAAAACAAACCAAAAATTTAAAATTTACAACTTTATAAAATAACCAGATCAGAAGTAAGAGTAACAGACTTTACCAAGTTACCAAAAAAAAGTAAAACGTATATAAATCAACTCATTAATAACACTAACTCAAACGTTTACATAAGGCTGCTAATTTACTCGTTTTAACCATTTACATAAAGATTTTCACTGCCAAAACAATCGAGTTTATTTAAAAATATTTTTACAATGGTTGTCCTTTAAAATATCAAGATTGTAGGATATTTACAAATAAGTAGGAAGAAAATATATTTTTACTTGGACATAAAGAATTATTGAGAAGGTTATTTTAATCCAAGTTTAGTTTTGGCATATTATCTAATGCAATAAATAGTTTCCAACAATGTACTATATTAATAAACTAAAACAAAACTTAATCGTGGTGTCAAAATAAGTTCCCAACAATGTACTATATTAATAAACTAAAACAAAACTTAATCGTGGTGTCAAAATAAGTCACGGCGTTATATATTTAAAAATAAATCACTTATAACCTTTGGGTATACGACTTCACTACTCCTGTGGCCGGTTTGATTATGGGACGGCACCTGCTAATTAACAATGGCTTCCCTAAAATAAATCCCGCTTGCGGCTATTTTAACTCGACACCAAAATCCAAAATATCAACAACGAAGGTAAGATAGAATGGTCAAGTTAAAAATTAAGTGGTTTTTCTTCAAAATCCAATTAAGATGGCCCAAATACAGCCAGATATGAAAGAAATCCCATAGAGGTTCTGCACACGTGCTAATATCACACCGTCCCAAAAACTCTCACCAACACCCGACTTCGAAGACTCTCACCAAACGACTCCCCTAAACCACTGACTCCCAGGCCGGATATCAAGAAATGACACGGGACACGCGTCAGCCAACAATCTTCGCAAATCTATGTTCCAAACTCATAATCGCACTCGTCCGTGTTGATAGCCAGCCCATCCACACAGAAATGCAAACCAAACAATAATATAGCTGACAACACACGACAATCGAGGCCAAAAATCAAAGCAAAATCTAATAACAAAAACCCCCACTCCATTTCCATCGATTAACAAAAATGTCACAGCCATTAATAATTGAATCCTATCACTACAAGGTATGCAACACTATTTACAACGAGTGATATATTTAAATTACAACAAAATACGGTAAGCGAAACTATTTACGAGTACCTAAGGAATACAAAACTATCAGAGACCCAATTAATAATGGAACTGTAGAAGGGAAAAAAAATAGGCACGTGACACGATAACCAAAAAGGTTCATGCAAATATTTTTGAACGGGAACATTTATTCGTATAGAAAATGTTAATTTGTGATTGTATGGTAACCAATTCGGTTTAAATCGGCACTTGACATCCGCTTCTTTGGGAATAAACTGGGAACCTTTAACATTTTCCTTTTGTAAGTAATTTATCTCTAATTACTCGGACATTTTTGTGTAAAGGATCATTAATCAGCTACAAAGTATTAATGTCATTTTTTCCAAATCAATGATACTGCATTATACCGACTATAGTCGGTCAGTGAAAAAGCAAGTTTTAATTTTTGTTTCTGCTCTACCATTCAAAATACTTCTAAGTCTATGCAAGTTTTTAATATTTCATAATTGGCAAGTAAGAATATTAAACTACGAAAATTGTACTGTTTGTTTTAGTACGTGTAATTTCCGACACTGCATGATTTTATATTATACCCAAATCAGTATTTTACAATAAATACATGTAAACCGATTATCTAGCTGTAGGTACCTACACATTATGCAGTGATTTTAACGACAAATTGACATTATTTACGATCTACTTTCAAGCTCCAATTATTATTTTGATAGAAAGTGAAAGGCAAAACCGCCGACGCTGTAATTATAGCATATTTGGTGGTTCGATGGTTTCGGATTATCGTTAGAAACTCGATAACCAGTATTCAACTTTACATTTCAGAATTACGAAAGTAAATTCCTCTAATATTTATAAACTAATTTCGTAGGTAACGAATTTTATTTTTTAAGGGACTTCTTGTTTGTTTGTTAGCACGGTTACTTCTGCAACCAAATTCTGTTCCTAATGATTTTTTTTATTGTACATAATAAGAGAGGTAGGTAAGTAATCCAATCAAATTTTACTAATTATCCAAGGTATTAGGCTTTAATTTCGCTTGTTGATTCATTATTTTTTAGTTTTTTTGTTAAATTTCTAGGAAAGTAAGTAGTAATCCTGGGTTATCATTGTAGTGGGTACCTACACTTATTGTGCATACAGCTAGAAATCATGGTTTTGTTGATGAGGCGGATCTTTTATTTTCGTCAAAATCAAAATCAGCCGATTATCAGGACAATATGGATAAAGAGATGTTTGTGAAAAGGTTAAAAGAGAAACTATTACCATCGTTACATGAACCATCTGTCATTGTATTAGATAATGCTCCGTACCATCCGGAAATTTTAAATAAGTAACCAACAAACTCCTTGACGGTACAGAAAATAATAGAATGGTTAATGAACGAAAATATTTCATTATCACAGTATTGCTTTAAGCCGGAATTAATATCGATAGCTAAAAGGCACGAAAGAGAACAAATTTACAAAGTGGATCAAATTACACTTAGTCAATTTAATCCCTTTTAACATAATTAAATATGTGCCTATTTCTAACCAAAAAACTCATCGAGAGCTACATCAATGATTTCTGTTCGCAATAAAGCAAAAAATAAAAATAAAACCTCTCAACAAAAGCATAATAATAAACAAAAAATTTTCGGGTTTTAACCATAGGGGAATTTACTAATGTACCTCTCAACACAGTGCCAGTCGATGCCTCGGTGACTAATCAGATACCGTCGTTTATTGGTCAAATAAGCTACAAATCAATGTCTGCTCACCTGAGAAGAAATTTAATCCTTTACCTTTACTTAATAAATTATCGAGGATCAAAACTACTATATTATCACAGTAATTATAATGCCCGTCTTTATAAATAATATCAAAAAAGACATATTATTAACAAAATTTGTAGGTTATTATTTTTCACCATACATACATATAGTCAAGCGTTTTTCTCGTGAGGGTTGGCCTTTCTTCGAAACAATGTCGATTTGATCGAGATACGTTCGCCTCTACCGACTTCCGTCTATTCACACTCGCCTTATAAATGTGTTTCGTCAATCTTCTTTCATCCTTCTTCTCTACGTATCCAGACCATCTACGCATTCCTTTGTCTATCTTTGTTACTACATCTTCTTTCGCCATACAAAATATGTCAAATTAAAGTGCCCTTTAATTTTCAAATATTATGATTGATAACCGAAATAAAACTGTTTCCTTAACAGAAAATAAGGTACATTTTTGTTTTTATTTATATATAATAAAAAACATTGGGTTTTATTTTTTAATTTCAGTTCTGCACACTCTGTGTCGCTGACTATAACTAACTAAACCAAATCTGGTTTCGTCCGAAAAAAGAAGATTTCGCCAATGAGCTAAAAGCCAGTCTCTGTGTTCCTCTACCCACTGCATACGAGCGGCTATGTGTCTGGGAAGTAACCTGGGTACTCTTTGCTGGATCGCAAATTGGCTCTGCCAAGCATTGAAGAGGAAATAAGGAACTTATTAAAACGAGTCGAAGAAGTTAGTGCAGAAGCGAAGTTAAAACTCAACAGGAGCAAGTGTTGTCTTATGATCGTGGATAAAAGCAGAGTTTTACCACGAACCCTTTCTTCAATACCTAACATAGAGTGCAAAGAGTCAATTATATACCTCGGTGCATGCATCACGAACAAAGGTGGCAGTGAAAAGGAAATAAAAAGGAGGATCGGGACGGCAAGGACAGCGTTAGCCAAACTAACAAATGTATGGAAAGATCACAACATAACGTAAAGCTACAAAACAACGCCTCATGAAATCCCTTGTATTCTCAATCACTACCTACGGCTCAGAGTCATGGACAATCAATGTGGCATGTAGATGCCGGATCGAAGCTTTTGAAATGACATGCTGTAGACGAATGCTTAGAATTCCATTGACGGCCCGCAGAAGAAACGCTTCAATCCTTCAAGAGCTAAGAATTGCGGAAAATTGTTACCAGATATCCAAAGAAACACCCTCAAATACTTTGATCATGTCATTCGGAGAGATGAGTTAGAAAAACAAGTCATCCAGGGAAAAGTTGACGGAAGACGCCGGAGAGGAAGATCACCGAATAGTTATATCGATCAAATAAAATCCTGGACAAACCTTTCCATACAAGATGTGATGCGGACTGCTGAAGACAGAGAAACCTGGAGAAGCTTGACTGTCCCGGGCATACATTCAAGGAGTCACGACGTCTGAAACCAGACATCGACTGAAGAGAGAGAGAAATTGGCTCTAGCAAGACTCCGCCGCATTGTGGTACTGGAAATTAATCGACCAAACGTTTTTTTTAAATGAGTTCGGACAGCTGAGACTTTTATGGTTTCATTCTGACGTACATATCCTGCTAGATACCGATCTTCTCTTGCATAACTTACCCTAGGTCACCCAGTTCCACGTCTTCAGTCAACGCTGTTAGTTTCCTGGTACAAATGCACTATTCGGATAACTGAAGCGCGGGGAATCCTTAGTCTAAAATGAGAGAACATTGTTCTTGTAAAATTTTTTAGATACCTAGCTCCTGTGAAAGAAATAAAGATTAAATGTACAAACAACCAGCCATGATAGATATTTCGTTTAACAATTTACAAGGGAGAATTTTGGCGATGTGAGTACTTACTTTCAACTATCACTACTCTCCTAGGTATTACTCTGATCTGTGTTCAAGCCTCTTTACTTATATTTGCATGCATACTAAGTATTTTTGGAATATTTTTGGAAACGTCTTGACTGATCAAAAAATAAAAACAACTTTTTTAACAATAGACGTCCTAAAAGAGTTTTTTCGTCATGATGTATTTGTTTAAACTTGATATATCCTTAAGTTTTAAAGAAAAGAAAATCTTAAAATTTTTAATGACCTTTGTCGATAATCCATTTACAAAATATGAAATTTTCATTTAAATTAAACTTAACCATGCTGTAATTCATTATGCTTTTTTTGAAGGTAAAATTTGAAAATATGTGTCGAACTTTTCGTCGTGGAAATAACAGACTAGGTATGTGAAGTTTAATGAAATAATTTTTTGTTATTTTACTTGGTTAATGAATTTTTACTTTCACCACAATTCCAAATTGTAAAATTAATTTAAAAACCACGAACGAACTTTATTACCAACTCACAAAAAAATTCACGAATAAAATGTTTTTAAGACTGTTTATTAGTAGTCAAGTTGTGTTTTGGAAAATAAAACCTTGTCATTTTCTCTATAAATCATCATTTGAATAGGATTAAACCGACGTTACATTATTTAAAATCAACAAACGAATATTTATGCATGTTGTGTTTTTTTTTCCGGAGAAGTAGCAATCTTTACTTAATAGGCTTAAATATTTAAAAGAATCATTTATTACACTTAGTTAAGACAGCCAACGCATTAAACTTAATAATAAAAAATACGAGTGCCTATCTACCTGGGTAATTTTTTATATTATCAATCCCGGTCTTTTGAAGGCAAACATTTTACCATTATCATATTTTATAGTCCAGGCTTAGGTAAATTTGGCATTTAAATAATAACTTTTATAGCCATTTTACTAAAAAAATTCTTGAGAACAATCTGAGTAGAATTAATCGTTTCTAAACTTTGGTTGGATAAAGTAAAGAATAGTGAGATAAGAGAACGCTGTGGTGTAAAAGAAGATGTGGTTGCAAAGATAGATTGACGAAACAAATTTATAAGGCGAGTGTGAATGGACAAGTCGGTAGAGATCGACCTCGGAAAACATATCTCGATCAGATCAACATTGTCTTGAAGAAAGCCAGGTCAAGAGTACCAACAACCGACGAGCATGTGTGAGAGCACTGATGAAAGTAGAGGAAGCAAAAGATGTGTGCAAGAACCGTAGCCGAAGTGGAAGGAAGTGGTCTCTGCCTACCGTGACTTTATGTATGCATGTATGTAAACTTTTTGTATTCTTTTAAGTTATATATTTTTTGTTTTTGCATTTAACTACCAGTTAGTCGACAGTTGCAATTAATTTTTTTTCTTTTTAGTCTTATCACGCTAATATTGTCTGGTGTACTAACGGTTATTATTAATTGTCAGTTATTTTAGTTGTATAGAGTTTACAAATAAATGTAGGGCAAGTATTATTGGCCTTTCAAAAATGCAGTAAAATATTGGTATTGTTATAAGATGCAAGTAAATTAAAATACAACAACATGAAAAGCGGAAAAGATGTTTAAGTAAAAGTGTAGTTATTTATAAAATATTTATTAGGTTTTTTTTGTTAAACATAATTACAAAGTAAAAAAGTATTCTAAAATTAGATTTTTATCTATATTTTAGGATACAAGTAACTAGTGATTTTAAGTTAAAAATAAATTATAATATTTGTGTAATATAAGTGAAAACGTTGATGAACACCAAAAGCACAGAGAGACAGTAGTTTATGTATTTTGCATTGGCAACAAGAAGCAGCTTGCACGACAAGGACATCCAACAGCGAGGCAGCTTACCCTCCTCATAACTCTGAGCGAGAAGGATGATGTCTTCATGATGTCTTAAGAGAGAGATAAACAGCCGATTTTAGATATGGAAAAATGAGCTGTGTGGGAAAACGCCTAAACTGGATAAGAGCACGGCGAACACTGGAGGCTGTCGAGACTTGGGAGTTGAATTGAATGGCAAGAAATTGGAGAACTTCGGTCATAAACTTAACATCGTTGTTGCCAATTCTTTCTTTGGTAGTACAGTTTTTTTGCGAGTATAAATGCAAAAGATACAAAAATGCAAAATCTAATTCATATAAAATTAAATTTGTATTTGTTTATTTTAAGAATGTTATACAAACGATGTTTGTACACAAATAAAGAGTTGCAAATTATCTTTCCAAATTATCCAGGGATCTTTCTTTAACAAATTATAAATGAAACTTAGAGAAAGAGACAATTTTACAAATCCTGCTTCCTACTACTATTATAAGTTTGTGAGTATGTATGTATGGTTTGTTACTCTTTCACGCAAAAACTAGTAAATGGATTTTAATGAAAATTTACTATAATGTAGCTTATAAATCAGAATAACACAGACTATAATTTATAAAGATATTGTGTAAACCTACTACTATTATAAAAGCGAAAGTATGTATGTATGTATGAGTATGTATGTATACGGATATTGGCAGCAATCAGGAGTCAAAATGACATTAGTTAAAATCAAATTAGCTACATAAATTTTTAAGTAGCATTAGTCAATTTCAAATTGGCAATAAACTAAATTAAATTGACACCTGTCAGTTATAAGTTTCTTTGTCAGTGTCAAGTGTGTATTATGTTATTTTGAAAAAAAATACATTTTAGTTATTTACTATATAAATGGGATAAAGGCATCATTATCATTAATATATAAATGTGTAAGGTATAAACGAGTGCGTAGCACGAGTTATGTAAGCACACGAATGAGTATTAAATTTTGGTATAAAGATAGATGGATGAATTCCTTGGAGAAGAAAATGAGCTACACGAAGTACTAATCTTACGCAAACTAAGTCGCGGGTACCATCTAGGATAATAATGTTAATATAAGACTGATTTCGTTACTATTTTGTAAATTAAAATATTTAAAATTAATAAATATTTACATTTATTTATTTTTACTTTATTATATTACACCGCTATCGGTGCGAAGTATTCGCACGGGTCACCTCTAGTAAATACATAAAAACATTAAAAATATGGTGTAGCCGCCAAAATTTAAAAATTAATTTAGTTGTGACAGCAACAATAAAAGTATTTTATTTTAATAAATTTGTTTCACAATCTCTCTATAATAAATCTAAATAAAAATTAGTTAAGGCCAGGTCAAGAGTACCAACAACCAAAGATCATGTATGAGAGCACTGATGAAAGTAGAGGAAGCAAAAGATGTGTGTACGAACCGTAGCAAGTGGAAGGAAGTGGTTTCTGCCTACCCCTATAGGAAAAAGGCGTGACTTTATGTATGTATGTATGTGTTCTGCTGGAGTACCAGCTTTAAAAAAAGACTTTATTACACTATGCCTACTTTCATGGCTATTTGTTGGCTAAATTTTCCCAAATTACTGGCTATATTACATCATGCCTTTTATAATCAATGTTTGAGGAAGTAACTTCAGAGCAGCAAACATAAGGAAAATTGACAAACCAAAAACTGTGATTTATTTTATTTATGCACTAAAATTATTTAACGAGGATTCCACTGCTTGTGTCAGGATAAACGAAGCTTGCATGAAATGGTTTAACATCGAAAAAGGTGTGAGACAGGGTTGTCTGGCTTCGCCATGGCTGCTAACTTCTTATACATAGACGATTGTTTAAAAGATTTAAAAGAGCGTGCGTATGGATTGAAAATGAATGATTTTATCGTCAAATGCTTTCTTTACGCCGATGAATTAGTCGTATTAGCGTCATCTAAAGAGGAGTTTCAGGCGATGGTTAATGTTATGCATGATGCCCTGAAAATCAAAGGGATGAAAATTAATGTAAGCAAAACGTAAGTTATGGTTTTTGAAAGAGAAGAAAGCATGACAAACTGTAAATTCCTGATTAAAGGAGAAAGAGTGGATCAAGTAAATGAATTTGTGTACTTGGGTTTTAGTTTACGAGAGATGGACAGTGACATTGAGCGAATGGTGTTGGCAGGAAAACAAATGAATGGGGCACTATATAGCTTTATGAACAGCCAAAAAGTGTCAAAAAGGCACGTCTGGCTGTGCATAGAGGAGTGTTGGTTCCTACACTTATGTATGGTAGTGAATGTTGGGTTTGGCAAAAGAAGCATGAAAATAGGATTAATGCTGCGGAGATGAGTAGTCTGAGAAGTATAGCCGGAGTGACTCGGTTGGATAAAGTAAAGAATAGTGAGATAAGAGAACGCTGTAGTGTAAAAGAAGATGTGGTTACAAAGATAGATAAAGGAATGAGAGCACTGATGAAAGCAGAAGAAGTAAAAGATGTGTGTAAGAACCGTAGCAAGTGGAAGGAAGTGGCCTCTGCCTACCCCTACGGGAAAAAGCGTGACTATATGTATGTATGTATGTATTTCATTTATTTGTTGGTTGCCAATTCAAACAGATAATTACTGTGTAGGCAAACCTAACATTTCCACAAATCTCCTTGAAATCCCCTCGAGTTAGGGGTAAAATAGGCCTACATGTTCGTGTCTGAAACAGTCAATAAGATAGTCACGCGCGTATGCTTATTTGTTTTAAATTTTAGCCACCGGCAGTCAGGCAGACAAATAGGCAATAGGGTACAGTGTAATAGGATTTTATGTTATTACAGTCTAATTATAAAAGTAGTACACCATTTTTCTGTTTTATATGGTTTTATGCTAATACATCTGTCTAATTAACATTTAAGCCATTTGTAGATTGCACTAAGTTGTGAACAAATTAATGAAGCAGTAAATTATTATCGCTATATGTTGAATATTTTTGCAACTAACTTTTCCCGAAATAGCCGCCTCTTAATAAAAATATGTAATTTACGATTATTATCTTTTATCACCTATAAAGCTATTTTGGAATAAAATTAACTATTGTATTTAAAATATACTGCCTTTACCAACCAAACGCGTAACTTTTCAAAACTACAAAACTGATTTTTTTTAGTTTTACTACAAAACATTTTATTTATTTCATGTTAATAAATAAATTCCCAAAAACAATGTGACAACATTGTATTCATATTTCTGACTTTAGACCAACAGATGGTGATTAAGAATACCGAGTTTGAGCCTTGAGATGGATGTTAAATGAAAGCAGTGTAAAGATCAGGCAGAATGCAGCATAGAAACTGGAACTATGAACACCGAGATAAGGGAAGGCGATTTTAAATTAATGAACTGTACTGAAGTTGCGATAGATTAAGGCTAGGTGGGCGGGAAGAATAAAAAATGAATGTATTTTAGCTTATGAATGTTCGTTTCTGTTTAGTGGGTAATTCCTTTTTATCAGAAAAAATAATATAGGAAAATTTTGGATCTTTGCAAGGATTTTGCGATAATAAATACCAATATCTTCCTATATGAAAAGAAAAAGAAATGAACCATTAAATGTTAAGGACTGGAACGTATAGTAAAAATGTTAAAAAAAACTCAGCACTAAGAAGTTATTCATTTATACCAAAGAAATCACTTACCGGTTGTTTGTTGCACAATACATTTTCGTTAACTATTCAGGAAACACACAAACAATTTTCATTAAAATAACTTAACCAAATTTTTAAAACACATTTGAAGCTACTTACTGCAATTGATTTAATTAAGTGAGTATCATTGCATAAATACTCCATCTGCTTCATTTAAATATATAATTTGTGGTCAACATTCACATGACAATTTAAGTTACTTTATAATAATGTATTAATCAATGCATACACTACCGAATATTTTTAGCACTGTATTCAACATAAATGTTATTCAAAAACTGGACAATAAAAATGTAATATTAACAAAAATTGATTTAAACATTAAGTAAACATTTTCAAGAACAAAAGTTTTTAATTTTTTCTTTAAGATATGAGATATGCAAGCAGGAGGAAGGAGATGTATATATAAGGTCTTTTTATTACAAGGCATAATCTAAAAATTCTTGGCTAAACGTCAAAAGGTCTACTGCACTTTCGTACAATTGGAAAAGGCCCATGACGGAGTGCTGAGGAATGAATTGTGGTCGACATTGTCTATGTATGGGGTGAGTGGTAGTTTGATATGAGCACTAAAATCACTTTACAAGGATTCCACTGCTTGTGTCAGGATAAACGAAGCTTCAAGGACTGGTTTAACACCGAAAAAGATGTTAGGCAGGTATGTATGGCTTCGCCATGACTGTTTACCTTATACATAGAAGATTGTAAAAGATTTGAAAGAGAGTGCGTTTGGATTAACAATGAATGAATTAAACGTCAAATGACTTATCCTTCACGCCGATGATCAGGTCATATTAGCATCATCTGTAGAGAAGTTACAGGGCGATGGTTAATATAATGCATGATGCCCTAAAAATCAAAGAGATGAAAGTAAATGCATATACAAGACGAAAGTAATGGTATTTGAAAAAGAGGAAATCATGACAAACTGCGAGGTGCTGATTAAAAGAAAAAGGGTGGAACAGGTGAATGAGTTTTTATACTTGGGTTCAAAGTTTACAAGAGACGAAAAGTATCACTGTGACATTGAGCGAAGGCTGTTGGCAGGGAAAACAATGATGGGGTACTGTATTACTTTATGAGCAGCCAGAACGTGTCAAAAAAGGTACGACTGGTTGAGCACAGAGAAGTGATGGTCCCTACACTTATCTATTAAGTGGATGTTGAGTTTGGCAGAAGAAGCATAATAATAAGATTAATGTTGTAGAGTTGAGTAGTCTAAGGAGTAAAGCCGGAGTGACACTGATGGATCAAGTAAAGATTAGTGAGATAGGGCAACACTGTTGGTGTGAAAGAAAATGTGGTGACAAAGATAGATAAAAGAATGCTTAGATGGTTTGGACACGTAGAGAAGATGGATGAAAAAAGATTGATGAAACAGATTTATAAGGCGAGTGCGAATGGGCAAGTCGGTAAAAGTCTACCTCCGGGAACATATCTCGATAAAATCGACATGTTTTGAAAAAAGGCTAGGTTAAGAGTACCAACAACCGACGAGCATGTATGAGAGCTGATAAAAGTAAAAGATGTGTGTAAGAACCGTAGCGGAAGTGGAAGGAAGTGGTTTCTGCCTACCACTACGGAAAAAAGGCGTGACCATATGTATGTACGTAGTACCATTTTTTATTATTACACGTTCTTTCATACCGAACTCTCGATATTTTTAGTCAAAAGTTTTTCTTTAGCTGCACCAAGGATGTTAGTTCCTTTCGTGATAGTTAGAATGTTAGCCATTTTTTTTGCTAGTTCGAAATAATATGGCACTTTGCCTAATGTTGATTAGTATACGTGTATCATTATTAAAATTGCCTCTGCCTTAAAATTATAATCTAACGAGAATCTAAAGCAAAACTTTTAAAAATAGAAGACCTTAAAGAAGCAAACTGCACATACAAGAGTGCTTTTCAAACGATTTTTACAAGAACGGCAGGATTTGTTTTAAGTGACAAATAAATTTAAGTACATGATCTATGTATTGTATAGTAACAGAAAACCAAGAAAAGATTTCCGTTGGTCACATCAACTAGCTCTTATCTACTTTTATTTTAGACGTTTTTGGAAACACTGGAGGGACATATAATATCAAAAGATCGATTATTTTTATCAGTTTTTAATTTAAGAGTAGGTAATTTGTTACAGTGATTGAAGTAATCGACATAAATTGTATTATTTATTGTAGTACGAAGATTAGTCAACAGTGTTCGTGTTAGAAATAAAAATACTGAGTAATTGTACATTGCATTTCATTGGAACCAACTTAACAGTCACCAAAAATACGATTTCCCTAATAAATCAATGAGTATCGTTACAAAATTAAAATTACTCATATAAAGTCTTTCATTAAAATTCTTCTGTCAGAGATTTATCCGTCTACAATAGCATAAAATATTCCTCATGATTTGTTAGTTTAACCATATTATACATTATATATATATATATATGCTCTCAGCGGTAGTTTTTAATGTTTTGTTCGATTTTAAATCGCTTTTGGACCAATTGGTCCTCTTCTCCATTTCATGTAATTCCCATATGTCATAGTAATGATGTTAAATAACCGTTAATATTTTTCCTCTTTCGGAACTCGTAAGTTTCTCAGTTACATTACGAGAGTAAATAAAATAAAATAAATATGAACCGATGAAATCACAGCTTTTTTGACAATGACTTTTGTGTTTTGTGCATAACAGTACATAATCTCCAAATTTATTTGTTATTTTATTTTAAATACGGATTTTTTAAATTTTATCATTATCTAAAATTATCCAACTAGGTATATTTCTACCATCCATTTCCTATTAAAAAATATTATAATGTATGATGGCATGTTGATAGAGCAGGTATCGACCTTTCCTCAGTTAGATGCAAAAACTGATGGTAAATACAAGAACAGTCGACTGAAATAAAATGCTTGGCTCACAATTGCCCACATAATGGAGGAAGCACGTAAGTGCCAAAAAATCAGAGAGTTTACCGTTTTTTAAATCAGTTTTTCTGAGGCTTCTGAAAGCAGTTGGAAGCTTTTAAGAAATAAATATACAGGCCATAAAAGGAAAATCAAAAATACCTCCACAAACAATATTATTAGGTTAGGTTAGGTTGATTGTAAACTCGG
Source organism: Agelastica alni (assembly GCA_950111635.1). NCBI lineage: Eukaryota > Metazoa > Arthropoda > Insecta > Coleoptera > Chrysomelidae > Agelastica > Agelastica alni. The sequence continues at coordinate 19,388,308 of OX467708.1, read as the reverse complement.
GACATTTTGTTCTTATTCTTATTTCTTATTTTATCTTATTTCTCGTATAAACGCCTTTCATAGTTTTGGGCATGTTTATCTTTCTTTTTTACCTGGTACACTTAAGTATGTTTCCAGCTGTATGAAAAATTTATTAAAAGGAAATGCAGGGCCGAGTTGTTTAAAAATTGGCAAAAAATGTTGCTATAAATTTTTGACAGACTAGTTCGTTCATGATTAAAAAGATTAAAAATAAAGAAATAGAAAAGAAACAGATACTTAGGAATTTTAAACTGGATTGATAATTTTTAAACGGAGCTTTTACAGTGCAAAATTCAGTTTCTTGTAATAATTTTCCTTTCTCTACCAACGTTCAACTCTATAAGACTCTTATTAACAAACTAATACTCACATCCATTTAAACATCACAGTTCTTTTGCATACTCGTGTACTGCCTTCGTGGATTGTTTATTAATAAGATTTGTTTAAAGTAATGTGGAGGATGTTAATTGAAATCGTTTTAAAAATTATGATAAAATCGAAACCTGTAAATATTAGACCTTTTCTAATATTTATTTACATTTAATAGACAAAAATTAAACTATTGGGGATATCATATGTTGTTTAAACACTTCGCTTAATTCAAATCATCAAAGTAATAAAAGCTGTCAAATAACTGTGAAATTTTTAAAAGAGTTATAAAACATATGCTTTTTAAGGGCAAAGGATTCAAAAACACTTACAAGCTACACTTAATATTTTCATATGAATAGTTGATAGGTGCCTGTAAATAATTTTTACTTAGTATTTTGTAGAATTTATTTGAATAAAGACCTTCCAAGAATTCGTTTCACAATCAGTAAAATAAAATTATCGTTAATTTGAAATATAAATTATATAAAGAAACCTACTTAGCTCCACCGCTAGTGCGACAACTGACGCTCACTTTACTGATTTCTTGACATTAAACAACTGTTTGAAATAAAATTCATCCGGTATAAATATCCTAGAAAAACTGCAACGCTACCTCCCGCACTATTGTGTTACTTTAGTAATGTGCCTATTTTAAATTTTATAGCTTTATTTTTATTATTAAAATTGAATTAACGAATGTCACACAGTCCTATACTTCATGTATGTTTTAAACGATGCTAAGCTTGTCAAATTCGGTTAAGCGCCAAATTTGTACACACGGTAATAACTTAACGCACCTTTAAATTATTTTGTAAGATAGAGCAGAGAGTACTTTTAATACTTTTGTTACACTTACCCTTTAACTACGGCTGTCCTTAGACGACGGAGCGAAATTTTCGTAAGATACGAAATGTTGTCGATAAAATAAGTGCGTTGTGTGTTTATTTTTCGTTCATTGTGTATCAGGAATACCCTTTTGTATGCAACATGTATTTGATTACATTGCCATTCTCTTGAACGTTTAGGGCCCATATTTCCGAACGCTCACAAGAAATGCCAGTTTAGCAGTAATATTTTATGTGTCTGGCTACATTTTATATTTTATTGCACTAAAAATATTTCTTATTTGCCGCATTATACTTAATATCGAAAATGGATTTAGCGTCAACATCTCGTGGTACTCGTGGTTCAAAGCGTCCAAGAACAGAATTAAGTGACATTGATAACTATAGTGATGAAGAAGAAATTCTTTCATTTAGTGACCTAGATAGTGCAAGTGAGGCTATGATTCAAATAGTGATGAAGAAACTGTTGTAGGAGATTTACTTTGGCAAAATTGCGATATTTTCAATCGCACAATATACAATTTTGACGATGAAAATTCTAGCATGTTGGAATAGATAATGAAGATAACTAGTACGAGTATTTTGTAAAATATTTTGACGACTTCAAACAATGTATCCCATCTAAGAGACATCGATTTGGAATTAAAATTTTTGTGTTGTGTGATTGTGAGACAGAAATTGTTTTGAAGTTATAAGTATACACTGGATCTAAAATTGACATTACTCGAAATGATCCATTAGGTGTTTCAATTGCGGTAATAAAAAAATTAATGGTGGACTAAGAATAAAAAGGACATCTATTATACACAGATAACTGGTATACTAGCCCTAAACTTGCCATTTACTTGGACCAGCAAAACACCGGTTTATATGGTACAGTAAAAAAAATCGAAAATATTTTCCGAAATTTTTACATTGGGTGGCACGAGGAATGTGCTAACGCAAAAAGTGCGGGAATGTAATGGCGCTTAGGTGGAAAGATAAACGTGATATGTTCATGCTTTTAACATTTCATCAGAGTGATGAAAAATAGCGGAAAATTAGACCATCGAACTGGCATATCTGGAAACCGGACTGTGTAATAGATTACACTCAAAACATGCGCATGATTGATAAATGTGATATGCAATTAGCCACAGTAGAATGTGTCCGAAAATCAATCAAGTGGTACAAAAAACTATTTCTTCACCTGGTTGATGTTGCCATGCTAAATGCATTTAACATATTCCCCGTAAAAACAGGAAAAAGTTTATCCTTATAAGAAAAGTTGTGCAACAAATTTTGGAAAAACATGGAACTCTGACTGCTGCTAGACCGGGGAGACATAGTATGGAAGCAATAAATTGCTTAGCTGCAATGAATTTCTTGGAAAGACATTCCCCTTCAAATGTTCTACCTACTGGAAGTAGGCTAAAGGGACAAAGAATTTGCCATGTATGTTCTAATACTGAACGAGGTGAAAAAAAAACGAAAGAATGGTGCAACTTCGTGCGCTGAATTCAAAGTGGGACTTTGTATAGGTGAATGTTACAAAATTTATCACACCATGAAAAATTTTTGATGAAATAAAAATGTTAAATAATTAGGTTTCAATTTGCTATTTAGAAGTTTGTATTTGTGTATTATAAGTAAATATAAGTTTTAGTTTTTTTACTTATAGGGATGTTTTGTAAAAGAATATCTAATTATGTATTTATTGTCGGCAAAACAAGTTTTTTTTATTCTATGTATTGTGTATTTGTACAACTTTTTTTTTGCATATGGACAAACATATTTATAAATAAATACCAATAGCTAAAGGGTTAAAAGATTTGAAAGAGAGTGCGTATGATCAGGTCATACTAGCATCATCTGAGGAGAAGTTACAGGCAATGGTTAATATTAAAAGTGAATATACGCAAGATGAAAGTAATGGTTTTTAAAAGAGAAAAAAGCATAACAAACTGCGAGTTGCTAATTAAAAGAGAAAGAGTGAAACAAATGAATTTCAAAGTTCACGAGAGACGGAAAGTATGACAGTGACATTGAGCGAAGGGTGTTGGCAGGAACACAAATGAATGGTGCACTGTATAGCTTTATGAACACCCAGAAAGTGTCCAAAAAGGCACGTCTGGCTGTGCATAGAGGTTTGTTGGTTCCTACACTTATGTATGGTAGTGAATGTTGGGTTTGGCAGAAGAAGCATGAAAATAGGATTAATGCTGCGGAGATGAGTAGTCTGAGAAGTATAGCCGGAGTCACTCGGTTGGATAAAGTGATAAAGTGTGATAAGAGAATCCTGTGGTGTGAAATAAGATAGAGGAACAAAGATAGATAAAGAAATCTTTTGGATACCTAGAGAGAATGGATGAAAGAAGATTAACGAAACAGTGTGAATGGGCAACTCAGCATCGGTCGACTTAGGCGAACGTTTCTTGACTAGATCGAAATTGTTTAAAGAAAGGCCAGGTCAAGAGTACCAGCAACCGACAAGCATGTACGAAAGCGCTAATGAAAGTAAAAAAAGCGAAAGACGTGTATAAGAACCATAGGAAGTGGAAAGAAGTGGTCTCTGCCTACCACTACTGAAAAAGGGCGTGACTATATGTATGTATGCACATATATATATATATATATATATATATATATATATATATATATATATATATATATATATATATATTTTTTTTTTAAATCTAAAGTTAGGAAATAATTTTCAGCTTTTCTTAATTGTCTTATAAAGTATGTGAATTTAGATTTAAAACAAATATAAAGTGTAAAATTTAAAAAAATATATAACTTAAAAAGAAATAAAATGCATACAATATATATTTTTTCATTTAAATACCTAAGAACTATTATAACTCATTGTATTTAATACTATTCTCCAAATTAAATAAAATAAGAATTTAAAACTATATATAGTTATTAAAAAAATATCTTCGCTGGCCCCTGTTAAAAAAATTTACACCTTAATCGTAATTTAATTTAAAAATCCATCTCGTTTTCGAACATTCTTTTAATAAATTAGCTTAATAAAAAATGAACAACAAAAACAATGTATTACATGATAGTTAATTGTCAATAACAATTTCAAATTAAAACCAACTCGAAAAATATCCCTTTTTTTCTGGTGATTTTGGAGATTTTGGTGGGTCTGGAGGAGTAGCAACCAAAGAAAAACTCATCTGGGAATCTCCGTCACCTCCACCATTTCCTCCGACTAAAGTAGAAACATCATTACCTAAAACAATAATATATTACTAGACTTCTCCTTAGCAATAAAAATACTTTACAAAAGATGAATGTATTTACTAACAGTTAAATTCGCAACAAAATATATCAATGGAATAAATTACATTACTTTAATTTTAATTTAACTTTTTAAATTCTTCATTTATGTTTATTTTTGGTAGGAATGAATTACTATTAAAATGAATCCTTTGTGTCGAAATTTGATGGAGTGGGATTACAACGTCTATAAAACATGATGAATACCGAAGAATCTTGCTTGACGTTTATAAAGAAGTATGAGCATAAATTTTAGCGGTGTTTTAATGTATAGGTTAAAATTTGATGTGGTTAAAGGTGTTTTTTTATTCAAAATATAAATTTAAAATGAGCAGACCAAACGGTATTAATTCGGACGGCTGCAATAAAGCCGTGGTCGGAATAGCATACGTAAATCGTCAATGTGTTGACGCAATAAAAATAGCAAAACATATATACTAGCGGACCCGGAAGACGTTGTCCTGCCCGAACAATGGCTTGCCTGCTTTGGGAATATCACTATCAAACTTAGCGTCCCCGAAGACTATGAATTTGACACTAACTTCAGCCGTGTTTAATAGTTTTTATACTCCATCCCCTTCCCACCCCTTTTGTTGATCCGATTGCTACCAAACCTCACAGAAACACCCTCTGGGCTAATCTGAAGATTGCCTGAAAATTTTATTAAAATCGATCCAGCCGTTTTGGAGTCCTTAGAGGATAAACATACTTGCATTGATTTTTATACAGAGCTTTCATTTTAAAACCAGCCAGTCCAAATAACTTTTAATTTTGCGTAAATGTAAGAAAAACAAAAAACACGTTGAATTTTAAATCAAGGGGAAGATTTAAAAATGTTATTCTGCTGTTTCCAAGTGGCACTCCTTTAACACCCCCACCCCACCCCTTCTTTAAAATGTCAAATAGCAACAAGAAAAACAACAATTTATTCTATCGATTTATTTTGCTGTTGTGTTGGTGAGGTTAGGTGAATTATCCATTGAAAATAATTTTATCAATATGGCTTTCTGGAGACCTTTTGATACAAATAATAACATTACATATGAGGAATCTGTGTCAATTGACAGGAATCCGGAATTTGAAAATAAGGATTTGGAAGTTCTGCGAATAATTTTAAATATTCATGAATGCTTGAAGAAGGAAAACTGTCACACTTTACAGAATGAAATTGTGAAAAGAATGTGCGAGTTAACGAAACTAACTTGTTCAACAGTTCTTCGGATCATTAAAACATTGGATGTATACACCAAAAAAATGAGGTACTAACCTTGGAAATGATTTGGTATAAATTACTCAACTATCCTGATTACAATTACAAATGTTTAAAAACTCTACGAGGTGTTTGATTGTCTTGATTTCAAATATAAAAATTAATTCTGAACGCACATACGAACATACGTACATACACACACAGGCGTCCACTTAAAAACTATTGTATTCGACACTGGGGACCTTGAAATGTGGAGAAATGTCAACATTTGGGATTTGCAAAATTAGACCCATTACTATAATTTCCCACTGGGAAGTTAAAAATCGAATAATCGGATGTTCATAATAGAATCGACTCGCATTGTTCAACACCGACAAGAATATTTGAGGAAAATGAAAAGCTACCGAGAATCCACCAGACATATAATCTACTTCGAAGAAACTTGGTTTGCCACCCATGATGTTGTCAAAGATGGCTGGGTAGACGAAACCAAGTATTGTGCTTTGAACACACTTTTTTCAATGGAAAACTTTTTATCATTTTGCATGCTAGGAATGAAAGTGGTTTCGTACCTAACGCTTTTTTGTCGACAAAAAATATAAAAGATTTGTCTGCTAATTACCACGAAGATATGACTGTGGCTTTATTGGAAACCTGGTTCAGTGAGCAGCTTATTCCAAATATTTCTCCACACTCTGTTATTGTTATGGATAACGCTTCGATCATTCTAGGTTATTGACTAAAATACCAAACAATAACACAAAAAAAAGCAGCTATTGTTGATTTCATGCAAAATCATGTCATGAAAATACCCGAAAAGATTCCAACGAAAAAGGTATTACTAGCGGCCATAAAATAACGAATTTCAAAAAGGAGTATATTATTGAATCAATGTGTGAAACACGTGGTCATATTTTCTTACGTTTGCCTCCATACTATTGTATGCTTGCGGAAATGTAATCAGTCACCAACCTTGAATGCTGTGGTGATTAACAATATAAGGCGAGTGGTGAATGAAGTAGGTAATAGTGATGTGTGGAAGAACTATGTAGCCCACATTATAAAAGAAGAGAACAAATATTATGTGCAAGGTTCCATAAATCCGATCTTTATTCAACCCGATGATGAATCCACCTCATCCGAATACAGCGAAGAAGAGTTTTGATCTTTCTAGCCTAATTTTGTTGGCCTCTATTTTTTTGTAAATATATTTTTCACGAGTATTCTGAGTGATTATTTGTGTTTTCATGGTATTTTAGAGTTTTTGACTCAGCAATCAAGTACCTTATATAAAAGTTGTTCATAATTATTTAAGATGGAAAAATTTAGTTGAGATAACATGTGTCTACTTTTACATGGGGTGATCAGTTGCTATGATTGTAAGAATAAGTAACTGAAAAAATAAGTGGATATGACTCATCAGATTCTGAACAAAATGGCTTGCTTATTACTTCTGCTGAAAGTTTGTCTCCTAAACGTGGTAAGAAGAGATACTTAGGATACCAGAAAGAAAAAAAGAGACAGCAAAGCAATTTAGAAAATATGGGGAAAAAATACCAATCCGTTTCCAAGACGTCGAAAATATTCAAAGCCAGAGAAATTCTAGTACCATGCACAGACTAATGCAAACGTTCATACTCGACCAAGTTTTCAGAAGATCAAAGGAAAAATATGTTCAACAAGTATTGGGCACTTGGCAACTTAGAATTGCAACGTCTTTTCTTGCTGGAAACATTGAAAGTATACAGCCCAAATACACGCGCACAGAAAATCACAGAAAATTTAATAATGCGTTCTACTTCAAGATAGAGGAAAAACAAGTGAGAGTTTGCAAATTATTTTTTAGGAATACGTTGGGAATCAACGACAGACCAATAAGAAGAAGAAGTTTTGCAAAAAAAGAAAAATGGATTTCTTGAGGCAGAGAAGAGAGGAAAACACTCAAATCATTTCACAGTAGAATCTGGTATAAAAGAATCAGTAAGGAACCATATCAACTCAATAGCACATATGGAAAGCCAATACTTCCAGAGAGTACATAGATGGTGGTAAAAGTTTAGCTAATTTCCATAGAGACTATGTAAAAGAACAGACCAAAAAAAACCAACCAGCTACAAATCTTATGATGTACATTTATAATACGGAGTTTAATATTTTATTTTTTTCTTTCAAAAAAGATTTATGCAATTTGTGCAAATCATATAAAAACGCACCAGAACCACCAGGTACAAAGGAAGAATACGAGAAGCATCAGAAAGAAAAAATATTGAGTCGTTAGTCTAAAGAACAAGATAAAAAATGTGTTGGTGATAAATTTGTCTTGGCAACCTTTAATCTTAAAGCAGTCATGCCGTGCCCCAAAGGAAATTTGTCAATATTCTACTACAAATCAAAAATAAACTCTTATAATTTTACAATTTGCTAAGTTGATAATGATGCTGCAGAATGTTTTTTTTTGGCACGAGCGACCAGTTAACGAATCGAACATGCGCACTAAAGCGGTACAATAAACTGATGTCAAACCATCAAAAATATCATGATAGAACAAACCTATAATAAAATAGGGTCTTAAAAAATGTGTCCTAATAATTTAAAGATTGTATTACAATAGGCAACAATGTTATTCTGCAAATTTTATTTAGTTATAGCTTATTGCATGGATTTTTATGAATTAATTATTATACAATTGGAAATTGAAATATTTTAATTATTCTATTAGTTATTTCTATTGTTTTTTAATTTTTGACACCACAATGTGAATTAATTTTATAAATTGGTAGCATTTCTTCAAAAACAATAGTTTAAAAAATGTCCCCAATACCAACCTGCTACTGAAGAGAAAGAAACTGTTTGTTTGAGTAGAGAATTGGTTTGTTTTTGAAGATTTGATTCGTATTTTCTAACATCTTCTATAGTCATGTCTATCCATTCGTCTATCCAAGCAAAAGCTTGCCTGTGACCCAACAAAAGAATTTCTCTTATACACTAAAAAAGAAAATTATTTAATTTAACAGCACATGAAAAAATAATGATAATAAACAATAAATAAAATAGTATTTAATATATAAACATATACATATATACAGGGTGTTTCATTACTAATTGGAAATATTTCAACTATATTTCCTGAACTCAAAATATGAAGATTCAACCCAAGTCATCTAGATAAAATGGGTCTCCTGTCTGAGTTACAGAGTGTTTTATTTGAAAATTTAAAAATTATTTGTGCCCAGTACTTTACAACTATTCGAAGTATTATTGTCATATTCGGTGGGAAGTGTAAGTACTATACACTCTACTTAATTATGTTAAATGAACGTTTCTGGCTACTACCAGAGACGTACGACAGGGGCAAGTAAATGCTTGATCCCTCTACGCCACTGGCGTAATTGCAATTTTATCACAATTTTTCGATTTTCCAATACTTTCTACGTGAATATTATACTCTTTTTCCATGGCGATAAAGTTATTATTTTTCGAGATTTTTGGGTTAAACATGAAGCAGCACAATTATTTTGATTTTGATGTGTATTATGTCGGTGTTTTGGGTCATTTGATTGCATTTATTACACGAATGAAACTTTAATCTTTGTTAACAAAAAAACATAATTTTATTTATCGAAATTTTTTTAATGAATAGATGCATCAAACAATTAAAAACAAATTGTGGTTTTGAAATTGTTATAATCTAAATAAAAGAACAATTTTTAAAAAAAATATATTAAAAAGCACATAAACAAAATTTAGAAACCTTTTATAACTAATGTTCAATGTGACCCCCGTTTATCTCAATAAGTTTATTTATTTTTCGCTAAACGATCCACTAGTTTTAAAAAATGTTTGGCTGATTGACAATAAAATTAACGGAATTTACAATTTGCTGCCATAGTTTCTGACGAAATAGAAACCTAAGGATTTCGAGGTGGCCACGGAAATTTACTGGCCACGGAAATTCACTACCTCTGCCAATCAAAATAATTGCGCAGATTTATGTTCAACCCGAAATATCTCGAAAAATAATAACTTTATCGCCAAGAAGGAAGAGTACAATATTCACGTAGAAAGTATTGGAAAATAAAAAAATTGTGATAAAATTGCAATTCCGCCAGTGGCGTAGAATTTGGGAGTGATCAACCAGTCACTTGCCCTTGTCGTACGCCTCTAGTAGTAGCCAGAAACGTTTATTTAACATAATTAAGTAGGATGTATAGTACTTACACTCCCCACCAAATATGACAATAATACTTGAAAAAGTTTTAAAGTACTGGGCACAAATAAAACACCATGTAACTCAGACAGGAGACACATTTTATTTAGGTTATATGGGTTGAATCTTTATATTTTGAGTTCAGGATTCTATAGTTGAAATATTTCCAATTAGTAATGAAACACCCTGTATATATATATATATATATATATATATATATATATATATATATATATATATATATATATTATTAACTATTCTACTACATCCTTTATATCTATATCTTTCATTAAATAACTTTATATTGACTTTTCAAATTAAGTACTGTCAAAAAAATCCCCTGCATCACCAAAAATTTTTTACATTTACAATTGTATTCAGCTACAAAAAGAATTATTATTATATATATAAATACTCTTTAAATATTGAGTGTGGCAGAAGAAGAGGGAAAGTAAGATAAATGCTGCGAAGATAAGTGTAAATGGGCAACATATCTCGATCAGATCGAAATTGTTTTGAAGAAAGGCAAGGTCAAGAGTACCAACAACCGAAATAAGTGGAAAGAAGTGGTATCTGTCTACCACTACGGAAAAAGGGTGTTTAAATGTATGTATATATAATTGAGTAAGTATGGAGGCTAGAAGAAAATTAAATGTGAATATATTAATAAGCTTAGATGAAATTAGAGAGATCAGAAATGAATGAAGAAAAAAGTGAGAAGCTGAACAAGGAATAACCGGTTAATATTTCTGTGTCAGAGCATAACTCGAAGAGAAATAATGGAACAAATAGTAGAAATTAATTACTATTGAAAGGCGACCAAAAGGCAAAATTGTAAGGAGTTGGATAGGAACTAGAGTACAACACACGACAATTGCCTAATAGCCCTGAAGAGTACAAAGTACGCGCGAAATTTATGTCGGGTAATAATGATATTTAGGTATAATAGTTTAGTTTGGGTATAGTTAAAGTAGGATGTTTTTTACTGCCTTGGTATCTTTTTATTAAAAATACCTACATATTTAAAAACATAACGTTGTTAGTTCGTTGCGCTCACAAAAAATTCCGATTTCTTTAACAAATAATTAAATTAAAACCGATATTTTTGTAAACTGTGTAAAAGGAAGTGGCGCCGTACATAAGAAGAAAAAAAACCGTTAAATATAATTTAAAAATGGTAAATAAAATAGTGTAGTGTGTTAATAGGCATAAGTGTGTTTTCAACAAGATTTACTGGAATTTACAATTAATATATTTCCCTAGAAGATTTTTAAAAATTTTATATTTTTTGTCAACTTGAAATTTTTTGGCATTTATTTTATTTCTAATTGGGTTGTGGAGATGTATAGCCGGACTGACTGGATGGATAAAGTAAAGAATAGTGAGATAAGGGAAGGCTGTGGTGTTAAAGATGTGGTAACTAAGATAGATAAAGTAATGCTTAGATGGTTTGGACACGTAGGAGGATGGATGAAAGAAGATTTACGAAACAGATTTATAAGGCGAGTGTAAATGGGCAAGTCGGTAGAGGTCGACCTCGGCGAACATATCGCGATCAAATCGACATTGTTTTGACGAAAGGCCAGGTCAAGAGTACCAACAACCGACGAGCAGGTATGAGAGCACTGATAAAATTAAAAGAAGCAAAAGATGTGTGTAAGAGTCGTACCAAGTGGAAGGAAATGGTATTTGCCTACCCACAATAAAGAGACACAATAAATGTTTTTACTACTATTCTCTGAAACTGTTTCATTTTTTTACAAAGTAATAATTATTTTACATATTGAATATATTTTTACTTGATTCACACAATGTCCTCATAATATAAACCGAAAGTTTTTGTTAAATAAAACTAGAATTTGTGAAATTATTGTATAATATATTTGGGAACAATAATTTTTTTTTAATTCGCCACTGGCAAAAAGAGCAACCCTTAATGATCTCAAAAGTATCTATCTAGTATCTAGTTTTTTATTTATTTCCAATTCCAACAACATTACAAAATATTTAGGTTAAGCCACTGGTATGCAATTCGGTTTCAATCAGCACTGGAAGTGGCGCTGGTGTTCTGATGAAGTGGGGAAGTTGCAAGTGTGTCTTTTATTAGTTATCACTAGTAATAGTGGAGCTTTAGTGCCAGAAAATATATTTGTAAGCGCCGTGGCTTGAAACGGGTGGTTATATAATTCGTAAGGTTTGTAAATCCAAGAATTACATAACCACCATAAGTAATCGTGCATTTTAGATTTTAAGAGGGTGCGTAGCCAGCGTAAATCGACAGAAAGAATGTAACTGGCCTTTATAAAAAATGGACTTACCATAATATGATGCTCGTTAGTTCCAATGAAAGTAATAGGAATGCTTACTGCGAGTTTCCACGATCGACCGTTTCCGCTCTAAGTATGAATTCCTGCCCTTTTGGATGTAACATAAAGTCGATTACAATGCCTTTCGTTTCATATCTTTGCGAACACAGAAAAGTCTTATAAGAATTAATATAAATGTAATTGCACAAAGGTACAGCGGTTTGAACTTATTACGAAAGTGGAATCTGTTAACCAACTTGTATAGTGGTTAAACAAGAAAGTTAGAAAGATGGGAACTGATACCCACTTTCTCTTAGAAAGAACTGCAATTGAGAAAGACAGTAAATGTAGAATTTATTGCTTAAGATGGGAACTGATACCCACTTTCTCTTAGAAAGAACTGCAATTGAGAAAGACAGTAAATGTAGAATTGAATGATTAATTCATATTGCTTGTTTCGAACTATTTCGTACAGTGCTATTTTTCGAGTTTCTGAGAAATGTATACTTTGAAAACCAGACTCTTATCAAAAATGATAAAAACTGGACAGAAATTTAACGTTATTTTTATTGAAATAAAAACCTTAGCGTCGCGCTCAATTATTCGTAGGAATAAAGAGAGTGGCGCGAGCATACCGCCCACCAAAATTGAAAAGGTTATCCAATTTTAGCACTAGGGGGAAATGTGAAAATTTGACATAAACAGAGAATTGAACAAAGGAAAGTTACCCAGTGGGGGCAACAAAGCAGAAAACAAACAAAAGGGGGAATAAGTGAATTTGTTAGAATAGGTTTGAATTTGAAAATGTTATTCAAATAGGCTTGAGCTATTCTGCGGGGAGAGTGATATCTGGTTACCAGGGCTGTATAGGCCAATTCGAAATTCTCATCTGTGAGTTGTAAACTGGGGATAATGGAGAGAGCACTTCGGCTCAAGTTGGTGCGTAAGAAGTGAAACTTTTCAATAGAAGAGAGAGACGTGCTGTTGTGAATCAGAAATTGAAACAGGTCATAGAATTCAGGCCATTTTTTAATGTCACTTGAAAAGGTCGGCAAGTGAATTATAGATAACGAGAAATTACCTTGAAAGCTCTGACCGGTACTGATGACGGGAGTAATAGGTGAAATAGATTCTTGCCTTTTGAGCTGTAAAAGCTTGGCTTTTATTTTGACTAAGATGCCGCAAAAAGCAACGGAGGTTGCTTCTGTATCAACGGTATCCGTCGAAAGTAAAACACAATTAAGTTCATCAATATTTTCGGTAATAGCTTATAGCTTCGGTAAAAACTGTGTTTCGTTTTATAACGTATTGGGATAGAGTTTTGCTGTTTATACCCTCGCTAGTCATTGTGGGAATTAAATTAAATTACAAATGAATGTGAAAATAGTTAAAAGAATAATGTAGTAACTTCAAGTATTAATTAAATTGAGCAAAAAAAACATATAAGAATCAATGAACAGTTGTAAGGATAAATTTAACGGTTTAATAATTTATAGTCTTAATAATTTATCATCCTGCCCTGGTAAACGCAAAATATTTTGAAAGCAAATAATTGATAATGAAATGTAACGAAATCAAAGATTGTATATAGACAACCAGTAATACAGCATTTGAGTTAAGTTAGTGTTTAAATATTTTAAGCTTTTAGCGATAATAAAAGTAAGTTAGAGGTATTTCAAGTTTTTTTTAAATTTATTTTAACAAATAAGAGTCTGATAATCGTAGCAATTTATTTTAATTTTAAATATAAATTTTAATTTAATCGAAAATAAGGCAACACGTACAAAAAAAATAAAAACTATTCGCAAATATATTTAAGTCGACTCGCTAACTGCATCACAGTAAAATTAATTATTGGATAATTAAAACAATGTAAATCACGGATTTGTCTCCAAAGGACTAGTAATCCGGATAGTTTTGGACCAAAATCGTAAGCGCCGTGGCTTGAAATGGGTTGTAATATAATTTTTATGGGTTGTAAATCAAAAAATTACATAACCACCGAAGTAATCGTAGAATGTAGATTTTGAGGGGTGCGCAGCTAGCGTAAATCGACAGAAAGAATGTAACCGGCTTTAATAAAAAAGGGACTTACCAAAAGATGATGCTCGTGTTTCCACGATCGACCGTTTCCGCTCAAGTATAAACTCCTGCCCTTTTGGATGTAACAAAGTCAATTCAATGCCTTTCGCTTTATATCTTGTAAACACAGAAAAGTCTTATAAGAATTAATACAAATGTAATTGCACAAAGGTACAGCGGTTTGAATTTATTACAAAAATGGAATCTGATACCCAACATTTATAGTGGTTATACAAGAAAGTTGAAAATATAAAAACTGATACCCATTTTCTCTTAGAAAGAACAACAATTAAAAAAGACCGTAAATGTAGAATTGAATGCTTGATTCATATTGCTTGATTATTCGAGTGTTTGAAAAATGTATACATTGAAAACCAGACTCTTATCAAAAATGATAAAAACTGGACAGAAACTTAACGTTATTTTTATTGAAATCAAAACATATGAGCGTAGCGCTGATTTATTTGTAGGAATAAAGAAAGTGGCGCAAACAATATTCATTAAAGACAAGTATTTAAAATGTAATTAAAAAATTTTTCCATACATCTTTACTCGAGTTATATGCAAAAATTTTATATCAATATTTTTTACTTTGGTTTTTATTCATTTATCTTACAAAAGGTATTTAGAAATCTATGAATTAAATAAAAATGTTTTGTACAATAGAACTTGATTGACCTTATTTTTAAAATTCGTACTTTTACTTTTAAGTTGGTAAGTTTACATAATGTTAACTATTTTACCTAATTTATAACTTACAGAATGTATAAAATCTTCAACTTTTGTCTGTAAACCAAAAACTTCAAAGGAAGCATGAACCAATTTATAAGAACACATGATAGGTTGACAATTACTTCTCCATCCATCTACTAGTGGACCTCTGTGTGTTTTTTTTGACTGTAAAAATCGTGGATCTTCTTCTTCTTTATAATGCTTAGCAGCTAATTCATCATAAGCAATGTCAATATGATCAATTATTCTTTCTACCAATTTTTCTGAGGATATATCTAGACACTGAAAGATTAAAATAATTAGGTTAGGTTAGGTGTCATGTGAGTGGGGTGTAGGTCGCCCATTCACTGCGACCCTAATAGGTCTATTGTGGCTCACCCCTGGAAGTTACAGTTCAGTTACAGCTCTTCTCACAAAGTTCATGGTTGTATGGGGTGAGATTTTCTTAAAATCGGTACATTCTAAGTTGGTTAAGCCAAATATGTTGAACCTTATTTTTCCCAAGCAGGGGCAAAAACATAGTATGTGTTCAGCTGTTTTGTCTTCCAATGATATCTTAGACGACAGTATCCTGTAAGCGGTCCTGTTAGAATTCGCAGGTCGTTCCTGCTCCATTTTAGAATCTGCTTGGTTGTGTTTCTCAAGAGTTTAGGAAAAACGCCTTCGAGTGAGTCAACCCTGGTATATCGGACCAGTGCATGAGTCTTTTTCTCTCCGCCCAGTCTGAAAAAATTGTTTTGGCGGCACTTACAGTGACTCCACAGACTGGTTTTGGTCCAGTGAACGCAGATTTGGCTTCCTGTTTTGCAAGGATGTCAGCTTTTTCGTTGCCCTCAACCCCCTGGTGCCCAGGTACCCACAGCAGTCACTTTGTTGTTCCACCAAGGCACTCCAGGGATTTGATGCAATTCCATACAAGTTTAGAATTTATTTTGTTGGAGCTCAGTGCTTTTAAAGCAGCTGTCTGATATTATACTAATGTTTTTGTTTGCTAGAGATCTTATAGTCAGCTCTCTTGCACATAATTCGATAGCGAAGACTTCAGCCTGAAAGATTTTGGCATACCTGCCAAGACTGGTAGATATTTCAATATTTGGTTTCCTGCTGAAAACACCAGCTGCAACTCCATCTGGGTTGTTTGAGCCATCTGTGTACATTACATATTCAGTCTCTGGGAAATGGATTTCTCCACTCACCAATTTATCTCTCTTCAGAAATATGACTTTAAATGACAATATTTTATGTTAAAATAATTAAGAAAATTTACAAATAATATTTAAATTTAGTGTATGTTATCATTCATAAAATCCTTTCATGAAATAAAAGATGTATTTTTATCTTACAGTTAAACATAAAAAAAATGTGATAAAAACTGTACAAATAATTGTAAACAAATGTGAGTTAGAAAAGTAAATACTAAAAGATTTTTTCAACCACAAAAACATAATTTAGGCATAAAATATACTTACATTTTCTGTGCTCCCATTATTATTTTCATATTTAGTTTCTATCAATACACTAAATCTGGGAATAAATGAACACTAAAAGTAAAATAAATTAAAAGTTAATATAGGTATATGATATCATTTAATTTAGTGAAAAGCTTACAGTTTATAAACCAAATTTACTGCTTTAATAGTGTTATTAAATTACCTGTGAATTTATTTAAATTAGTTTAGAAAAATATTTGAATATTTTTAAAGATATTTCTAGTAAACCTATAACAAATTTTTTGCAAAGGTTTCAAAACTCAACACAAACTCAAATTATGATATATTTTTAAATGTTAAAAAGTTTTAAATAATTTAATTTTATTGGTAATTTTGGAAAAAATTTAAAAGAAAGGCATTTCAATAAAAACTTGGAGGGATTGGGTTCTATAGATAAGTTTAATTTTAAAACAAAATTATGTAAAGCTACGAGTTTAACTTTTCTTATAGAATTACATGATGCAACATACTTACTGTGTATTCAGTTTGAGTAAATGGATAAAAATTCCATGATTTTTCAGTTATATAAAAAATTTTTGGAATTACAGATTGAACCCAATATGGAAGGCGGCTGAAATAAAATTGAAAGCACTCATAAGAAAAACTATAAGTTTTTTATATTTAAAAACTAATGGAAGGAGGTGAAATAAGGGGTAAAGGGGTAAATACTAATGTCAAAATTTAACTTTGTGATAATATAGGTACTGGCAGTTAAATGAAAATGTTTACTTTATTTTGAGTATTTAGAATTTGCCAAATTTTAAATTTTACTTTGAGAGATGAATCCTCTTTTCTGTAAACTGTCCTTTTCCATGTTTCTCATCTAGACATTCTCTATTTTCAACAACTTCGACTCCTTCACCGTCTCCTGATTGTTCTAAACTATGTCGAGCTATCATATAAAGCTGTCCTACATGATACTTTAAAAAATAAAAAACAAAGTTAAATTTTATCACTTACAACAATGATTTTATTACCTCTTCTACTGTCATAGGCATACAAATTCTATATTCTTTGGTAAGCACCATTTCAACGACCTTTATTATTGACAGAAAATTGTTTATAAACAATTTGTTTAAAAACAAAACAATTTTCTAAAATAATCAATCAATCGGGGAGATAAAAATTGAAAATTTCTTGTTTGTATGTTGGTTTAACTGTCAAAAAAGCTAGTTAGATACACACTGTCAAAATCCTAATAAGGCTGTCACGCTGTCAATTATCTACTAGAGTAACATTGGTAGAATAAGTTAAATAAATAACTGCACTCTTTATTTATGACATTTTATTCTAAAGTCTTTAAGCAATTTTGATGTCGTATATTTTAAAAATTAAAACTATTCTGGTAACTATTAGTTATCAATCTGGAGAATAATTAATAATTTGATTATGAAAGTTCCAACCGTAAAAAAATGCCCAATTTGGTTTCGATAACAGTTACCTGTTGATCTAACAGTAATAATAATAATAATAATAATAATAATAATAATATTATATCTAAAGGGCTGTCCATATGGGGCGTTTTACGCGCGAGTGCACTCGTGTGTAGACATTCGCGCATTCCCCAGATACTAGTTCATTCGGGTTTTAATTTCAGGAATTGCACACTTGTTTCGAATCCTAGAACTGTTTGAGAACAGTTCACATTTTATGACAACCCGAATGCGACAACGATCCAAATGAATGACAAAGCAAGAGTGGGAGGAGAGACCTAGAGATCTAAAAGCAAAGCAAGTTTATGGCATATCTATGGTTTAAGTCAGAGACAACCTTTTAAATTTCATAGATTATTAAATATATGTTAAAGTTATCAACAAATGATTCCTCTCCTTCTTATGGCAAATGTTGCTTATGATCATGCGTAAAAAAAAATCCCAGAATGGTTCTTGCTCGAGGACAGGTACTGGTTTCGGATAGTTCTAGGACCGTCCCAACGATTATACACTACACTTACTTTTATTCTGCACTCTAGTACAACTTTCTGTTATTTCATTTATCCAAATTAATTACAAGAAAAAAAATTGGTATTTATACAAAACAGCTCTTATTCAAGCAATCAACGTGGCAACTCTGCAAAATAGTCAAATTCTGTAATTTTTATTGCATCATATTATCAACGACTACCTACTTGTAGAATGGAATAAAGTATTATTGCTTTTTGCTAAAAAACCAACGATGTGTATAAGTGCATAAAATCTGGTGTGTTGTTTCTAAAAAGTATCCTAAAATATTGTATAACATTTTTATTATTTTTTATCGTTACAAAATGATATGTTATTAAAATTGGTTATTCATTACAACGTTTTATATTTTTTAGTAACTTATGAACTCCCATAAACGTTAAACCAACGAAGTTAAATTAAGCAAAATTGGTATTGTATAACTCGATTATGGAAAAATAGTACCATGCTAAAACAAATTATATATTTTGTTATTTTAATTAACGGCAGTTTACTGCTCAATGTTGTTTGTGATTATTTCTTTATTAGACAGATTTTATTAGTTCATTGGCAACATTACATTCATTAAATGGGAAATTTGAAGTAGAAACCAACAGTTTTTAATATGGTAGGTATAATATAATTTACTAGATGGCGCGCTGTTACAATTAAAAGCTGCTTATAAAGAAAAAAAGGACATTTTTAAAAATATTATAATCGGGTGGATGATTATACAGGAATTATTTGCTAATTGTTCCTGCAGGACTATTATTAAAAAATATTGAAAAAAAATTGGAGCATTTTTTTTACACTGCCGAGCATTTATTTTAGAAAATTCTTTTCAGTTATCACCTAGTTTACCAACTTTATGCGATGATTTTGTCCTGATTGCTTAAATAAAAAAAAATTTGGTATTTTCTTCAGTTTATTAAAGATAATGAAAATAACAAATTTTATTTTACATGCTTTCAAACAAATAAAATAAATTTGAACGGATTTAGTAGCTAGTATTTCTTCATCTGGCAGTGATAACAACTCTTCAGAATTTCTGGAAGCCGGTACATGTCTCCTATGCGCAATCAAAGTCCCATTCTGGATAAATATTAACTCTGTGCCAGCTTCAAAAGATATGCCTCCCGCCTATGCCATAACTGAGCCTTCACCAAATAAATGGCGCCTTGACGTCGCCCTGCTTGAGCCCGTAAAATAAAATCGTGATTCATCGGAAAACAATACAAGCGAATGAGTTTGTGTACTTGGGTTCAAAGCTGACGAGAGACGGAAAGTATGACTGTGACATTGAGCGAAGGGTGTTGGCAAGGAAAAAAATGAATGGGGCTCTGAATAACTTTATGAGCTGTCAGAACATGTCAAAAAAGGCACAACTGGCTGTGCATAGTGGAGTGCTGGTTCCTACACTTGTGTATGGTTTTAAATGTTGGGTATGGCAGAAGAAGCATGAAAATAGGATTATTGCTGCAGAGGTAAGTAGTTTGAGGAGTATAGCCGGAGTGACTGATAGAAAAAGTGAAGAATAGTGAGATAAGGGAACGCTGTGGTGTAGAAGAAAATATGGTTACATGGATAGATAAAGAAATGCTTAGATAGTTTGGACACGTAGGGAGGATAGATCAAAGATTAACGAAACAGATTTATGGGGTGAGTATAAATGGGCAAGTCTGTAGAAGTCGACCTCGGCGAACATTGTTTTAAAGAAAGGCCAGGTCAAGAGTACCAACAACCGACAAGCATGTATGAGAGCACTGATAAAAGTAGAAGAAGCGAAAGATGAGTGTAAGAACCGTAGCAAGTGGAAGGAAGTAGTTTTTGCCTACCCCTACCGGAAAAAAGCGTGACTCTAATTTTGTATGTATGCAATGATACATCAAAGGGGCGAATTCTTCTATTATTAAAGCTTTTGAATTAGGCTAATTCCAAAGTTAATAGTGTTGTATGATCAGTGGGTAGATTTCCACTTGTATTTTCTCTTCTCGATTTGATGAACTAATTAGTGGACCGTATAAACTAACTTAGATGTACATGTAATCTTTCACTTTAAATAACACTAAAAATATTTTTGTTGCGATTTGTAAGTAGGTAACTCAAAAGAATACCTTCTATGTAATTTACATACATACATCCCAAAACAACACAGGGATATCCTAGGTACGTCTCTTTTATGTCCCAAAGTGTGCCGTCGATACAAGGACAAGATTGGGACATCCCTGGGATATCCCTCTTAGTATTTCCGGGGGATGTCCAAACTGGTAGTCCTATTTCATGTCCGTGTAATCCTGATGATAGGTATATTATTTTGTATCGCTCACTGAGAAAATCACAAGCTAGTGATCGTCGTTTATTTTTGGGCTAAATAGGCACCCCTCCTTTGGTTTAATGCTATTGAAGTCAATGAAAACTATGAGCATTCTATATTCATATTGCAAAAAATCTTAAACTGATATATTTTCAAATATAAATCCATGATCAAACTTGGTAACTGATAATAAATTTCATTTTAATACTTTTGAATTAACTGCTAGAGGACCAAGTTGTGAAGTTTTAGTCATCGTCTGACCAAGTTTTATACTACAAAAACAATTTCTGAACGTATCCCATTATCTTTGCGTAAGGTACGTATTATTCAATATTTGAATTTCCGGCGGGCGGGCACTTATCCTCGCGTGCCCTCTCTACTTAACACTTTTAACCCTTAACTTGGTATATTGTCCATGCCCTTAACCTCAAAATACCAGAGGAAAGAACATACATAATCATACTTGGTCGAATATTTTCATCATTCTAAAGTAAAAAGTAGCAGAATAATGGAAAATATTATTTTCCAATTGTTCATCCATGACTAGTGAGAGTAGTGACTACAGAATCAAAGAGACAGACCACTTCTAGTTTCTGCTACTGCTGGAGAAATAAGTTAGGTATTTCTTTTATAATAAGTATTATTTCTATTATCTCATCTTATTTTAATATTTATATTTACTTACATACTCTTCTTATTTGATTTGGATATATTTATGGATTCAACTTTGAAAAAGCTTGCAGAAAATTTTATTAGAGTGTATGAGGAAACAAAATTTGTTCAACAGTATGCTAGCAGATAATTTATCAGAAGTGAGAATCTTGAAGGACTCCATTTAAGAATTGGATATTTCCCAAAGGCCAAAATCTACAAGTTAACTGGAGAATTTGTATGACAAATTTGCATTACCAGCCAAGAATATTGAGGAAATTGAGAATTATCTGACAATCCCAGAAAACTTTTTTTACAATTTTCCAACTTGGATATTGAATAATATGAATTTTTTTAACTATCATCTTACTCATTTTTTATTTCAGGTTGAAGAAATGTCATAAGTGGGAAGAAATTCGACTAAATTTTATCTAAAGAGCTTTGCTGCTACTCATGATATATAAAGTTGCAGCATGTTATACCTGACATGGTACTAAAGAAAAGTTACCTTTCATGAATACCAGAATGTGTTAAATGATAATGTGTGAGTACTCACTTTATTTTGTTCCACTTATTAGTTCTCAACGTTTTTGGATAAATCTAACAGTTGACATTGAAAATTTTGTTACAAGAGCTTCAACAGCAATTGGAACACACAAACAAGTTGAAGAGGCTCTCCAGAAATTTTTCAGGAGAGCCAAAGAAAGGTGTGCATCCGATAATAAGGCAACTACAACTTAATTAGTTTTTTATTTTTTTGTATTGTACTGACCAGACTGATCTAGTCCTCTATTATGTTCCTTTTGTATATAACTCTTTACTATAAATCTGCTGTTTTGGAAAGAATAAAAATTTATGTTTTGTTTGTTTAATCATAGTTTGTCTTTTAGATTCATTTATTATAATATATTTTTATTGAAAGTGTTGTTGGTTTATTGCTGGGACATTTTTTGTTCCTCCTTTTTGTAGAAAGTGGAAGTCCCTAGCATGACCTGATAGTACCATCCCAGAGGCATCCTTTTAGGAATGAAAAACATCCCTGTTACTTTTGAGGGATGTCCCTGGGATTTACTATTTGGATAATGGTATAACCATGGGATACCTTTGAGACGTTGTAGGTAGTACCTGGTACCTTGGATGTACTGGATGGACATCCCAGGTAAGTTTTTTTTGGAAGCCAAGGGATGTCCCTAGTATGTCCCAGGGACATCCTCCAAGTAAATGAGGGACGTCACTGGGATGTCCATAGAATGTACTTGTGTTGTTGGGAATACATATAGTCACCCCTTTTTCCATACATCTCTTCCTCTTCTAAATCCTGCTTGCACATCCCATATCATCAAATGGGTGGAAATTTTTCATATGGGTTCAGAATATTGTCAGGTATTTACAAATAAATTTTAAAGATGATCATAAGAGAATGTTTTTTTTGGAAACGTCCGTATTAAGTAAGAAATTATTGTATAGAAATATTCGAATAAATTGTGTAGTTATTATACGTGATATATAAGTGATTAAAAATTATTGAACCCAAGAGTAAATAAATAAAATAATAGTAAAATTTAAATTTCTTTTTTAGTCTAAAACATTGCCATAGTGACTTTAGCATTGTTGAAAAATTCTAAATTATAGCAATTCAACAAAACAAAATACTAAATAAAAATAAGTCAATTTTCATTCACAATTTATTTAAAAAAATTAATACCCAACAGTTCACAATTATTGTAAATTTGTAATTGTTTCGAAAGTATAAGTTAATAAATCAAGTTAAATGTTAATAATAATTACAAATAATTCACGGATTTAACAAAAAATAAGTTTATTACGTTAATAGGTTGCAAAACATAAATAAATCCGTTGTTAGTTTTTTATTTAATGTTTATCATTAACAATTATCTTAATTTTAATACATTTATAAAAATGTATCAACTTAAATTTTAAATATTGATTTTAATTTATTCCTGTTTGAAAAATTGAATATTTAATAAATTTTTGGGAAATTTCATAATTAATATTTTTCAATTATCAATCAATTTTAAATTTTCTTTTTCGTTTGCTTGCCCATTGATGTATTGGTGGTCATTTTTGTAGTGGTCTCTAATTTTCTTCACAAAATATATCAATGCAATAGAAGATACCACTGTTAACGGAGAAAAATAGTATTCATACCTGGAAATATTTTCCGTAGTTATCCATGATGAGAGTTGTTGAAAAATACTTCTTTCATGATTTTTTAAAAAAAAAAGGTCGTTAAAAAAATTTTCATATACTTCCAAAAAATTAAGACACAGAATGAAAAATTCTAGTATCAGCACCAAATCGTAGATAGGATTCATGATGAAAAATATTCTTCTATTACGGAATTTTAAAACGCTGATTTTTAAATGCTGCGAGCTTTTGTAAATAAAATGAATAAATTCAAATAATAAAATTAAAACATTGACATTGATTGTAACTAATAAAAAAAAACAATTGACAGTCAAATTAAGGGAAAATAAAGCAATCGAAATTACATTACCTACTATATTTTTATAATTTTACGCCAATAAAAGCAGGTTAATCAGTTTAAATCTTATGAAATTTTTTATGTTGGGTTTGGCAGAAGAAGCATGAAAATAGGATTAATGCTGCGGAGATGAGTAGTCTGAGAAGTATAGCCGGAGTGCCTCGGTTGGATAAAGTAAAGAATAGTGAAATAAGATAACGCTGTGGTGTAAAAGAAGATGTGGTCACAAAGATAGATAAAGGAATGCTTAGATGGTTTGGACACGTAGAAAGGATGGATGAAGGAAGATTGACGAAACAAATTTATAAGGCGAATGTGAATGGGCAAATCGGTAGAGGTCGACCTCGGAGAACATATCTTGATCAGATCAACATTGTTTTGAAGAAAGGCCAGGTCAAAAGTACCAACAACCGAAGAGCATGTATGAGAGCACTGATGAAAGTAGAGGGAGCAAAAGATGTGTGTACGAACCGTAGCAAGTGGAAGGAAGTGGTCTCTGCCTACCCCTATGGGAAAAAGGCGTGACTTTATGTATGTATGTATGAAATTTTTTCAACCTAAATAATTTGTAAGAATATTTATCTTTTTACTAATGTATATAAAGCATTGTCTAAAGAAATCATAGTTATGGATAATTAATAAACGTTTTTTTTATTCTTGAAATCAACCAATGTTGAATTATCCACACTTCAATCTCAATAAAAAAAGGAAAAAGGATAAAAAGTAGTTTAGTGACAGAGAGAGACAGAAATACAAATTCGATTCTCTTTCTCTTTTCATTTGGTGGACGCTGTCACTTACAGATATGCCTACTCTATCTATATTATTTCTATGATTAAACATCAGCACACTACGGCATTGTGCGACACATTATGCTCGGTAGTTGGAAAACAGTGTATAATACATATTTATGGGTTTTGCCAGCTAAAAATAAATGTAATCACAATGGAAAAATAATAATAATGAGGTAGTATTTTCAAAAAATAATAAACGCACGTTATTATTACCATGTTGACATGTACAAAAAATTAACTTCCGTATAAATAAATACTAAACTCTGAGATTTACACACGTCATAATAAAGCATTTTATATATTTTTATTACAAAACTCTACAAATAAGGCCGCGATCCCATGGACATGAAAATACGAAACTGACACCAAAAAAACGTAACCGTAACGGTCCGATAATCCGTTCTGTACAGTTATTTTTCACGTTCCGTCAATTTTTTAGTGACGACGGAGTTTTTATTTATCTCAGCACATGGAAGGTGCGTTTTCATGGTGACTCTGGCTTTTAGCGTCAAATGTGGTCACGTGATAGAGTTTTGACATGAATGCCAACTCGAAAAATGAAAGCGTCAAATCTAAACTAGTAAATTCTATCACGTGATCGCATTTGACGCTAAAAGTCAGCGTCAAGCGTTACCATGAAATCGCACCTTAATAAGGTTCTCTAACCTCACTTTATTTTTCAACCATAGGTATTAATTTTTGTCAATTCGATTTATGTTTGATGGCTATTCTAAATTAATGCTAATAATAAATAATTATGTATGAAATTGATACATTGAAAAGTAATTAAAAAATTTAACAAATGTCGTTAAAAATATTTAGTGACGGTTTCGTCTTTTTACGCGTCATGTACTACAAAACCGAAACCGTCCCGTAAGATTTAGGAGCAGAGGAACATTGAACCTACGTTTCCGTATTTTTCGTGTCGGTTTCGTATTTTCATGCGCCATGGGATCGTGGCTTAAGTTAACAAGATTATATAATGTTAATAGTAATTCATTTACCACTTAAATCGAGAGACAGAAATACAAATTCGATTCTCTTTCTCTTTTCATTCGGTTCATGCTCCCACTTACAGGTATGCCTATCTGTATTATCTCTATGACGTATCTTGTTAGTGTATTACTTATCTCTATCATTGGTCACCTAAATAAGCTCGCGTATATTTTGCATTCATCACTGGTGCTGATAAATCTCAAGAACTAAATTCGCAAAGTTCTTAAAGATACTGTGGCACTGAAAAAACGTAAAAATGCAAAGTATATTAAAAAAATTAATGTTAAAAAAAGGATAGTCAACCGGAACTTGTTTGTAGGCACAGAACATTTTAAATATTGCATGGATCATTTTGTCAAAAATGTCAGATGTAAACTGTCGTTTCACATTTGTCGTTTGATTTTTGTTAGTTGTTTGTGAATTTAGCAAGTTGAAAAATGGGCAAAAGAAAAAAATCGGTAATAGAAGAAACTTCTAATATCCAATCTTCTGAATTTTATGTTAATATGGAAATTGGTAAGTACTTTTAAATTACTCTGTTCCATGTTTGTAAAATATGATTTTCTTGACATATACATTTTATAAATATAATGGTTACAATTGTTATTATTTTAATTCTGTACATTGGACAATCAATTTTTGTATACATCAATAATAATTTGATTCTATTTTAAACTTAACCATTTTTTTAGTTGTAATTTTTTTTAATTTACTTAACAATTATTCTTTATTATAATTTATACATTCTGTAATTGATAATTTTCCCAATCAAATAATGCATAATTTGAATATTAACAAAATAAAAAAATCTCAAGTTACCAACATAATATATAAATAAAACAAACAACAGTCCAGTGGAAATATAAATACCCCCAGTGGAAACTATTTTAAACATGCCACCCATCTTAGGAGACTTATGGATGCATTTTCAAAAATTATCACTGTCGAGAATGGGACATAATTGTGCATATGATCTCTTGATATTTTCTGCAGTTTTTATAGTAGCGACTCTACTGATGCCGTCTTTACCGTGATGAAGTTGCATTATACACCCCAATTTCCAACATAATGCCAGGAGTTGTCTTCTTTGATAAGAACCAGTTTACCAATTTTGAGTTCTCCCTGGATTGTTTTTCATTTGGTCCTTTGTTGTAGTTTGCATATTCCTTCATCCAGCAGTTCCAAAAATGTTGTTGACATTGTTAAATTAATTGATATCTGGATAAACGGTTCATGGGAATATCTTTTAAATCGAATTCTGGCATTGACACTAGAGATCTTCCAATCAAAAAATGAGCGGGAGTTAACGGAATTAGGTCTTCAGGTCCATTTGAGAGAGGGAAACGGGAATGGGAGTTAAGCACTGCTTTGACCTGCCCCAGGACAGTGTTAAGCTCCTCGAAAGTAAGGTGTGCATTGCCTACAACTCTTTTTAGGTGTGCTATGCTAGATTTAATTCCAGCTTCCGATATTCCGCCAAAATGTGTAGAATATGTTGGAATAAATTTCCATTTAATATTATTTTCCGCAAAATATTTGGCAAATTTTTACTTATTCTGAGACAAAAATGTACCCAAATTTTTTAATATAGAACGCGCTGCAAAAAAATTTGAACTATTATCTGAGAATATTAGTTGCGGGTTTTCACGGGATATAAATATTTTTAATGCCATTAAAATATGTTTTAAGTCAGTAATGAGTTCTAAATGTATTGCCTTCGTGGAAAAGCAAATAAATAATCCTGTGTAACAGTTGTATAGTTTTTGGCTTGTTATGAAAACAAATGACGCAATTTATAATAATCTTTTTTGCAAGACATATCTACCCCATTGGCCAAATTTTCTCGCTAAGAGAAGCTAGTAATTGTTTGGGTCCCGCGTGCACAAGACCCACTTGTTGTTCCGTAGTCACTGTGTTCAGTTCACAAATGTTTAAAAGTTCAGATGGGTTTTTGCGCAAAAGTATTCTTTGTAAACAAAGGTGTTTCCGTGCAACTATTTGGCGATACATATTTTTAACGTCTCCTGAAACAACATATTTGTATTGTCAAAATCTGATCAAACTGGAAGTTTATTTTGTATCATCGGTCCTGCTAGTTGAATATTATTGAGTGAAAACCCGGTGCTCAATGGAGCAGAGACATCGAATACAACTCTTAGCTGTGAGGCTCTCCTTAACTACTCCGTGGTGAGGTATAATAATATATTTTTAATCCTTCTTTATTTTTATCTGTACTCAATTGAAACTTTGTGCATACGACCTAAACTGTGATATTTATTGAGAAAAGCTACATATCATTCTTTCAGTTTTGGTTGCCTGTGTTTCTTTCGAGATTTTTCATGTTCAAATGATTCGCCTAACTTTTCAATAGGATCTTTAAATGGTATTTATTTTAAATAACAAATCTACCATTGTCTGTATGTTGAGTATTTTCTTTAAAATTATTTTCACTTGCTAACTCTTCGTTGGATAGGGGCTTTTCCAGAGAGCATTCTTCCAATTCCCAAAATCGCGCCAATTAACTTTAAATATCTTTAATTTTGCTGAAATTACAAGAAATCGTTACAATTATGAATGTAATGATCTTTACCACATACTCTGCATTTTATAATGAACTGGTGAAGCTTGCTTTCTTTTATTAGAAAACCTACCCTACCATTTTGTGGGATTTCTAAGAAATCGGCTCCTGATTACAAAAATCATTTAAGGATGAAACATTGTTATCTGCTTTAAATCTTTCCCACTCCCATAATGTTAAGGGATCTAATTTGGTTGAAATCATGTAAACTACAAGAGTATTCCATTTTTCAGTGGGTTGCTTCAATGTTTTAATGCGCGCAAGTTCTTTAGCAATGCATCATTAATTTTTCTTATCCCTTCTGCTAATTTTTTGGATAATGGTTCAATGCTAAAGCCTTCACATGATTATGATTAAAAAGCCTATAATTATTATTATACCGGTCTAGTAAGGACTGCCAGGCTACTGCATAATTTTTGATGTAAATTCAAGGGATCTGATTATATAAGCTGCGCCTGCCTCAAGAGCAGAACGTAAGAAGTGAAATTTCTGTATATCAATACCCTTATTATTATGAATTAAAGATTCATATGTATCACGGAATTCCAACCAATTAGAATAATCTCCGTTAATTTTTGGCAGTTGTATTGTAGATAATTTAATGTTTGCCAACAACATCATGGCTTGAAAAGGCATGCTCTGACTCTGCGGAAGCCTTGGATAAAATTTGATTATTGAAACAATTGCTCTCAAAATCATATTATGATTTTTTTGGCAATTGCAGTTTGTGAAAAGATATTATACTCATATGTATCCTTTGGGTATATTCTCCTTCCGTATCTTGAGAAGACATTTCAATCATCATCATCATCAATCAGCCTGTCGCATCCACTGCAGGATAT
Organism: Agelastica alni; assembly: GCA_950111635.1. Taxonomy (NCBI): domain Eukaryota; kingdom Metazoa; phylum Arthropoda; class Insecta; order Coleoptera; family Chrysomelidae; genus Agelastica; species Agelastica alni. Next base: position 19,359,152 of record OX467708.1, on the reverse strand, counting down.
AGGCCTCCCTCATTTCTGCCCACTGTCTTCTGTCTTGAGCGCTCTGCATCCAGTTTGTAGTCATTCTTCTGATATCGTCCGTCCATCGCGTGGGAGGTCTTCCCCTGTTTCTCTTTACAGCCCTTGGTCTCCACTAGAGCAGCCATCGTCCATCTGTCATGCGGGCCACATGTCCAGCCCAGTTCCATTTGAGTTTTGCCACCTGATAGATAACATCCGTGACTCCTGTTCTCGCCCTTAGGTCTTCATTTCTTATATGGTCACGGAGTGACATACCAAGCATCGATCTTTCCATTTTTTTTTTTTTTTTATGTTCTGGTTCCCACGAAAAGGGATATCCTGTAATGTTCAGAGAACATCGTGGGAACCAAGGGAAAGAAGGTAGGAGTTGGTGTTCTTCTTAAATTTCTGGAGGTTGTATGCCTCGGGGAACACCTCCCTAGGCAATGAGTTCCAAAGCCTCGCAATTCGTTGGATGAATGAGTCTTTGGAAAGTGATGTTCTGCAGGTCTCCAAAGTGACCACGAAGGGGTGTGAAGACTGAACTTGACGGGTTAATCTCGAAGAGACTGCCAAAGGAGGAACGATTGTTGATATTTCAGAAGAGCATCGCCCATGAAAATATCTATAAAATAGAGACAAATCGCCAACTTTTCTACGGTGTTCCAGACAAGTGAGTGAGTTTTTAAGCGAGGCATCACCAACGAGACGAATTGCCCTTTTTTGGACAGAATCCAGTAGCTTCAGGATATGTTTAGGTGCTGCACTCCAAATATGGGAACAGTACTCCAGTACAGGTCAGATCTGTGCCTTATAGATCATAAGCAGCTGACTGGAGGTGAAATAGCTCTTGGCACGAAACAAAAAACCAAGTTTTTGGGATGCACTTTTGGCAATGGACCTCACGTGATTTTCTCAGGAAAGGTTATTGCTGATAGTAATACCAAGCATCGATATGGATGACTTCAGTGGTATGGTTACTCCTGACAAAGTTATGTTAGGCACAGTGAGATCGGCTTTTCTAGAGAAAAGACATGCTTGTGTTTTGTTTGCATTGAATTCTACCAAGTTATTGGATCCCCATTCGAGAATTGTTGCTAAGACCATATTTATATTGTTAACATTTCTTCCTCGTTCATTTCTGGTTTCACGGGCTGATATAGGGGCCCTGGAAGAGAAAGCGGTATGGAGGGTACTATCATCGGCAAAGCTGTGTACTGCTTTCAATAGGTCGTTGATGTGAAGTAAAAATAGTGTTGGTGCTAGAATGGATCCTTGCGGAACACCAGCATTTATGAGTAGAGTGTCAGATGAAACTCCATCGACCACTACATGGAGAGACCTGTTTGAGAGAAAACTAGCAAGCAGAGAACACAGCTGAGGGGGCAAGCCATAAGATGGAAGCTTGGCGAGGAGTCCCTGGTGCCAAACTCGATCGAACGCCTTGGAGATATCTAATGCCACAGCTAAAGTTTCTCCATACTTTTCAATAGATAGCTGCCATACCCAGATTGGGTATGGGAGGAAATGTGCCTGGTGCCAGCTCCTCTTTTTGTTGAGTGATTGGGTCTTGGACCTCAGCGCGCCATTTATGGAGCCTTCTGGCTTCCTGAGAGACAGCTGAGGGGGCAAGCCATAAGATGGAAGCTTGGCGAGGAGTCCCTGGTGCCAAACTCGATCGAACGCCTTGGAGATGCCACAGCTAAAGTTTCTCCATACTTTTCAATAGATAGCTGCCATATATGTGAGACGTATGCGAGCAGGTCACCAGTTGATCTCTGATGGCGGAAGCCATATTGCCTATCATTGATAATTCCTGAGTCTTCCAGATATTTCATGAGCTCGATGTTGATGGCTTTTTCCATGACCTTTAAAATAATAGATAGCAGTGCGATAGGTCTGTAGTTGCTAGGTAGGGTCTTTTTGCCTTTTTTAGGGACTGGCTGTACTCTTGCAATTTTCCAATTGGACGGAAATACTCCCAAATTGTAAGAGTGGTTGAACAACTTGCAAAGAACAGGTGTTAGTTCGGGGGCACATTTCTTGAGAACAATCGGCGGGATTCCGTCAGATCCACAAGCTTTGTTGGTGTTGAGACCCAGCAAAATCTTTCTGATAGTACGTTTGCGAAAGGTGATCTCGGGCATGTGACTGTCAATAGGTGTAATGTTCGAGGGTTGTTTTCCCGAAGAATCCAGAGTGGAATTTCCAGCAAATAGTTGCGCAAAGTGATTGGCTTTTTCCTGGGCAGTCGTTGCTAGTGTTCCATCTTCATTGGTTAGGGAAGGAAAAGAGCTGGAAGTGAAGTTTCTTCCCACAGCTTTGGCGAAAGACCAAAATGAACGGGATCCGTTAGGACATTCAACAAGTTTTGATCTTATTTTGGCATTATGAGCATCTTTTGAACATTCTATTGTCTCTTTGCATATGCCTCTAGCCTCAACATATGCTGCTCTGGTCTCAGGTGCCGGATTTTTTTGCCATCGATGGTATGCTGCCTGTTTGGAAGCCACAGCTCTAGAGCAGTTTCTGTTAAACCAGGTCTTATCGGATGATGTTCTTCTTTCGGTATTCGGTATGTAAGTTTGCATCCCCAACATGATGATTTCAGAAATTGTCTCAGCACATCGTGTTGGATCTACTGAGGAGAAACAAACTCTCTTCCATGGAAACGCTGAGAAAAACATACGAAGACCCTCCCAGTCGGCCGAATTGTAATGCCACATGAGACGGGGTGGTATTGTGCTGCTCGATGGTAAATGGAAAGAGCATGTTGTGGAGATAAGGGTGTGATCAGAGTTTCCAAGTGGGGCACAAACTTCTATTCTATACGGGTCAGGATTGGTGGTGAGGAAAAGATCTAGTGTATTGGCAGCCTGGTTGTTGACATCAGGGATGCGGGTTGGTAGCTCGACTAGTTGTTCTAGACCATGGGTGATGGCGAAGGCCTCAGCTTGACGACCTGCATCATCAGTTTTGTTAGAGAATTTGAGCCAGGCAGCGTTATGTACATTAAAGTCCCCCATGATTATGGTTTCAGCTGTTTCCATCCTACGCTGGGCTACTCTAAGCTTCTTAGCGGATGTGGCTGTCAGAGTCAAAGTTTCGGCTCCGTAGGTCATAACCGGTAGAACGCACTGATTATAGGCCTTTCGCTTCAGACACAGACACATTGGGAGATTGCTCTTAAACACTTCCCTCATTTTGCCAAATGCAGCCCAAGAGAGCGTAATTCTTCTTAATTCACATGTTTAATTGTCTCTCGAGATTTTTATCTCATGACCAAGGTATGTGTACTTATCCACCAACTCTACCTCCCTGTCATCAATAACAATATTTCCACTAGGAACCAGATTCGTCATATATTTCGTTTTCGATATATTGATCTTCCAGCATTATCTTAATATCCTGTAGGCTGTCGGACACCAAGGCTATATCATCTGCGAAGCGCAGGTCTGTTAGGTTTAATCCATCTATATTCAAGCCCTTTCCGCTCCATTCAAACATTCCAAAGGCGTATTGCAAAATGGTGGTAAACAGTTTGGGTGACATAGTGTCACCTTGCCTCACTCCTCTACCTATTTTTATGAGGTTGGTGTTTTCGTGCAGTCTTACCATCATGGTAGCATTCTTATATATGTTGTATATTAGCTTAGTGTAACGATAGTCGACACGACATTTTTGTAAGGAGTTTAAAACTGCACTCATCTGAATAGTGTCAAAGGCCTTTTGGAAGTCCACAAAGGCAATGACAAGCGGTCTGTTATACTCTATTGATTTTTCGATCAGGGTTTTGATGCTTTGTAGGTTGTCATTTGTTCCAAAACCTTTGCGGAATCCGGCCTGTTCTATTGGCTGGTAAAAATCGAGTTTGTTTTCCAGTCGTGTAGTGATAATTCTCGTGAATAGTTTATAGAGATGACTGAGTAAGCTTATTGGCCTATAATTTTCCAGTTCAGCTGTATCACCCTTCTTGTGAATTAAGATCACGATGGCGTTATACCATCTATCTGGTATGGTGTTGTTGAAAAGACAAAGATTGAAGAGTTTTGCTATTTTCTCAAGTAAACAATTACCACCCTTCTTAACTGTGTCGGCAACTACGCAGTCCTCTCCAGGAGCTTTGTTGTTTTTTGTTTTCTTCAGTGCCAGCTTTATTTCGTCCAGAGTGATATCAGGTAATAATTCTGATCCTTGATTAACGATGCCTTTTCTCTTTGTCAATATCTCCGGTTCTGCTTCTAAATTTATTTCATCTTGACTTTTATATACTAGGCGGTAGAAGTCCTCAACCACTTTTAGAATATCTTCTCGGTTTGTTGTAATATGCCCCAGTTTATCCCTTATCTTTGTCATTTCTTTCTTTCCGCTTTCCAACTTTCTACGTAAGACCCTCATACTTTTATTTTCTTCTATTATTTGTTCGATCTGATTTTGGTTGTATGTTCTGATGTCGCATCTTATAGCCTTTGAAACTTCCCTGTTTATTTTTCTTAGTTCTTCAGCAGTAGTTAGTTTTCCACTCCTCATGTCTCTTTTATGTTTCATTTTCCGCATAGTGGTATCACTTAATTTCGATTGTTTCTTGGTTGTTGGGCAGTATTCCTTTTGGCTCTCTAGTATGGCGGTTGTGATGGCCTCGTTCAGGACATTTATGTTTTCTTCTGTCTCAGTGCCACTTAACTTATTTGTGATGCATTGCTGGAAGCCAGTCATGTCTGATGGACTCTCCCATGTTCTGTTACTGTTGGTCTTTCTGATCAGCTTATGTCGTTCCTTATCAACGTCAATCGTTACTTTGGCTCGAACGATCCTATGGTCGCTTCCAGTGGTTATCCTGTTCAATACTGATACGTCTTTAACTATGTATTTTTTATCAGTGATTATAAAATCTATTTCATTTCTTGTTCGTCCGTCCGGGCTTCTCCACGTCCATCTCTTATTTTGTCTCTTAGGAAAGAAACTATTCATTTGGAATAGGTTGTTTTGTAACAGGAAATCAAGCAAGGTGTCGCCCCTATCATTTCTTCCTTCTAGTCCATGGTACCCCAGTGCAAACTCAGTATCGTTCAACCTTGTTCCCATTTTGGCATTGAAATCGCCACATAGGATAGTATAATGTGTTTTTTGACCACTAAGAGCATCCCTGATGTCATCGTAGAACAGTTCTACTTCTTCGTCAGTGTGACTTGAGGTAGGCGCGTAAGTTTGTATAATTTTTATACAGTATCTGGTGTTGAGTCTGAGGACAAGGCATATTACTCTTATGGAGATTTTCTTCAGGGACAAAATATCCGTTCTGTGTCGTTTGTGTATCAGAAAGCCAGTTCCTCCTACTGAGCTATTGTCATCTCCTACGTAATAGAAACTGTGCCCAGATTTTAAAGTAACGAGCTGTTCACCACGCCTTCTAACTTCACTAAGACCCACGATGTCCCATTTGATATTTTCCAGTTCGTACTCAAGTTCAGTTAATCGTTCTTCTGATAGTAGTGACAGTGTATTGTATGTTGCAATATACATAATTTTTTCCTTTCTGTATCTCTTATTCTTAAGTTTCTTTGCCAGATGATTGTCCCCCCCAGAATCCGTGGGACAGACTGATTTAGCATCAGTGCGAGATTCTGAAGGTAATCTTCTACTCGCCTGGGGTATGTGAGTTTTTATAACTGGCATTTTCATAAGGGGTATTTTGCCTTAGAACACCACGCTGGCTAGGCGTCTTGGTGAGCGCATATTTCAGCCGCCCAATCTGGGTCAGACGCTGTTTGCAGCAGCCCACTCTGGGTCAGACGCTGCTAATCACCATATCTGGTTACCCTCACTTGGTTCAGCCTGTGGGTCAACACAGTTACCAGGGTGTGGCGCTTGGAGCCATCAAGTGAGAGTTGGGTGTCTCGTGGGGACCATTTGTTCCAAACCTCCGCCCGCCTATGACGCTTGGAGTGACCGTCTAGAGCAAAAGGTACTACCCCTCCGACACAACCCCTACACCCGACATTTCAATGATAGTTTGGATTTCTTCAAATTTAGTTAAAACTTGTAGTTTTTATTAATCTATTTTGCAGTTGAATGATATCTAATGCTTCGATTTTTTTCCTTGTCTTTTACTTCAGTTATATGCTTAAAAAAATGTAAATTTTGCTTTTAAAACACCCCTTTTTTGTATGTTCACTAATTTTACTGATTTTGATGTACAAATTGAAATTAGGCTTCGAAGTCTGCTAAAAATGAATATGTAGGCAAAGACTTAGTAACCTTTCAGTAATAACAAAGCCATGACACAGTAAAATTGATGCTGAAAGTGCTATGCAAAAAAAGCTTTATTGAGGTGTTAAACAAACTTACTCTTACTATTTATGGAAATCGGCACAACGCGTCTGCTATCAGCAATAATCAGCCTCTTACCGACGTCTGATAAAACCAACGCTGTGCTACCAAATTTATGTTTGAATTCTTCTGTATGGGTTGATAAAACTTAAACTCGAGGAAAACTCTCACCTTTTTTATATACATATTTTTATTATATTGTTAAAGTGACAACTAACTACATAGTTAAAAAAATGATTTATAAATAAAACATACAACACTCCAGTGGAAATATAAATAGTCCAGTGTAAACTGTTCTAACCAATCATACTAAAAATACTTATTGTTTCTTATTTTGTATTTCAATAAGATTACTTGTTTCTATATAGGTATACCTTAATGAAAATTTAAACAAAAGTATTGAATTAAAAAATAAATTTTCCTGACAACAATTATTGTTAGTATTTTAAACCATTTGAAGTATGTTATATTTATAAGAAATATTGTGCTTAATTACTTTCACTTACAATGAGTAATAAAGTAGAAACAATCCAAATTATAAAGTGTATCACAAAGATATGTGAATAAATTTTTATTTAATTCTTTTTTTGTAGAAATTCATGCTCTTCGTGGAAAAAATAAGCTATTAGTACAAAGTGTTGCAAAACTCCAACAAGATAAAGCATTTTTACAAAAACAAATAACTGGGTTGCAAGAAGAGCACTTTAAGTTAAACTGTAAATATTGTGTAAGTATTGTACCTATGATTCAAATATAATTTTCTCTTTTAAATTATTAGGAAATAATTTTTGCTTTTCTTCAGTTGGTTCAGTTGGGATCACAAGAGACTCTTACACCATTATGTACAGTAACTTTAATAACCTTGTACTTTTTATATGGAATGGTAGCTTTTTTCCAAAGCCTTCAAAACTTAGTGAAATTTTCTACACTAATAATGTTTTTACTCTTTGTAATCAACATATTTAATTAATAGTAACATGCATCTAGGTACCCACCACAAAATTTTAATGTCTTTTTCACCTTTGGAAAAATGGTAGTTTTTTTAAGATGAAATACTTATTTTTCAGAATTTACAAAATGTTTTTACCAATATTGAAAATACTACAAAGTTATATTTTCCAAAAATGGTAGAAGTAGTAAATCAAATGGCTAAAGTAATGAATTTATGTTCTGTTGGAGCTGCTGTTAGTAAAGCTAATAAAGGTAATGTTTTTTTTGCATAAGAAGCATATTCATTTAATTTAGTTTGTAACGGACAACGTCTGTAGTGAGTATATTTTATCCCAAGTTAATATTTTTATTCCAAGTAAATATTCTATTTTATGCTGAATTAACAATGCAATACAGTAAATAGAGCCTAGGTGTGATTACATTAACTACTAGTTCTAAAATCTACTAATAAATAGATCAGCTCTTTGTTGTTTGTAAAAGTTCTCTTGTGTATTGATTTTTATTAAATTGGGTATTGTTTTTTTTTGCAGAGGTGGAGAAAATCCTTTATGGTGAGGTTATGAGCCTGAATGCTCAAGGTCTACTGTTAGACTCCACTGACTGTATCAGGTCTACTCACTAAAAACTCCACCCCTATTTAGGTCCGTCTGGCTATTGCCTCCGGTGACACTTGGCCTTTTGGCCCATTGTATTTTGCCTATGTGGTTTTATATTATTATATAATGGAGACCCGACTCGCAGACCGCGCGTCAAGGACCCGGAAACATCAAAACACTGCGCCGCCTCGAGGCACCGGACCGCAAGACGGGCAATCCCCGGGCAGCCATCCGGCTTCCTAAAACCACATTGCACCCAATCCAGCACTCTCGTACCTTGTACTGGGTGGGAATAATATAGCCCCGGGCTGCCGAACTGCCGCCCAAAAACCCTCCGCGGGCCAGCACGCGCTCCACCGCTCCCTGATCCCCGCCGCACAATCCGCAGGCCAGGCGTCCATTATACAGTCTGATTCCTGTTCATCGCTAACAGTTCTGCCATCCTTTTGTGGCACAGTCCTTGGATGTAATCTTTCCCGTGTTTGTTTCCTGGTATGCTTTCCCAGTAGTTTTTGTGTTTTTCCGAACCTCTTGCAAGTTCATCTGCTTCCTCATTATCTGCAATTCCTTGGCGTCCTGAAACCCATATCAGTTTGACGTGATTATGGTCTGCCATCGTTCTCAGTTCTTCTTTGCAGTCCACGAGTATGGGGAAAGGGGTGGTCCGGCCCTGTGGTGCCCCCTGCACAGGACTAAGGCTGTCTACTACAGGATTTAGTCCGGTTTTCTGTAGGCTCCGTTAGCTACGGTGCTTCCCCTACCGCCATGCGGTAGTTGATATTTTCTAAATCTGTTTGAAGTAAAAACGTTTTTTGATAAGTTGCAATTATTCTGTTATAGTTCAACAGTTTTATTTGAGAGAGTTTCTATTGTGAGTCAAACCTTTCTTTCTGTAATTTTGTGCTTTTAATTTCTTAAGGTCAAAGAAATGATTTTAATTTAGTAAACATGCTAATTAATCAATGTCATCAGTAGAGTTAGTGCATTAACTGATATTTAAGTTTCCAGAATCGTTTAAATTTATTTTCGTAATAATAATAAACTGGTTTCTTCCAAATCTCGCCAATGGCACTCAGACAATGTCCATTTTGTCTCCCCGCGATAGCAATTATAGATCTACTATAGAGATTATTCAATACTATAGAGATATTTCAATGGTCCTCAGGTCATTTTATTCCCATAAAGCGTATGTAGAGTGCCGATTTAAACGGAATTGGTTGCCACCCAACCACACCTTTACTTCTTCAGCATGATTACATATTCCTGCTTAAGAATATACGCGCGAACTTCTATGTTTATTGTCAAGCAGGGTTATTTGGAAATCCACAATTAGGGGTGTTGGCCAGCCCCAGATTGTGCATGTGGTATCTAAGGTTATCATGACCAGTCAGTAGGTGTACTGTTCGTCTGGAATCCTTCTTACTCCGTGACTTAATGCTTCCAGCTAGATCTTCTCGAACAGAATCACCTATAAAGGCACTGGTCTATCTGCAGTTGTCCCTGGTTTCTGTTTTCCAGTACATGAAGTTCTGATCCCATCAGAAGTTTAATTAATCTTTTTTTAGATTCTCAAACACTTACAGTAAAACCACATATGGTAAATGGAACAGTTATTAATAATCCAACAATAACATTATCGAGGTTTAATGACGTTGAATTACATAGATCTCCAGATTGCAATGCTGGTACAAATGCTAATAACTTTTCAGTAATTGATTCACAAATAATCAACCGAAGTAGGAGTATGTTGCAGGATGAGAGACCAAGTACTAGTAGAGGATTTGACGAAATTGGAATAGATCGTCGGATGGCGAATCGTGACACGGTAAGAAAATCTTAATTTTATGGGATAAGAGTTCAAGTATCAGTCAAGTATGGCGAAAGTGAAATAATTCTGTTGGTTTAAAGTGTGGATCATTGAATGGAGTTGAATATAAAAGCCTATAACTACACTTCATAATTTTCATGTATGTGTATTAATTTATCTATACAAAGACATTTTTAGTTCCAAAAAGTCTTAACGTTATGGTACAAAATATTGAGTGTTCAAATTGTTATTTTTATTTGGATCTGTTAATCATTTTCTGTAATAAATTAAAGCAATTTTATGCTGCTGTCATTACATGCATTCATTTGGGAGCATACAAGAATTTTAAGTTGGTTACACTTCTACTCTCTTCAATTTTACTTTTTTGTAATGCTATTTATACAAAATGTTTTATTTACGTCAAGCTTATTTATTCCTTTACATCTTGCTCATTTTCAGTCCGTCTTTTTATCTTTCTACTTTGTTTAAGTTTTATTAACATTTCATATTATTTATCATCTAATAGTGTTGATGTTGATACTATCTAATACATTGTCCACTACTTTATGGTTGCAGCAGACTTCAAGAGCATTTTTCTCCTTACATGTGACCTAAGCAAAATCTTAACATTTTAAAAATAAATTGATTACTGATCAACTAAAAGGTTTTCACTCACCTTTTCTGAACCTAGAAGCTTTCAGGTTGTGATACACTTATTTAATATAATTTTTATTAATTCTTGAAATTCACATAGGTGTATCAAATTTTTTCAATGCACTTCTTTAATTGAGCATATGCAGTTCAATGTCTTGCAAATTAATTTGATATGCTTAGTTGTTGTTTGTTATTTTCAAATGGCAGAGCATTAATTCTACTTATTCGCCTACGAAATTCTCGATATAGTGATATTATATAATATATGTCTTGTTGTATTTTATTCATATCTTTGTAATTTAGTAGATATTCTTCATTGATAATGCTACCGTTATTTCAAATACTACATTAATAACTTTGGCTTGTTTCAAACCAGTATAGATGGTGTGGGAGATAATAATATCCAGTGAAGAGGCTGCTGTCTCAGTTCTTTTTATGTTTGCTATTGATTTGTAATTTTCTTTATATCTGCCAATTTCTTTTCTTTATATAGTATCTCCAATTCTCCGTTGTTCGGTTGATTTATTAATTGATTTATTACAGCTATTTTCTGTTTTAACTAGGATGTTAGTGTAATTGCTACCTTTTTTGCTAATTCATCTCCCGTCTCATAACCATAAATGCCGATGTGTGGTGAAATCCATTGGAAGATTATTTGTTTTCCATGATTTAATATGATGTTAATAACTCTTCTACATTTATAGATATCCGTTGTCATTTTTGTTAAATTTGCTGCTTTAGTTTCGGATTCGAGGTACTATATTTTTTATCTACCTGATTGTTTATCGTATGATTTAGCGCTGCATCTACACCTTTCATCTCACTGTTAAATTTTGTCCCACCTTGATGTACTGTGCGAACTCTTTTGGGAAAACATCCTTTCCAGTTTCTTCTTTGATCTTTGATCCATCTGTATAAATGGTGTACCATTCATTGTTTGGATATCTTATTTAAATTGTTTATATTGCGTATTGTTTTATGACTTCTGGGATTGTTTCTTGGCTGTGTGCTTTTGTATTTTAATTGTAATTGGTTGTTTTTTGTTAATAATTTTTTTTAAACGAAATCCGCCATTTTCGGTTTTTCGCTGATATTTCTAAAACCAATTAACCGATCGTGAATCTAAAGCCGGTTATCGAATGCACGAAGCTTCCTCTGAAACTTTTCCCATTTAACCTTTGCTGTAGGTATAATAGAAGCCGCGATCCTTGTATAGAGAAGCGAATCTGGGACACACTTTATGTTTCTTAGGTGGTATTTAAGGAGTCTAACAAGCTACCCCATTTTTTGCGGGTTAAGATCTTTAATATTAATGACCTTTTGTCAAATTTTATTTGTACTATTTTATATTTTTCCAAGATAGTTTGACTTCAAATGTTGTACCTAAGTACTGGTATTGTGTCTTCTCAATAACTGGGTATTGTATATCCTGATGTTCATATGGTGTAGTTGTTGTTTTAGTATGAAATATTGGTACACAGCTTTGCAAGTGTTAATTTTTATGAAGTTCTTGTTTGTCCATTCATTTACACAAGATGTTTAGTTGTATTTGGTAAAAAAACTCAAATTTTAGGTCGATTTTGTAACACGAATTCCTAGAAGAATTTTTAACAATGAAGATTTAGAAGATAGTCCAAGTAAGCTCAGTCTTTTTTAATACTTTTTATTTTAACAAAATATTTACCTAACATTTTTTTAAAAATGTACATACATACATAGTCGCGCCTTTTTCCCGTAGGGGTAGGCACAGACCACTTCCTTCCACTTGCTACGGTTCTTACACACATCTTTTGCTTCCTCTACTTTCATCAGTGCTCTCATACATGCTCGTCGGTTGTTGGTACTCTTGACCTGGCCTTTCCTCAAAACAATGTTGATCTGATCAAGATATTTTCGCCGAGGTCGACCTCTACCAGCTTGTCCATTCACACTCGCCTTATAAATTTGTTTCGTCAATCTTCCTTCATCCATCCTTTCTACGTGTCCAAACCATCTAAGCATTCCTTTATCTATCTTTGTAACCACATCTTTTTTTACAACACAGCGTTCTCTTATCTCACTATTCTTTACTTTATCCAATCAAGTCACTCCAGCTATACTTCTCAGACTACTCGTCTCCGCAGCATTAATCCTATTTTCATGCTTCTTCTGCCAAACCCAACATTAACTACCATACATAAGTGTAGGAATCAACACTCCTTTATGCACTGCCAGACGTGCCTTTTTTGACACTTTCTGGCTGTTCATAAAGCTATGCAGTGCCTCATTCATTTGTTTTCCTGCCAACACCCTTCGCTCAATGTCACTGTCATAATTTCCATCCCTCGTAAACTTTGAACCCAAGTATACAAACTCATTTACTTGTTCCACTCTTTCTCTCTTAATAAGAACTTCACAGTTTGTCATGCTTTCTTCTTTTTTAAAAACCATTACTTTCGTTTTGCTTACATTTATTTTCATCCCTTTGATTTTCAGGGCATCATGCATAACATTAACCATCGCCTGCAACTTCTCTTCAGATGACGCTAATATGACTTGATCATCGGCGTAAAGAAGGCATTTAACGATCAAATCATTCATTTTCAATCCATACGCACTCTCTTTCAAATCTTTTAAACAATCGTCTATGTATAAGTTAAACAGCCATGGCGAAGCCACACATCCCTGTCTCACACTTTTGTCGATTTTAAACCAGTCTTTGTAAGCTCCGTTTATCCTGACACAAGCAGTGGAATCCTTGTAAAGTGATTTCAGTGCTCGTATTAAACTACCACTCACCCCATACATAGACAATGTCGACCACAATTCACTCCTCACCACTGTCATAGGCCTTTTCCAAGTCTATAAAAGCGCAATAGACCTTCTGACTTCTAGCCAAGAATTTTTCGATTATACTTTTTAAAAATGTATAAAACTGATTTTTAAATAACCAGCTAATTTCGCTGCATGTTAACCTATACTAAAGGTATATGTGTGTCGATTATATATCAGAAAACAACTACACTCCTGGCTATATGCCTACGACGAGCATTGAGTTACCTCTATAAATAATCGTGCATAATCCCATTTCGGATGATATACAGATGCTTGTCAAGTAAAAGAAAGAATGGATAAATTTAATAATTCTTTCTTTTACTTGACAAGCATCTGCATTTCATCCGAAATGGGATTTAATTTATTAAAATTAGTTTTATTTTGTATTATGGTAAATTAGCGGCCAAATATGATCCCTGAAAACAATTTTCTAGCGATTTTTTTAAACCACTTTTCTTAAAGTTGTTCTCAATCAATTTTTTAGTTGACAGCAGTCTGGAATCATTGGATGAACAAGATGAAGAAGAGGATATGGATGAAGATCGGTAAGATGAATAACTTTTCCTTGAAATTACAGTTGTATTTAATTTTCATTGGTTAATATATTAAAATAGCGTTGGTTTCTTCTTAAGCTTTCTTAATAAAACCTTTTTATCAATTTCTTTTAAAGTATAAAAATACTGCCAAAATCATAATGACTCTCATGCTCTAAATATTTTTGTATGAATACCGATTGATTTAATATTGTCACAATATTCTTTTCACAATTTCCAATTACTTGTGAGACGTATTTTAATATTTCTACTAAAATTTGATCATCTCAAACTTTGTAATGCAGTTAATTTTTTATCTCAATTTTTTAAAATTATTACTATGTATCCATATTTTCTAAAATTATTGTAGTATTCAGTATTTATGGTTTGTTAACAATTTCCTTGAGGAGGTTTATTATTTTAATAGATCACAATCAAAATATTTATTTTCTTTTCTAATTAAAGCTGTAGATTTATTTCCTAAATTCCCATTGACTTGTTATGACCTGATTAGTAAACATTGCTTTTTTAATTTACTACCCCTTTGCTTCATACCATTTATTATGTCTGCATTTATCCATTTCTTTTGTACACATTTTATTGGTATTGTTTTAGTTATTATTATGTGCAAGTACATCAGTTATATTACTGTTTTAATCAGTTTCAAGACATTTTTGGTGAAAGTCATCTGTTTTTCTACTCTTCGCTTATATATCTCCAGACTTTAGAATTTTAAACTCGTATATGACGTTGTAAATGTGACAACAGCGCAAGCATTTGAAAGTTGGCAGAACTTTTTCCTTATAGTTGACATATAATTTTATAAGGGGCGACCTACGCCTAACTCACACATGATACCTAACCTATATTGTATTGGTTAAATATAAGTTTACAAGTCATTGCAGTTATATATATTATTTAAATAAATTTTGTTTTTTTTAATTTCATGAACTTCCTTTTAAATCATACATTTTTTTTTAAAAATCTTTACTATTCTGTCAAATTTTACTCGTATTAACCTACAAATTCATTGTTTACATTGGACAGATAATGAACGAACTAATTGATTCAATAAACGATGTAGCAAAATGTACAGTTATTAAAATATGTTCCTTGTAAAATTATTGCCAAGATGCTTAAACAAACTAACCAACTAACCAAAGTGTTCCTAAAATAACAATGTAACGTTTTTATATAACAAAATTTATTAGTAGGGTACAGAAAAAAATGTTCCAAGAAACTCAAAAATCGGGAACTTGCCATAAAAACCCATGCTAAATAAAGCTGTTCTTAAAATCATTTTTTTTAAAAAAACACGGTAACAAAATAATCAAAAAATTCATGGAGTTTTTAAAGTACTATTATAACACTGTATAAATTTCACAAATATATAATATATAATTTTGTAACCATTGAACATCCTTAAACTTTTGTGCCTGGCATGGGCCACGATATTTCTCAAGATATAACAATTCATGGAGTTTTTAAAGTACTATATAACACTACGTATAAATTTCACAAATATCTGTGTATAATTTTGTAACCATTGAACATACTTTAACTTTTGTGCCTGGCATGGGCCACAATATTTCTCAAGATATAACAATGCAATTATATTAGCAACATCGCTATTCCTTGGTGGGTATTATGTAAAACGATCGTCGGTATAGACGTAGAATGTATAGACCAGTGGTTCCCAATCTTTTTCGGTTTGCGCCCTTAATACATCAGATTTTTTCTTAATTTTTGACGTTCTTGAAAAATTGAAAAACTTTTTTTCAAAAGCGATTACCTACTAAAGCATGGGTGGGGAAGCCGTGTATCACGATTGTTGGCGCAAAAATTCGAGAATTGGAAATTCCAAGAAAATTGCCGAATTGTTTAATTTTTAATTAAATATTTCGCGCCGCACTTATGACGGCATCTCGGCGCACCAGGGAGCCGCGGTGCACACTTTGGGAATCACTGGTATAGACGATGTAATTGAACATTAAAAAGTTATCAGTAATTATTTAATGGGTAGTGGGTTGTATCATTACTTTGCCTTTATCTAATTATTACACAAAAAACTCTCGATAATTAAAATAAATAAAAATGAATGAGCATGGTTGTTGTAGGTGATAACCAGAATAAAAAAAACGAGCGAGCCTTACAGTAGTCTTATATAATGTGTAACATTTGACATTTCACCTTGGTAATAAGCAATTTTAAAATTATATTTTTTTTTTCAATCAAAATTAAAAATATCAATAAAGAAGATTCCTAAACATTAGAATTAATTTTTTCTTTTTTAAATCGTAAGATCATAAAAAAACATCAAATATTATAAAAGAATTTTTTTAATACCTTGAAAAGTAATAAAGTTACTTATGAAAATATTTTAAAAAACCACAATGCTTAGTACGATTTTTTAATATGATAAAAAAAATATTGAGACTTTTCCATTGAGCAGTGACAGAAATCAACCTCAAAATTTAAAAAAGCTATATACTGAAATCTTTCATTCGTTAATTATTTATTATTACTTACTTGAATTTTTTATCAATGATCTGCACTTTATTGAGACTTATTATCAACAGTAAATATTTATTTATATATTTTACGTATATAACAGCAAACTTTATACACAACACTACTAAGTGCACAGCTGATGGCTGACGGTACCGATCTCCGGAAAATTGGTTGACGGCTATCTCACGGCCAACCCTACCACCGCGCGCTCATTCGTTAAATCACATAGCGCGTGCTTCCGCGACTTCCTGCTACACACTTCCGTCCAATTTCACGAAATCACTCCCACAAATTGCAAGAAAGCGAGAGGAAAGATGTTACACATCAAAAGGTAACCCCTTTTCTTTCATGGTTATTCTTATAACGAAACTGCGTGATAACAAAATAATCCATTTCCACAAATTTATCGCCCCACTACGCTGCGTTGCTTAAATCGAACCAAAGCGAAGGCAGTGCGCTGTTGCCGATTATGCATTACGCTATGCTAGACACAAAACTTTATGATCGATATATGTTTCTTGGGATACCATAATTAAATGTTTTTTTTTTAGTCAAAGACTAGTCACCATTGAGGAAGAACCAGATGATTGTAATAGGACGTCATCCGAGTTCACAGATAGACAGGTAAAACTTTTACTATGAAAAATATAATAACTATTATAAGTCATTCAAAACATCACAAATGTAATTTTTTTGGTGCATACATTTTTTGTTGATATCATTGGCAAGGTATTAAAAAGTTACTAGTTTGAATGTTTAACTGACTGTATCGAAATTTGATGAAACATTACAGGGTAAATTTTTAATCATGTGTTGATATTGAATTATTTATTTATATTTAATAAACAAAAATTAAACTGTTGGATGTGTTATGTGTGGGCAAAAGATTCACTTAAGCCAAAAAGAGGATAGTTTGGATAAGTTCCTGTAAATATTTTTATAGTTAGTCTTGTACTTTTTTTGAGTTAAGATTGTGTACACCTTTTAAGAGTTCGTCTCAGTCAAATGAAACTTCGTTACTTTTTAGTCATAGTATTTTTTAACTTATATTTCTCCTTTCATCTTTATATTTTTCCATTAAAAATTTAAAGGTATGCTTATTATTAAAACAATATTGGCTTTTCATTTGTTTGTTTCTTGGGACATCGGTATATAATTTTGTTTTAAATAACGTATTTTTAAAATTTTAAGAGCCCTTTTCCTAAGAAAGTCGCCAAGTTTGAGGTTCATGGCATTTACTCAACAATTTTGATTAATTTAATTTTTCTGTTCATATTAAAAAATGTTTTGTTTTAAAATATGTTTTGAGTCGTTATTAGTTTATTCCAATTTTTTTTACAATATGTATGTAACTTAATTATCGTACCAAATAATTATTTACACAGTTTAATTTTAAATAAAAATTTATTTTAAAACAGCAAATGATGCGTTTTTTACAAAGTTGTAAATGCCTCGTAACCCTCTTGGCGACGATGCATGCAGTTGTTGTTTACATATACAGGGGGTAGATTTTCAATGCTATGTAGGTAATTTAGTTATAATATTTGAAAGGAAATTTGAATTCTATCTCAAACGTCCTCCAAGAAGTCCTCAACACGGTATACAGATAGTGCGAGAGGAAACAGATATCTGTAATAATTCCTTTTACAAAAAGGAAAAAGCTAGATAAGCTTCGGCAGCCTGTCCTATATAGAGAGAGCATTCCATTGGCGGCGGAAGTGAAATACCTGGTTGTAGTTCTGGATAAAATACTCACTTGGAACGCCCACCTGATAAATACAATAAACAAAGCCAGATTTTTTTCTGGAATCTCAGAAGAGTATGCGACAATTCTTGGGGAATGAACCCTAAACAGATTTACTGGATTTATCAAACAATGATAATATCAATGATCAATCATGGCTCAGTAGTTTGGTGGACCAAGATATTCTCTTAGAGAGGAAGGCCAGATTCCTGTCTCCGTAAAGGCAAATGGAAGGGGAGCGACTCGGGGATCACTCCGGGATACTAAGTGAAACGAAAAACCACCAAATCCTTGCGATGGTTCCTGACATGCTAGCCACAAAAATACACGTAGAAAAGTCCTTCAAAGTCCTCCTTTCGAAGAAAGACGGGTGAGGGGAGAAATCCACTTCCCAGAGACTGAATATGTAATGTACACAGATGACTCAAAAACTCCTTGGGGCTAGTGTTTTCAGAAGGAAGCCAAAGACTGAAATATCTACTAGTCTGGGTAGGTGTGCAAAAGAGCCGACATACAGCGAACTTCTAGCGAACAAAAACATTAGTATAATATCAGACAATCAGGCTGTTTTAAAAGCACTGAGCTCCAACAAGATTAACTTTGCTTTGGTGTTCAAACCTTAAATTATATACTTATAAGAGTACATAAAAATCTAAATTCTGTACTACTAAATATGTAACATTACAAAAATAACAGGCATGTAATGGGAACATTCCACAAATGTTGAAACAGAAATACCATTACTTTATAGTTAAATTAATAAATTAATTTATTTTTATTCATTATGGCTTTGAATGGAAACAACACTGTTTTAATCTTTTAATGTGGTTTCCTGCAATTAAAGTATTTAGATCTCTCTCTCTCTCTCTTTCTCTCTCTCTCTCTCTCTCTCTCTTTCTCTCTCTCTGTAGCTCTTACAACCCAGGTCTTCTACCGGTCGGGTCCGCTCCCATACTAATTTGACAACTCTTCCATCTTTCTGTCTTGACATGGCCGGCCCATCTCAGTCTTTCCGCTTTAATTATTTTTACAATGTCTGGTTGATCATATAGTTCTTCTATTTCCGTTTTTCCTACTACGATACTGTTGTGTAGTTACATCCCTTGTATGTCCGTATATACTCCATAGGATTTTCCTCTCTGCAATCCTCAGCCTGTTCTCGTTCTGTTTCGTCATGGTCCAGGTCTCACAGGCGTAAAAAATTGAGAGAATTACGCTTTTTCAATGAATGTTAATTTTAATGTTATAATTTTAAAAATAGAATCTTGTTCTCAATTTTGTACTTTGTTGATTTCAGATTCGAGTAATTATTAGTCCATTACCAGTTCAAAATACAGAAAACGTAAACAATACATCTGAAATTGCTTTCTTAGGACGGTCGTCGTCCATTTCTGGTGAAACAAGTAATTCAGTAAATACTAATATAAATGACAGTAGCCTAACATCTGTTAAATCAAATACATCGAGTTCTGATAGTGATGAAAATTATTGGATTAATTTAAAAAGAGCATCAAGTAATCTGAATGGTTCTTCCTTTAACGTAAGTTTTCCAAATATTTTTTTTATTTTATGAGGAATTTTCATTAACGTATATGTAATTGTATTATGTACACAGAACAGATAGCTATACAGAAGCGACAGTGATGGCGGTCCCTTTGAAGTTAGGGGGGGGGGGCAAAAATTCATGATCTTGAGATAGACATTTCACGTTTATCCTACTTGCCTCAGTACACTGAGAAAAATAGCAAATTAAGTCTGTCTAATATACACAGAAAGATCCACAGTACTTATTTCATGTAGGTTTATAGAATTTCAATGTTTAATCTTATAAAAATTTACACGATAGGTACAAACAATTTTTCCTTTAGAAGCCATTCTCAATCGTTAAGAATATTATAATCTGGAAAATATTCGGTGTACAAGGTATAAAAAACAGCTAAAGTAACACAAAGCCAAACAAAGCTCGGTTACATTATCTCGCAAAAGTCGCAAATATGTGAACAAGTAAACATAAACAATGAATTGATCTTGACGTTTATCCTACTTAATTTGCGTATGTGTACTCTGAATTAATTTCAGCGAACGGGCTAAGTGTCACTTCTGTATAACTGTTTTGTTCTGTGTTGTGTATTCAAATTTTTTTAGCACTTGGAAGTTAATACCGAAGAACATTCAAATTCTTACAATACTTTTGAAAGGTCGAAATTGTTGACTATGCGCAGGTGAGTAGCGAGTATTAAAAACATTAGACTAATGTTAAATATATGTCTCTCATTACATTTGAATATGTTTTTATGGATCGGATAATTTCGTAAAAAACAAATGTTTCTTCTTACTAGTACAAAGTGTTTAAATGGTTTGACCTACCAGAAATAATTTTTTCACAAATAAGCTTTAAACATTTTGGAAAATTTAATAGTTTTGTATGTAAGTGTATGAAACAAAATTACTGTTCTTATTTTCTTATAGAGTATTTTTCTTAATCTTTTTCTTTATCTTTTTCGATATTGCCTAACAATATTTTAAGGTAACAATATTTTTAGTCTGCTCCATTAATATGATTTTTTTTTATTATAGTCTTGGGTTAAGCCCTAAAAGTCATCCAGTGTCTACGTAAGTATATTATGTTAATACGAGTTTTATACTTTGAACTTCAAAGTTTTATTTATTTTGAATTCATTTTAATTTTTACCCAAATTAAAAACTGCAAAATATTTAAAAAAAAGCGCGTATGGATTGAGAATGAATGATTTGATCGTCAAATGCCTCCTTTACGCCGATGATCAGCTCATATTAGCATCATCTGTAGAGGAGTTGCAGGCGATTGTTAATATTATGCATGATGCCCTAAAAATAAAAGGGATGAAGGTATAGCATATTTCACTAACATACTGTGGTTACGGATTATCGTTAGAAACTCAGTAACCAGTATTCAACTGTACATTTAAGAAGTACGATAGTAAATTCCCCCAATATTTTTAAAAAAATATCGTAGGTAACGAATTTTATTTTATAAATGACTTCTTGTTTGTTTGTCAGCACGTTAATTTGCAACTAAATCTGTTCTTAATGACTTTATTTATTGTACATAATAAGAGAGGTAGGTAAGTTATCCAAACAAATTTCCTAATTAACTAAGCTATTAGGCTTTCATTTGGCTTGTTGATTTTTTTAAAGATTTTTTGTTAGATTTCTAGAAAAGTAATAAGTAATCCTGGGTTATTATTGTAGTGGGTACCGACATTAAAATTGTATAGTACCGATTTTTAAGAAATTATACTCACTGTAAACAAGAATGCTCTTCATTTGTTTATCTGGACGAAACTTGGATTTTTGCTCAAGGTGGAACAAAAAGAATTTGACAGGACGATAACAAAGTCTATAAAACACACCGACGATGAAGGAAAAAGACATTATTGGGCATGCAGGTGTAAAACATGGTTTTGTTGATGGGGCGGATCTTTTATTTTCGTCAAAATCAAAATTGGCCGATTATCATGACAATAAGAATACAGAGATGTTTGTGAAATGGTTAAAAAAAACTATTACCATCGTTACATGAACCATCTGTCATTGTATTAGATAATGCTCCGTACCATTCGGAAATTTTAAATGAGCAACCAACAAACTCCTGGACGGTACAGAAAATAAAAGAATGGTTAATGAATGAAAATATTTTATTTCCACAGTATTGCTTCAAGCCGGAGTTATTATCGATAGATAAAAGGCATGAAAGAGAAAAAATTTACAAAGTGGATCAAATTATACTCAGTTATGGCCATCATGTGCTAAGACTTCCGCCTTGTCATTGCTAATTTAATCATATTGAGAATATTTGGGGAATATGCAAAACTTATTCTGACAATCACATTGGATCTAATGGTTAAAGTGATAAGGCTGTTTTGGAAACCTGGCAATGAGCACTTAATACTGCCACTCCTGAAATTTGGGAAAAATGTGACGCAAAATGTGAAAATTTAATAAAGGAATGGTGGGTTCGTGAAAACCGCACCGAACCTGTTATCATTTACAATCTGAATGAGGATAGCGACGATAGTGATTCCGATTATGATGACTAAAAATCTGATGCTTGATAATACCGTAAGTACTACATGCTTAAACATATTTATTAAATTTATTAAAATTTATTTTTGTTGCATTCCCTTTTAACATAGTTAAATATGTGCCTATTTCTAACCAAAAAACTCAACGAGAGCTACATCAAAGATTTCTGTTCACAATAAAACAAAAAATAAAAATAAAACCTCAACAAAAGCATATTAATAAACAAATTTTTTTCGGGTTTAAGTCTTGGGGGAATTTACTAACGTACCTCTCAACAAAGTTATGTCGATGCCTCAGTAACTAATCCGATACCGCCGTATATTGGTGAAATGAGCTATAAGTGTTAGCAAGACGAAAGAAATGGTGATAGAGAAGAAATCATAACCAACTGCGAGGTGCTGATTGAAGTAGAAAGAGTGGAACAAGTGAATGAGTTTGTATACCTGGGTTTACATTTTACGAGAAATCGAGAAGTGCTGGTCGCTACACTTATGTATGGTAGTAAATGTTGGGTTTAGCAGAAGAAGCATGCAAATAAGATTAATGCTGCGAAGATGGGTAGTTAAGGAATTAAAACTGGATTAACTCTGATGAATTAAGTAAAGGATAGAAGAATGGTGAGATAAGGGAACGCTGTCGTGTAAAATAAGATGTGGTTACAAATATAGATAAAGAAATGCTTAGATGGTTTGGATACGTAGAGAGGATGGATGAAGGAAGAGGTAGAGGTGGACCTCGACGAACATATCTCAATTAGATCGACATTGTTTTGAAGAAAGGACAGGTCAAGAGTACCAACATTCGACGAGCATGTATGAGAGCACTGATGAAAATAGAAGTGAAAGATGTGTGTAAGAACCGTAGTAATTTGAAGGAAGAGGTCTCTGCCTATCTCTAATGAAAAAGCGTAACTATATGTACGTATGTGTATGCTAAGTCAGCTAAATTTAGTGGTTTAGTTTTTTTTACCATACTTTTCACATATACCCATAAGAAGTCTAATAGAGTTATATCTGGTGATCGTGCTGGCCATTCTATTAATCCTCTTCTTCCCATCCACCGTTTTGGAAACATTAGGTATAGGTGCTGCCGGACATTGATTTGGTACTGTGGCGGTGCTCCATCTTGCTGGAACCATATTATATTCGCTGGAACTTGTGGGTCTGCTAGATCAGGATATAAGTTAGGTTAGGTTAGGTCGCATCATGTTACACTGATGTGGTACTTTTTAGTGCTACTAGTTAGTGCTAGTTAGTGTAACTGCAGCAATACTACATAGATAAATAGATAGATAATTTATTTACACTAAGAACAAAAAACGTTTGTATAACAGGTCAATAATTAAAACAGTTACTACTAGTACATGAATAGAATTACAATTGCAACAGAAAACCTACGTGTCTCTGCTATAGCCTTGACTGTAATTCTTCTGTCATTTAATACCATGTCGGGGACTAAATTCACATTTTCTTTGGTCACCACAGTTTTGG
Organism: Agelastica alni; assembly: GCA_950111635.1. Classification (NCBI taxonomy): domain Eukaryota; kingdom Metazoa; phylum Arthropoda; class Insecta; order Coleoptera; family Chrysomelidae; genus Agelastica; species Agelastica alni. The sequence goes on along the minus strand of OX467708.1, from coordinate 19,335,657 downwards.
GGTCTCCTGCACCTGGTGCATCTTGACAGGACTTTTTTCCCAGTTTGAAATCTATGATTTTCTTATTCTTAACACAAAAAAACGTATCTAAGAATCCTGAAGTTGAAATTTGTATTTAAAAACCTAACGTTGAAGTAACATTCATGTTTAATTTTTACCAGATTACAAGATGTTCTGGAAATTACGGAAACAATTTGAATATAATGGATTCACAAGTTTCATTATTTACAACATACATACTTTAACATACTTTTCTTCCTAGGAAGGAAAAGTATGAGCTTCCTCACTGATGTGAGGCAGAAAAGTGTGTACCCTCTATAGAGGTAGGACGGAAAATAATTTTTCAGTTTGTTCTCTTATATAAATTTCTGACGTCGCTATGCTAGCTTAACATTTAAGTTAGTTCCATTGTATTTCGGTAATGGCTGAAGCATCAAATTATCCGAGTGACTCAAAGTAGAACTAAATTAGCACCAAATTATGCCATCATTCAGAAGATAGCGCTCTGATATGGATACGTATACATTTCTTTGAAATTGTCTTCAATAAATGAGCCCCTTATTTCCATAGTGGTGTAAGTTCATTTTTCCAACTTTTGGGAAATTAAGGATTCGCGTTTGTGTTTATAAAAAAATCCACAGCAACACTAAATTTTCGATTTTAATTTTAATTTTATTTGAACTGACACTAATGATATTTTCTTGGGTGAAAAAATCATAAATTGTGTCTTGACAATTTTTTTAAATAAGTGCATTAAACTACAAGATTTTAATATACATAAATTATTATTTTATTTTAACTAATTTGTGTTCTTTTGCATTTAAAGTGATCCAAAAAGTGTTAGACTGATCCGCTTGCTCCTGCGCAAACGTATTTTCTATCTTAATTTACTTTAAGTAAGAGAAGATACCTACGTTGTTAACACGTTTCGACTTGAATAATAATAGTGCTGACAGCCGCTCGACTTCGTTGTTACTTACCAACATTGTCTAGCTCCCATTGGCTTAAAAATGTTAAAGATCGTTTCAATGAACACATTTCTGGCGTTAGTCGAGACCCGCAAGAATTCGACTTGCACCACTATGGAAATAAGGGGCTCAAATGTTAGTCAAATGTCAGTTTAAACCCTTGTGCTGTGTAAGTTAAAACAGTTAACACTTTTTATTTTTACCTAAGTGAAATTGTATCTTCTTCTAAAGATGCCTATCTTCTTATGATGTTGGTGACCACGTTGGCCCATCTTATCCTATTCACTGCAGCTCGGAATAAGTCAGTTAATGTTCTGCCAGTCCATTTTCTAAGATTTGCCAGCCAGGATATACGCCTGCGTCCAGGGACTCGCTTGCCCTCAATTTTGCCTTGTAGGATTAATTGTAGAAGTAGGTACTTTTTTTACGTATAATGTGGCCAAAGTAGGCCAGTTTTCTGTTCTTTACGGTAGTAATAATTTCCTTGTGTAGCACCACATTTTGAATGCCTCTAAGCGTTTGGTGGAAGCCTCGGTAAGACTCCAGCTTTCTACTCCGTAGAGGAGAACACTAAAGACGTAGTATCTGAGAATTCTTATGCGTTTATTGAAATTAAGAGAGAGGTCTCAAAGGACTTTCTTAAGGCGGTTAAAAGCGCTTCTAGCTTTTTAATTCGAGTTCTTATTTCATAACTATGTTCCCATGTATACTGATATTGCAGCCCAGGCAGCAAATTTTTTCTCTACTCTTTCCAATGGTGTACCTTTTACCGTAAATTGAGCGTTTATGTTGATGTTCTTACTGATAATCATTACTTTAGTCTTTTTACAGTTTAGTTTTAGTCCGTATTTTAAAGTCAATGAAACATGCAAATACGTTGCATTTGATATCCCTCGCTCTTTGTATTAGTACTTGCAAGCTAAAGAGTGATTCTCTTGTTCCAAGGCCCGCTCTGAATCCAAATTGCACTTCACTGAGGTGTTCTTCTAATTTGGTGTAAATGCGAGAGTGCATGATATTTAGGAGTACTTTAAGTGCGTGGCTCATTAAACTGATTAATCTGTGGTCCTCGCATTTCCTGGAGTTGGTTTTTTTTAATTGGGTTGAACATTGATAGCAGCCAGTCCTTTGGTAAGGGTCCAGTCTCATATATGTTATTAAATAGCTTGGTAAGAGTTGTGATTTGGGATGCCTCTAGTAGTTTCAAAATTTCCCCATGCACATCATCGGGTCCTGGCGATTTCCCATCTTTAAGTCGTTTAATGGTCTTTTCAACTTTTTCATTTGTTATTTCTGGACCGTAGGGGTAGTTTATTTCGGGTGGTGTTCTTATTGTATCTTCGAATACTTCTTGCATATATTCATTCCTTCTTTTCAGTCTGGTCTCAATCCTGGTCCAAATCTGGCCCTCGCTGTCTAGAATTATGCCGGTACTACGTTGTTTACTAGTGTTCTGCATCTCTTTAATCTTTTTGTGCATGTGAAAGTCGTCATGTTTTTGTTGAAGAGTTTCAATTTCCATACACCTTTCAGTTAGCCACACATCTTTTGCTTCCTTTATTTTCCGTTAGTATATTCTTGTGTTTATTGTATTCATTGACATTTCTATCTTTGAGTTTTCGTCGTTCCTCCATCATCTTCAATATTTCGTCTGTCATCCATTCTTTTTTGATTTCAGAGTTTCACGTGTTAGTGTGTTAATAGATGTCTTCATTTCATTCCATTGTTCTTCTATGTCGCTGGTGTAATTTTCAGCTATTTTGGGGAAGTTTTCATTAAGCTCTTTTTTTGACTTTTTCCTGGATGTTATTTTCTTTCAATAGTCTTATGTCCTTTTTGGGAATCACTTTCTTACGAATTATTTTAAATCGTATGTTGACATTTGCAACTAATAGATTGTGGTCTGAGAAGACATCTGCGCCTGGATATGTTTTTGCTGAGATGATGGAGTCTAGAAACATTTTGTTTACGTTGATAAAATCAATTTGGTTCCTCATAATTCTGTCTGAAGTAGCTCCGGAAGCTTTCCATGTATAAAGCCTTCTGGGATGTAGTTTGAAAAATGTATTCATGACTGCCATGTCCGTCTCTTGGTAGAACTGGATCAGCCTTTCTCCTCTTTCATTTCTCGTGCCTAGACCGTTTCTTCCCACAACGCTATCAACTGTACCCTGTCCTATTTTGGCGCCCATGATGATATTTAGCTTATGTTTTTTTGTGAGAAATTTTATACAACACGTTTATTTAAAAATATTTGCTAAATTTAAGCTTAAATTTTAATTCTTTATTTCAGTTCAACGCCAGAACCTCCAAATCTGCGTAGTAGCTCAAGAATTAGTCAGAAACAAAAAAACAGTCTAAGTCACCAGTCTAACATAACGAAACGGAAAACTGGGTAAGTGTTAACATTCTTTATTTAAAATTTTTGGCAAAGTGAATTTAATATTGTAGTAATTGTGGAGGGTATACATCTTGAAAATAATAAATTTAAAATTGTGTACATAGTTTGTAAATTTTTATTAATTGATAGCCTAAAATGAATGTTTTGTTACTTTTTTCGCCCAATATTAATAAAATATAAGATTCATTCACACAAAAATAAAATTCTAAAAAAATCAACCAAAACGTAACAAAAAGAAAATCTAATGAATTAAGGGTGCATATATTTCATATTTCACCCTCTTAATGGTAGCCAAATCTGTCATACTGATTTATCTTCATATTTCTAAATTAATCGTTACTGTTTACACAGGAGTGTGATTTCTTTTTTCCTTAATTCATAATACACAGTTAGATTTCATCCTCATTTATGTATATTTATGTATAGTTGAAGTCAGAAATAATATTTCCTGTTTCAGAAAATTCGGTACCTCAAGAATTTAGCCGACGGTAGGTTAAGGACCGCACTTTATTTGGATGTAAAGAACAACTCAAAATATTCTTTGCCGATAATAGCAAACAATTCGGCACAAAACCGATTTCATTACCGGCATAAAACCGTTTTCATTACCGGCATGTAATATAATACGTTTTCCCATATTTAGGAAAGCATTCATGAAACTTCATCCTTTTTTCACAATATTATGAATGACGTACCAAGTTTAATCAAGATAAAACTATGAGTCTACAAATGAACTTCATCTCTTTTACTGAGGTATTCATTACGTAAAATAATTATTTTTTGAGATTCCATAATAGTCTGTCTTCTATTTAAGATACAATATCTCAAACCCAAAGAATGAAGCACTTTTCTAATACCTAGTACTATGGGATTTTTATGGGAAACCCGGTAATATATTATATTATATTATTATGAAAAGAGATAAATTAAATCTGACTTTAACTATACATTGGAGGTTGAATCGGCACTGCTATTGCCGTTATAATTACATTGCTATGGTCGGTAAAATTATGTCAAACTATGTAAATGGATTTATGGGGATGTATTTAAGGTACCTTTGGTCTTTTAAGATGTTTGAATGAGTAATGGTAAGGGAAATCTTAAAAAACCTTACCTGCCGATCTTAACATTTCTTTAAATTCACAATTTATAATCCTAGTTTTAAAGTTAATTTCTAAAAACTTCGTCGTAAGCTAATGGTAACATGTTTTAAGCGATGAAAAGTTAGCACAAGTAATAATCAAGAGGTTAGATTTAAAAAAATCCCACATCCCTGATCAAAAGGTTGAAGAGGTTTTAAAAACTACACCAATTACTTCGGCAAAAGATATTGGACGACAAAATGGCAGTGTAGAAAGTAATGAATTATCAGAAGAATCTTCTGGTTCTAGTTTGAGTAAGAAACATCATGAATCAGTGAAAAGAAAAAAATTTAAAAAAGGAAAGGAAAATAGGAAACAGTAAGTAAACAATTTTCATTTTTGCTTACATTTATAAAGTGTGCTTCAAAAACAACATAAAGTGTTCGTTTATGCAAACAGTATAAATATTGGAACTATATTATCTGAGCGAGACTGAGATTTTATTAAACAAAAATATCACGTTTACTTTAACAGATAGGGATAGCTAAATCCTTAATGCTACTAATCCACTGGTTCCCAAACTTTTCCGAGTCGCGGCGCCTTTTTTCAAGTAAAATTTTGTCGTGGCGCCCTACCCTAAGTAAAAGTATAACTAATCGTAAGTAAGAGATAAGAATAAATAAAACTCGTCTATCTTTATTATTCAACATTTTTTTTACTTTATTAACATTTAATTAATAATTAATGTGATAGCTGCATAGCTTTGTGAACAGCCAGAAAGTGTCAAAAAAGGCACGTCTGGCTGTGCATAGAGGTGTGTTGGTTCCTACACTTATGTATGGTAGTGAATGTTGGGTTTGGCAAAAGAAGCATGAAAATAGTATTAATGCTGCGGAGATGAGTAGTCTGAGAAGTATAGCCGGAGTGACCCGGTTGGATAAAGTGAAGATTAGTGAGATAAGAGAACGCTGTGGTTTAAAAGAAGATGTGGTTATAAAGATAGACAAGGGAATGCTTAGATGTCACTCTTTCTACCGTTGTCAAGTTGAAACGTCACGTGCACATATCCATATTATGCGCCAGTGATATACAGGGTCAAGAAAAATAAACCACAAAAAATTTTTTTAATATTTTTTGCTTCTCACTTTGTTTTTTGTTTAGTTAACTAAATATCTTGGTTTAATTAATTATAAAGCAATATAAAATATTTCGCGGCTTTCCGGTACGTCGCGGTGCATAGTTTGGGAATCACTGTACTAATCTACATATAATTGCATTTAAAATAAATAAAAAAATTGGGAAAACTTATACATTTTTTTTTAGGCAATTATCTCTTATACAGACAACCAAATCGTAAGTATTGATAAATTTTAACGTTTTACTAAAAGTTAATTTTATTACCTTACATCCTTACAATATACTTCTAAAGTGTCTAGTAAAAATGATATTATTTATTAACGTTACCTCTTGAAAGTACTTGTACTTTTAACTTTGATTCCGAAAAGATACTTTTTAAAAACATGTTTAATTTACAGAAGAAGAAAAAAATTAGCAGAACTGATTATATTATCAGTAACAATTATTACATACGAATATAAACAATTGCGCATTTTTAGACAAACAGAAACAATTATTACACTTCAGACGATCAGAAAAATTGAGCGTTTGATCTAGAATTTATAATAAATTATGCAGTCATTGAAAAAACTATTCCATTTCCTTAACGCTGCTGATATCGGCATAATTCATGGGCAGTGGCTCTCGTAGTTTTCTACTTCATGTTATGCCTTTTTCTTTCGAAATATACGTTAAGTCGAAACTCTCAGCTAGTTCGAGAAGAAAAAGTTGTAGATATTGTTAACTTATCTTAATATATTGAGATTGATACCAGAATGATAAGGAAATATAAATAATAATTAAAAATTAATTAATAAAATGAATAAGAAATAAACCTTGACAAAATTAACGCAACAATATGAAATTATCCAAAAAATTAATTATTTTTAAGAATTTTAAAGTATCCAAACACTTTTTTTCTAACTTTTAATGCAGGTAATTGATGCCCATAAAAATTATTAAAATTAATTAATTACAGCAATCTGTATGATTTAATACGTTGCTGCGTTAATTGTGTCCTGAGTTTATTTTAAACAAAAAAAAAGCTAAAAACAGCATAAAATTAACTGATTAAAAATCAGAAACACTGTAACAAAAAATACAAAAATAGCTAAAAAAAATCGAACGATCGGAAATACGATTGAAAATATGCATTCATTTCATACAATCCAGATAATTATTATAAACAAAAAACTGGTAATAAGCAACAGAAAAACGCGAACTTTTGAGAAATGAAATTATTTACAAAAATACAATACAATACGAAAAGAAACTAAGTCAAAATTATGAAAATATTTCAAAGCATAAACACTTATACAACAAATATAGAAAAACTATACCAATAAAAAAAATAATTACGACAAGAAGTAAAGTTTTGCCTTCTGGATTTCCTAAATTACGTCACACGAATTTCATGATTTTTGGAGCCCCTCCCCCTTATCCTTATCACAGGTGGTTACATTTGTGTGACCCCCTCATTCCTGGTGCGATGTCACATATTTTTCAATATTACATTAGAATTGGCCGCAATTGTAGCATCGATTTTTTTGTGCTGTCGGCTTTACCGCCATACTAAACCAACTATTGCAATGGAAAATGATAATAACTTAAGATAACCAAGTGGCATAAGTCATCGATTACACCAAAAGTGGTGACGTATCTTTAAATGTATATTGTGAAATGGGCATATGATAAATTTACACGTTTTAGTTTTTTCCTCAAAAGCTTACTATTTCTAAAAATTTTTTTTAGTAACTATGAAATAACTATTGCGGTATGGATGTAAAGTGTGATCTAATTAACTATTATCTTTTTTTTTTTATATTTTGTCTACGCCATTTAAAAATATTTAATTTCGGATCAGTTACCGTTAAAAAATTGCAATATTTTAAATAAAAGATTTTACATTTTCAGCAGTCCCCGACCAAAACGGGCAGCCAGACCCGCTGTCTTAAAAGAGTCAAGCTTGAAAAAGTAAGTTTATGTCATAGTATTTTTAACAACTGTTTGATCAATAAAATGTTGTATTTTTACGTTATAAAAAAATGACATCATATTGTATATTTAACGATACAAAGGTTTATTTTCCATAAATAATATTAATAGAACTAAGTTAATTTAAAACAAAATCTGACAGCTGCTATTGTCACGTCAATTTTGTTTGTTATTTTTGATTATTTAGTGTTATTATATATATATATTTAATTTATTTACTGCTTATTTACAATCTACTAATTAGTAATAAGTAAATGGTCTAAAGCATGTTGGCGTGAGTCAGGTACTGTCCATTAACAGCTCTCTGGATTTATCTATTGAGATCTTCGAGCCATTTTCTTTTAAGTCTTTTCAAGTGGTGGGTTAAAGAGCACATTTATGAGTTGATTTCTGTGGTTCGTGTTTCGGATTTTGTATTTGTTTGAGTAGGTACTGATGACATCGTTTATGACGGGTACATTGAGGTCAGTATGGTTTTTTTTAGAGAATGACGGGTACATTGAGGTCAGTATGGTTTTTTTTAGAGAAGTACCACGGTGCAGCTGTGATCATCCTAAGCATCTTGGACTGGAAGGTATGAAGGATTTTGGTACAGCCCCACAGTTTGATACCATATGCCTAAATTGTTTCCAAAAAGGAGTTGCTTAAAAAGAACGTAAAAGTGTAATATTTTACTTCACTAAAATTGCTAACTAAGTTCAAATAAATATAATTTATTATACATAATGTTGGGAATCGGTTGGTATGGCTCTTGTGAACAGCTGATATAAATTTTATGACATTTGCCTTATTAGTTTAGAAATTTTGTCAAAAATTGAAATTTCTTGTTCTGAATGCATTGAAAATGTTACAAAGTGTTAGGGTGATAAATGTTTATCAAAATCACAAGTTTTTAAGTTGTACGAATCATTTGTTGAGGGTCGTGAAGCAGTCAAAGATGAACATCGTTCAGGAAAGCCATCAACCTCAACAAGACCTTCTAATTATTGTTGGTATATCAGAAGGATCAATACAAACAATTTTAGATGACAATTTGGGCTTGTCTAGTGTGTGTCTTGTTCTAAAAGATTTGAATTTGTTTAAAAAACAACGTCGTGTTGAAGTGGCTGGAGAGATGCTTTCTATGACCGATAATGATCTGAATGCATAATTACTGAAGATAAGTCTTGGTTCTTGGTTCTATCCAGTGAATAACGTGCTGCCGTTGAACCAAAACCAAAATACCACGTCAAAAATCAAGGTCATGTTGACTGTTTTCTCCGACGACCGTTGGCATTGTCCACAATACCTTCCAGCTGGTCAAACGGTCAACAAAGATTATTATTTATGCCTTTTGCGTCGTTGCGTCTCATTACTTTTTGTTCAGTATAGTATCAAATGTATTTAATATAAAAAATATGACAATGGCATAACGTAAAACAAATATTCTACCATTAAAATGATAATTATGTTAATATGCAATTTTGCTAATTTTAATTTAAATAAATTTTTGTATCACTTTAATATAGTAAACAAATAACATTAAAAAATACAAAATAATTCATTAAAAATGTTGCAATCATCATTTTGAAGTGTTCACTTAATTGTAATGTAATGGATAATTTTGTAAAATACATTTAAATTTTCCGACGCTTCTGTTAACCACTGTAAAATTTCTGTTTAATGTTAAACTAATTAAGTTTTTTATTTTCAGGAAAATGAGGAGAAGCAAATAGATTAATTTCTTTGGTTCATATTTACTTAATATTTATTATATTTCAATTTTATATTAAATAAATTTAATTTTTATGTTTGGATTTTCTTGAGCTTAACTTCGTTCCTTACTAAAAATATTACTGTTAATGTAACATAAACTTTCTTCGTGTGTTTTGTATTAACAAAGATATGTTTTTTTTTAATTATAAGATATCTATGTCCATTAAAGGAATTGTTAATCTATTTATAAAGACTGCTTGTTAAAGATTTGCTTGTTTTTTTTATAACGAATAACACGTAAAAGTGTACTAGAGCAGGGGTGGGCAACCTTTTTTATAACAGGGACCAGAATAAAGGTTCGCTCATTTGCTCATCATAGCACGGCCCAATGCTGTCCAGCGTCTGGCAGTGACGGATAGTAGCATGTAGGAAGATTGTTGTTTTAGTTCTAGCAGTGACATGTATAAAATTTTATGGATTATATTCCAACTTTTATGTGATACCTTTATAAATAATACTCACGTACTGGATTTGTTTGATTGTAGATTGTAGGGAGATCGTGAAGGCTATGCTGCCTCTAAAGCACTTCGACCTATCAGATCTTTTGAGCATAACCCTCAATCTATTAGGTTTATTATAAGTTTATCAGTTTTCTGGGAGTTCCTGAGTGACTCGGTTGGATAAAGTAAAGAATAGTAAGATAAGAGAGGGCTTTGGTGTAAAAGAAGATGTGGTTACAAAGATAGATAAAGAAATGCTCAGATGGTTTGGACACGTAGAAAGGAGGGATAAAGGAAGATTGATGAAACAAATTTATAAAGCGAGTGTGAATGGACGGAAGTCGGTAGAGGTCGACCTCGGCGAACATATCTCGATCAGATCAACATTGTTTTAAAGAAAGGCCAGATCAAGAGTACCAACAACCGACGAGCATGTATGAGAGCACTAATGAAAGTAGAGGAAGCAAAAGATGTGTGTAAGAACCATAGGGAAGTGGAAGGAAGTGGTCTCTGCCTACCCCTACGGGAAAAAGGCGTGACTATATGTATGTATGTATGTACAGTTGAAAGGGACCACTCACAGCTAAATTGATCGAAGTATGATGTAACGTCAACAAAACACGATGGTTGCCGAATATTATTAAGCGGGAGTATGTAATCATGTTAAAGAAGTAAAGGTGTGGTTGAATGGTAACCAATTCGGTTTAAATCGGCACCCGAAATCCGCTTCTTTGGAAATAAAGTGGAGATCGACCTTTCACATGTACCTGTTATTAGCAATTTATTTCTAGTACTTGTAAATAAAGGGAAATTTGGTTTTGGAAATAATAAACTATTTGTATTTAATTATTTTATTACACCAACAATCATATCGTATATTCATAAGTTTTAAATAACAAAACTTATCCTTAAAAATAAAATTTAAACAAAAAAATAAAACTCCTAAAAATAAAATGGAAGCATTTTGTATGGATTGTTGCAGCTAGAATAGAAAAGTCCCGTAAAGCATATGAAAATATATATTTACAAAAAAAGTAAAGTACCCATATAACCAATTGCATTTTAAAAACGAAAATATGTACACTTGCTTTGTTCTGGTCATTCTATTACCTATTTTAAGAAGTAAATCAAGTTTGTATCAAAATATTTAATATTTTCTTATTTAAATTAAATAGTGCCAATGTTGTTAAACTTCTATTAAATATTTGCAAGAATGAAATTAAAATTAAAACCTAATAGTAACTATGGCGCCTCCCGACATCTTATTTCATCGGTCACTGAATTGCTTCTATTGCCTTGAATTAAATGGTTATTTTTAATATTTCCTTAAAAAATCTTTTTTAATATATAAGAACAGTTATGTAGTTATATTACAATTGAACAAGGTACAATTATTGTTGTGCGTGTAGTAGTCGTCAGCAGATTATAATGATTGCCATTATTTTCACTTTTAACATCCACTAAAATCTTAAAATGTTAAATAAAAATATATTTAAAGTAAATCTAAACGTGAATGATTAACAGGCCTGCCAATATTTTGGTTTTAACTGTATTTATTAATACTAGAGGTAATAAGAAAATAATTTGGTATATCTACAGAAAAAACTAGTAGATTAAAACTACAAAAAACGAACATTAAAGGTGGATATAGTTGTTATTTTTAGTTATATTAAAAGAAGGTTAGGTTACCTTACAAATCAGAAGGTTCCAAATTTTCACCGATATTAAAAGAATGACCATTTGTGTTCAATAATTACGGTACAAACGTCTTGGATGTAGTTAATAATACGGTTAACATTTTTTTTTAATCTCTCGGTGTTAAAATTATTTATATTATCTAAATTATTTTTTAAAACAACGTGTCTGTGATTGATGTAAAGATTAATGTATAATGAAGTTTTTTAAACAATTGTCGGTAAGTGGACTATAGTTTTCGTTAAAAAAAACCATTGGATATTATTGTTGAACTATTTAATGTTAATAATTTCGCAATAAAAAGAAATTAGTAACTTTAAGGTAAGGAATATTATATTTGCCAATTATAACAAAACAAAATCCCAATACCCCTAAAAATAGGGAGATTGTTCGACAAAATTTAAAAAAAATATTTAGGAGACTAAAATGATAAGTTCGTATTGTTTAGTGTTGTACATTTAAACCTAATTATTCTCTTATTTCTCCAGTATATCATAAATGTGACTTTACATTTTTTCCTTTTTTTGACAAATTGCTATTATTTTTGTTGATTACGTAATTTATCAAATATGGCACTACATTGTTTATCTGCTTTTAAATTTAATATTTAAATTATACAATGAGATTCTATGTGGATTAACTTTAATCACAAAATAAAAAGGAAACAAATTTAATAAAAATGCATTTGAAGATTTTCTTAAAAAGGTAATAGATCGTCACGTTAAAAACAAGTTATAAAGCATATGTTCTAAAGCTAAAATGTCTCAAGTTTTTTCTTATAGCCTAAATACAATACAATATAAGTACATCTGTGGAATTTTTTCTGAGTATTGAGGTAATACAGTAATTTATCATTTTGTTGTAAAACAGTATGTGTTGTACTGGTTCAAGGCATCTTGTTGCTTAAGGTAATTATCAAGCTAAACGACGTATTGCAAACATGTTATAACCTCTCCTTTTTATTTGCAAAACGAACGTCTAGAATGTTAGACCTAAAGAAAATCGCAAAAAATTGAGTTAAAAACGAATCAGAATGAAAAACACTTCTCTTATTAGGTACTGTACCTTACTATCGCCGTCCATCGTTTCGCAAATACATGACAAAGAATATATTCAGTACCTTCAATACATGGTTTTGAAAATACTGGAATAGTACATTGTTTACCGGGTAGGAAAAGCCTTACATTCCTGGACGACTGTGAAGATTGCTAAGTCGAAACGCAAGCCGAGACTTAGCAACACAGAGTTCAGGAATGTGGCTTTTCCTACGAGGTAAACATACTATTTTTCCGCAAATCGTTTAAAATTCGACAGATATTAATCAATTTTGAAAAAATCGCGAATAATTTTGTTCATAAATAAATGGTGCTTTGAAATTCGTAATAAAATTGGTGGCGTTACTATGGAAACGTATTAATGTTGAATTGTCAAACTTGACGCGTATAAATTTAATTGCTGGTGTTTTCGAAAACAAAACAATGTAAAATGATAAGTGATGATGAATTTTCTGGGACTCCTCCAGAGCTGGTTGGGCAGTGAATACTGCTTTTTTAGAATTATTGCCAAAGAAATCAAGAGAAAAGTACGAATATGCATATAAACGTTTTATGGACTATCGCAAGAGTAAAAACACGAGTTCTTTCTCGGAAAATGTTGTAATGGCATACTTCCTAGACCTTTGTTTAAAGATGAAATCTTTAACATTGTGGGCCAATTATTCAATGATGAAGTCAACCATTGCAATTAAAAACAATGTAGGTAGATATATCTACATATTCAAAACTTCGTTCTTTATTGAAACGACAAGATCAAGGTTACAGGGCAAAGAAATCAAGATTTTAACGAAGGAAGAAATCAAAAATTTATCCAGGAAGCTCCAGATAAAGAAAATTTAATGATTAAGGTAATTTACAAGATTTTTATTTCTATTTAGATTACACATCATTTTACACGATGTAAAAGACCTAGAATCTAAGCTTTTAATTAGCATACCTGATTCGAAGACCAACAAACCAAGATCATTTGTAGTTAATCAGATGTACTTAAATCTTTATCGAAAGTATGTTTCGTTAAGCCCAGAAAATATGAACAGTGACCGATTTTTCTTTAAATATCAAAACTGAAAGGGTTGTAGACAAGTAGTAGGAATACATCAATTTAAAAAAATGCCCAAAATAGTTGCTATTTATTTGAACTTGGAAAATACTGGTCACTGCAACGTCGGTCTTCTGCAACAATATTGGTTGACTCTGTGCCGACATAACTAGTTTAAAGAGGCAATGCGGATGAAAATCATCAAACGTTGCTGAAGGATATATCGAAGAATCTCTTAACAATAAGGTTAAGGTGGCAAATAACATTTTTAAAGTACAAAATATTCAACAAAATAACCCTACTACCAAAATGTTTCTCATAATTCTAATAATGTTCCTCCAATTTTCAATAATTGCACTAACTGTATAACTGTAAATATAACAAACTAATTTTAAAATGTATTCTGCAATGCATTGAGCTTTTCAAAATATAAATTAATTCCTTATAAACAACGTGTTTCAATCATTTATGTGGAACACTTTTTCTTTAAGAAATTTTGTCTGGAATGTCAAAATTTTCTAGCGATTTGCGGAAAAGTAAACTTTTATACCTTACTCTAAAATTACTGACTACTTTCAGTTTAATAACAATAAAACTAAGTACCTACTCGAATAAACTTATTTATTTTTTGTGCAGCTTGAAAATATCAATTTCCAGTAATTTATCTTGGAAATTGATTTTATTATTCATTTAAATGGCAAAATTGATATGAAGTTTCAGTAAAGTGACATATGTGCTTAGGTACTACATCAAAAGTTGCATTGTAAATAAATAGGTATATCCAAAAATTACAGGACCGCTACTTTTTATGTTTTGATGTTTGCTGTGCGGTTTTACCGGGTTTCATAGTTGGTCAATAGAGATAGGACCAATGAAAGTGATAAACAATTTTCATTTAAAATTTTAAAAAAGCAGTAACTGTCCACTAATTACCAAGAAAATAAAACCAGCAATAAATAAAGCATATATTATTTATTTTTAAAAACTGCTGCAGAAAAAAAATAAGATGGTTTGCTAGGTACTGTAGCAAAAAAACCTACGTTGAATGTTTAGTAATGTTAACTTTCAAAATATTTTAGTTAAATTCCAAGTAAAAATAGGAGATGAACTCAAAATAGTCTAATGCAGTAGATAGTACAAATAATAATTATTACCTTGCTATAAAGTTACGCCCGATCATTTTTCGTGTCTGAACATTTTTTGTAGGACTAGTAATTGACTTGAACGATAGATGTCGCCCTGAGAAATAGTAAAAAGGAGCGTAGACGACATGCAAGATAAGAATATTGTGATAAAAGTTTCTGATACTAAAATAAACATTTTGCTTTGCCGTAATATTAACACGCATTAAATAATGTCTTTTTATTACTTTTATATTATTGGCAGCTGTACAAAAATATTGTACGTGTCTGGCGTGGAAAGTGCATTTTTACGTACCTATATCTATGCTTTCAATTCGACCACTTCTTCGATTTTGACACGTAAATGAACATTAAGTACTTTTCATATTTTTTATTTTCTGGTGAAATTTCGATTAGAGAAGTACTTAATATGTTATCTTTTAATATTCACACATCAATCATTCTTTTAGACTATGCCTGTAGAAGTTATTTATTAAGATAAAAAATTAAGCCAATATAATTGGCACTTAACGAGAACCTATACAATATTTTTTACAAGCTTGTAAGAAATATAACGGCTTTACCTTAATTTTTAATCATCTTCCGATCTTGATTTTCTGTTCAAAATTCAATAAGGCGTTCACAAAATGTCTAGCAAAATAACTAAAACATAAAAAAATTAATATTCAAAAAATATATTCCGACTCATTTGTTAACTCGATTTTTTGTTAAAAGGAAACGGTTTTTGCGTCACCTTCATTAGGAGGAAGCGGAACACCAACCAAATTTCATTCATGGGGCAGTGCAGATATAATTCTAATGATTTTTTTTAAAACCTAACCAATCTAACCTCAAATTTTCTTGATGTGTGAGTGAGATCTCATTTATTCGGTATTTGCTGCTAGCCAAGCCCAGATAAAAATGATAGTGATGCACATTTTTTATAAAATAGGTTCCCTGAGGTTTAAATCTAGGCCCAGTTTGATTTGCAAACTCTATATAGATATATTTGTATACAGAATATAAAATAGATTAATTTAATACTATTGGCAGTAATGAGAGAAATTTAAGTTATATCATTTAAGAGGTACGATTTTTTAAATGTATTTGATTATGTTACTACAGACTATTTAGTTAGATTTGCTTAAAGCGAATATTCACTCTTAGAAACATATGTAGTTTTGAGATTTAAATAAGTATTTTAATTCCATTTCTTAGCTAGTCAATGTAGTACTTGGAAGAATATGTCATTTTGCTGTAAGGTACCTTTTGTAAGGAATTTATCAAACTTACAACTCTTTTGAACTGTTGCAAGAAAACAAAAACTGTAAATTTGATACTACTTAGTTTTTTAAAATCCAAAATACCTAATTCTGCACTAAATATACGATGATACGATGATGTTTATTTAATTAAGGAAACAGCGGTTATAAATTCTAATTTTCATAAATTTTACCATTGTGTAAACGTGTATCGTTTTCATAACGATATTTTTAGTGTAATACATTAAACAGCAAAAAAGTATTAGACAATAGAGAAGAATTATTAGTAGTTAACAGCAGCCAAAAAGATCAAGTGGGGAAATCATTAATAAATTTATTAAAATAGAAATGATTTTTTTAAATAACTTGTTAAAATTTAATACCTTATAGTTTTTATTTTCTGAAGATATTTCCTTTAATCTAGAAATAGTATAATTTCATTATTGGTATTTTTTAAAAATAGGTCAAATAATTTGGGGACAGGGGGAACACACAAAGACAATAATTTAAAATATCTGCATTCATTGTTTCGTAAGATTCAAATATTTAAAGTACGTAAAAAATATAACCTGTACTGTTTTTATGATAATGACTAACATTTTTCTCTATATGAGAAGGGAGAACAAATTACATTTGGTAAAATTTGAGGATAAAGAGGCAATGGAAATTTTTTAAAATTTACGTTGTAACACCACATACACTATATTCTAGTTCACGCCAATTGTCCATCAGTAACAAAATCTACTGCAGACATTTTTCATCTAAGAAATACGGAATTAAACTGCAAACAAAAATGTGTTAATCTAGCGTTATGGAGACCATCTCGATTTCCTGCCGTTTATGTTTGTACAATTGCATTTGTTGTCACGATATATATAATAATCTCTTTTACTTGCAAGGTTGATCAGTATAGTTTCAATTAACATATGTATTAATATATATGTTCAAAAAGAGCTCTGACATAACAAAAACTTAAATGTTTCAATTTTTACAGAATAAGTCGAAAATGTTAGTTGAAAAGGGAGCACATGTGATGGTAAGTAACATTTACGACATATTATTTTTGTTTGATGTGGGACACTCAAAGCCGACCTTCACTAGAAATGACCTATTTTGTAAAAATTATTTCTTGAACTACGATTTACTTCAGTGACATTTTATATTGTTTAAAAAAATTATAATTATAAGTACATGCTTTTTGTAAAAACCAATGATTCATTCATTTGAGACTATTATTTTGTTAGCGATAAGCATTTAGTTATTTGCAGTTTGATTCTTTATAACTAAGACTAATTTGCATTCGGTCCAAATATCAATTTTTCTCATTAAAAAGATAAAATTTAAATATATTTATATATTTTTTTTATAAAATATCTAAAATTGCTACCTTTAGGTACAAATTTTAATACTGTTCAATTTATTCAATATATATAATTTTTTTTCGTAAATTACCCAAAAATGTATGTTGGCATGAATATAGATATGCAAATTTTGTTTTGTCTAACAAATAATATTTAACTAAAAACTTACATCTATTTACTACATATATATATATATATAACAAAAATTATTTACAATGGAAATTAAATACCGATCTAGTTATTTTTTTCCAGAAAAAAATGTATTTCCTACGTTGATAAAAACTTATAAAATGACACAATTTCCATATTAAGTTTTTTACAGGATGTTAACAAACCTATACCAATATGTAGATATACAGTAAATACAGCAGACAGTATTCTTGTAATACGTCAAATGGATTATTGGCACACAGTAATTCTTCTATATGTAGAAGCGTTAACTCATAAGCATCGTTTTGAAAAAATGCAATAAACTTGGTTGCGTTTTGAAACACCCTGTATTATAACAAAATATACAAGAAAATACCATACAGTCTTTTTTTACATTAGCCATTTAATACGAAAACTAACATTGAGAAATAAACATACATTTCGGACAAGGTGATTTATCTTGCACTGTATATTTTTAAGGAATCAAAACAAAAATGTATTCTGTGAAAAAAATAACCGTCAGCCATACCCTTTTCCATTAACAACCCGACACTTTGTCATTGTTCATTTACTTTAAAATGGCACGTTTAAAAAAATATTTTTGAATCTTTTAGAAACAAATTTTCCAATGAAATGTCTTTGGCTCGACCTTATCACAAAAACTAAACAAATAAATAAATTTTAAACCTAATCAGACGAAACGTTTGAGGAGTCACAGCACTAAATATACAGTCAAAATGTATGCTAACTAAGGTGGTCCACTTAGTAGGTAGGTACTGTATAAGCTTATAATTTGGAAAACAAAATTAAAATTTAAAGATTTCGCCACACCATTTTGGATAATTTTCAATCCATATCAAAATATTTTTAAAAAAATTGTCCAATTACTTTATCATATTCTGTAACGAAAAATGAAATTTGACAATTACTAGTATTTGTTATCTCTGTAAGTTCCATCCCCACTATTAAAAATTCTAAATTTCTTTAGAGTTTGAGTTCTGTTTCAATAGTTCTAGAGTTCCTAAAAGGTATTAGGAATAGTTCTGATCTTTAAAGGGTAAAAAAATCAATTTTTCAAAATGGGGGGCTAACTTCACGCACCTCCCCACTTTTAAAAAGGTGAATTTGTTTTCGGAGTTCTGGGTATATTAAGCATAGTTCTAGAATTCCTGATGCTTTTCGAAAATCATTCCGGCGAATTTAACCCAAAAAAAAAAAATATGAAAAAAAAACCCGCTCCCCCACTTTTTCAAAAATCAATTTTTCTTCTGGTCATTTTGTTTGCTTCAAAGAGTTCCAAAGTTCTACAAAAAAAAAAAATTCTAAAAATTCAAAATCCAAAAAATCACAGCATTTTGAAAAATTAAATAGGAAATTTTTCATCACAAGTTTCAGGAGTTCTGATGAGAGTTCTGTTCCTCCCTCAAAGAGTTCTACCAAAAAGTTTTACAACCTTTGTTGATCAACTCAAAATCCAAAATTCAACGGGACTTTAAAATTACCAAAAAATCTTTATTTCCAAAATTTTGAAAGTTCCAGGAGTTCTGATGAGAGTTATGTTTCTCCCCTAAAGAGTTCTACCAAAAAGTCCTACAATATTTTTCGATCAACTCAAAATCCAAAATTCTACGGGACTATAAAGTTACCAAAAAACTTTTGTTTTTTAAAATTTTAAAAGTTTGGAGTTCTGTTTCTTTTCCAAAAATTTCTACCAAAAAGTCTCACAACATTTTTACAACATGTGTATGACAAAAATAATTTATCAACCAAATTATTTATAACATTAACAAATGAGTCTTTAAAATTTTGAAAATCAAAATTTTTTGGTAACTTTAAAGTCCCGTGGAATTTTGGATTTTGAGTGGATCAAAAATTAATGTAGGACTTTTTGGTAGAACTTATTGTGGGAGGAAAAGAACTCTTATCAGAACTCCTGGAACTTGTGATGAAAAATTTCCTATTATATTACATTTTTTAAAATGCTGTGATTTTTTGAATTTTGAAATTTAGAACTTTAGAACTCTTTGAAGCAAATAAAATGGCCGGAAGAAAAATTGATTTTTGAAAAAGTGGGGGGACGGTTTTTTTTTTGGGTTTAAATTCGCCGTAACTATTTTAGAAAAGCATTAGGAACTCTAGAACTATGCTTAATCTACTCAGAACTCCAAAAAAAAATTTACTTTTCAAAGGAGGAGGAGCGTGAAGTTAGCCCCCCATTTTGAAAAATTGATTTTTTTACCCTTTATAGGCCAGATCTATTCCTAGTACCTATCAGGAACTCTAGAACTATTGAAACAAAACTCAGAACTTTAAAAAAAAATTCGAATTTTTAATAGTGGGGGTGGAACTTTACAGGGATGAATTTGTTTCCTATATTCTGTGGCCAATACTACCACGTACGACCTTATCCTACCGCGTTAAAGTACAGAAAAAACACAAGGAAACTACGCGTATACGTAATATAGAAAATAAAAGGAGACCATTAAAATGTTAAACAAAATAAAACAAGATTTAAGGAAAAAAACTTATAATTTAAGATGTTGATATTGATTTCTTTATCACAAAGAGGGGGGTAGTCAATTAATTATGGCCTTGTTCGTGTTGATGTTGAGATAGTATGACAATGACGGATTATTTTTTAAAACAAGACATCAAGATCAAACACAATAAAATACAAAATATGCTTAATTAGCCAATTAGGTAATACGAACCAAAATTTACACTGAAGAGAAAACTGTTTTTAGAGTTCTCAGGAAAGATTCCCTTAAATAAATCACTTATGAGCAGCTAATCTAAATACTTAACAAAGATGAACATTTTTAAAATACTGTTGATTAAATAAATGCATAAAAAAATAATCCTTTATATTCTTAACAAGAACACTGGTATAAATTCATAAGAGATAGTAATATTGCTGCTTTCTGAAATAGTGTTGTTTAAAACTTATTTAGAAAAAAAAGAGAATTGTATAGAAGTATAGACTATCCTAGAGGATTTTGTTATTGCGAAACATAGCTACAAATTTCTTTGTTATAAATACAAACATTTGTATAACAATTTTGTCAAGATTTAGAAAAAAATTAACTACTGCTTTATTTTATTTTCTATCTGATTGGTAGATATCAATCAGTCAGTTGTTCTGTTACTTTGCCTGAATTTTCGATATATTTTTGATTTTATTTTAATAAAAATTATGATTGAATTAATTTACACTTTTTTATGAAATATATCTACAACTTAATTTAATTAAAACTTGGCAATTTTAAATAAAAAACTTACAAAAATTTGTAACTTGAATCACATTTCCTGGATTAGTTTAATTAAATCAAATACGCAAATATCGGCTTTATCCATGTAAATAATAGGTGAAAGTAGTATTAAAATTACTATACTGTCAAAAATGATACATAATGATGAGATAATTTAGAATTGATATATTGTTATTGTAATATAAACTACGGCAATCAAAAATTAACCCAAAAAAAATTTAATGAAAGTTAATTTAATTTTAACTTCCCGTTTGTAATACAGTACAATGCTGTTCACTATTTCTAAAACTCTGCACAATGTACCGTGCTTGTGACGTGTCTATTAAATTATGTAAAAGAACACTTATTAAATAGAGGATTTTGTGTAAAAGGGATTGAAAAATGGGTATAATTTAATAAAATTTACAACGGTCACATTGTGATTAAAAAAATAATTGGGCTATTTTCAAGATGATTTTATTTTTGCAGCTGACATTGAAAATTGCGTTCAGTGTTTTTGTTTGACAAAGATTGCAATTTAAAATTGTTACTATCACTATTTCTACAGATACAGCCGGTTTCCGTATTGAATGGTGCCCTGGTGTATCGATTTTTTTAAAGTTGAGATATCTAAACAATTGAATGAGTGGACCACCTTAATGCTAACGGTTGTCAAAAATGTAACCGTGCCTTTTCTCAGATCAAAAGAAATTATTTTAAAGAGTTCAATATCATTCGATATACTGCCTGTCTTCTAACCTAAACATCACAGAAAAAATAAATTTAGTCAACAAATAACAACAAATAAATACTATCAAATACCAAAATAGTAAATTTCAACAAAAAATAGAAAAAAAATCACAAGTCGGACGTCTTTTTTTTTTAAATATTTTTTTCCGACGTCCAACAGTGCAACAGATATTATACCGAGTGATATTGAAACTAGCATACAAACTAACTATAGACCAGGCAATTTTAGATGAAAAAATCGTTTACTTTCGGCATGAAAGCACTAACAAACAACATTCCAAAAATATTTCGAATAGCGACAAAAAAATAAATCTGATATGTTTCAAAAACTTTTCTATTTTATTAAAATACTTGGTCTTTAACAAAATTGAATTTAATACATTTACATTAATCGAGGTTGATAGTTGATGCAACGTAACGATTAAGAAAGTATTAAACAATTGTTCAACAAATTTCATCACCATTCAAGATCTTAAAGCAGTTGTTTCGATCAACGATTTCATTATCGACTTAAACCGAATTCAAACATCTTTTTGATAATTCATTCTTGCTTGGTCTACCAACCTAATTTTTTTTATTAATAATGAACAAATGCAAAAATTGGCACATCATTATTTACATTGAACCCTGGAAAGATATGTAAGTCTGAAAAACCTTCACAGCAACACCTGCCTAGCTGTTTTTTGGGTTTAGGATACGGCGTCGAATCACTACTTGTAGAAAAATTAAAATCCCATCACAAAATACATTATCAAAAGGTTATTACATAAGATATCGTGTACTAATTTTTTTCATTGTTATAGTCCAATTGACGTTACACCGAATGTTCAACTATTTTAAATCTGAATTCACGAAGAAAACTTTTTCATCTTAAATTTTAAATGAACTTGTGTTACATAATTATGTAAATTTTAAAACTCGTAAATGTATTATTATAAATAAAAAAAATTGGTTAGGGTTGAGGTAAAAGAATTTATTAAATAAAACATAAATTAAAAACAATACCCTTTCTGCTTGCATTATATTTTTTAATGATTTTTAAATTTATTAAAAAACTAAATATTTTTTTAAAAATAGGTTTGGAATATTTGTTTATAAAAAAAATGAAATTGAATTGATTTTTTTGAGGAGAAAGAAAATTTTTAATTTTTAAGACACATTCTGTATTATTTTTTGACAACTTACGGTTTTCATTTTAACTTGTAATGCATCCTTAAACTGAATGAATAGAGATATAATATTTTTTTTACAAGCTGTATAAAGTAAACAATCATTTGCAGATTTATTGTATGTCACATTGATCTTTTTTTTTGTGATCGACTTTTTTCTTTTTGCAAATTCTACGTGATTCGACAGAAACTCCTAAACCTCTGTATTTTTAACCTAGCCAAGTTTAAATAACATAAATACATAGAATAACATCTAAGAATTTTTTCAATAGGATTTTTATCCTACGAAATTCTAATAAAATCACATGAGCAAATCGACTCTAAATATTTATCACATTATACAATATTTTTTTAAAATTATGCTATTTTTGATGGAAATTTTTTAAAATTAGTAAATTTGTCTAAAATGTGTTCAATAATTTATTCTTAGATATTATGTAGTTGTTGAACATGTTTTAACTACAGAAAAGACATTAGGTATATACTACGATACTTTTTGCTTTTTAAACCGTTTAAACATTTATCAATTTATAGCCATAAAAGTGTATGGTGGCAATGTTTCTGTAATTAATTTTAATCAATCTCTTAAAAAAATGACAAAAAATAAAAAATAAATACATTGAAAAGGGGGAAAGTTCCACAATTTGTTTTAATAATATTTCAAAAGTGTTTTGTTCGATTGTAACGTAAAAAAATGCACTTCTCAGTTAATATGAATTTGTTGATCACACAGAAAAAATAAATTTTCGTTTCTAAATTTTAACAATTATTTATTACATACATTTAACAATGAATATCCGTTCTTCATTTTTCGAACATCGAAATGCAATTTTTTATTTTCATAAAATGTGATAAATATTTCGAGGGTAGAGACTTAAAAATGACAACATAATTGTCAATAGTCTTAGAACTAACAACGAATTAATGAACGTCACTTAATAAGAATTAGGTACATTATATAAAATAATGCAAACAAACGTGAATGTTTGATTTACCTATTGTTAGCGTAGAAAAAGTATTTTTATGATAATTGGCATTGTCACCATTTAAGGTCGAAGTATGTTTGCAATATTAAGTAAAATGATATTAAGTGGTGGTATGTAAAGTGTGTTTTTGCTAATTGTAAGTGAAGGAAATTAATTGGTTGTTAGCCCTTCGTTTGGGGAATAAAATCTGAACTGAATCACAGTAACACTGGGAAATGTCTCATATTTTAATGGGTAGATCACGATATACAAAACAGTGAACGTGATGTACGTTATCAGAGGGTGGTGATATGATGAAGATATGTCATCAGGTTGGATTACCTACTTGTTACTCGGGGAATTGTATATGGCTGCCTGCCAATAAGATGCTTGCTTGTAAGTAGTAAATATAGAGATATAAAAACTACATAGGGCTCTGTGGGGATTTGTACTTTCGGTTCGAATAGCTTTTAGGCCGTTACCAGAGCAATGGCTCACTGGAGGCGCGAGGGTGGTTGGTGCTGTTGATGAATCGGCGGCGAAGAGGCTGTGGCAGCGCTGGCACTGAGGACGCTCTTGATGGCCGTCGTCTTGAGCAATCGTTTGAGCATCCCACTGGAGCCTCTATGTTGAAGACTCTTATGGGTGGTGAGCGAATTCTTGGTGCGATATCGTCGGTGACAGAACTCGCAGAGGTATAACGTATCCGATTGCTCGTGTTTATCTTGGAAATGCCTCTTGAGTGAGTAGTAGCAACTGAAAGTGCGCCGACAGTAAGGGCACTCCTGGGGTTCGTTGATGCCTCCGGAAGTGGGGGGCGGCATCCGCACCGGCCCTGCAACAGCAGCACAGGGCTGTGGTGGAGGTGTGGGCGAAGTCGGTGGGGACAACAACTGGGGCGAACATGCAGGCTGATGGCGGCAGCAAGCGGCACAATTCATAACTACACATAGAGCTGCGGTAGCGGCAAGCGGGGTAAAAAAGGGGCTATGGATGGTACCTGGGAGTGTGGTCGAAGGCAGCGGCTGGGGCAGGTGCTCTGGCTAAAAGAACTTAATGTCGATATCCCCGGGGCGCGACTTGTGGTACGTGTAGATGTGCGTCATTAGAGAGTTCCGGGAGCAGTATACGCGCTCGCAGATGACGCATCGGTATTCCTCTTGTCGTTCTGCATGTTTGTCAGCAATGTGTCGCTTGAGGGACGCCTTAGAGCACAGCACCTTACCGCACAGCTGGCATGTGAACACCTTCTTGGGCGACGCCCCTGCAACAGCAAAACCAAGCTCGCACTGGTCTGTTCGCGCGTGTTGCCACCAGCAGATTTACTACTACTAAGTAATACTAATCTTTTATTTGTTTTTGTTTTTTTTTCTGTTCTTTTTGAAAAATTCAATTCGCGATCGGTATTTGAACTACTACTTTGAAAAAATGCCGGCGCCATCTTTAATGACCGCACACTCGCGATCTGGCCATGCGACCTCAGCATTTCTGTTCGCAGGTACATTGCACGAATTACCACCGTATTTTCGATACCGATGACAATGGCTAAATATCAAAAACAAATCTTTACAAAAAATAAATCGCGAACGTTAAAACCTTTAGACAATGTTAGCTCCTTTAGATGAAAGGACTAACATCCAGCAAACATTTTTAGAATAAAAAACCTAATAAACCTAAGCCTTTAACTATTTTTAATAACTTTGTTTGCTTTTAGATAATTGGTGAATTTTAGTTTGTCATTTTATCCGCTTAAAATATGTCAATCCGCTAATGGGAAATTTTATTTACATTATATGACAAAAACATTTTGTTTATTAAAAATTATGACTGTTCCTAATCTTAACTTCCAACTAACAGATGCATTTATTATTAGTTTAAATTTGTGGCGAATACTGCAAAAATTAAAATAGAAAATCACTGATAAATTGGTCGAAGGAATTGTATAATTTTTATCATATTTATAAAATTTCAATAATAATAAACAACTATCTCTTATATTGCATATTGTAAATAATCGTTAAAGTAAAAAAGACTTTTTAAACAATATAGAATACAAAATTTAGAAATTATACTGTTAAGGTAATCAACCTTCCAAATTTTCAGTAATGATTTTTAGATGATTTTAAAACTACATTGCGTATTATTTAAAATTGTTTTAAGAATATAAACATAATTCGGTAAATGATATCGAACAATTAAAGATTCGGAACAGTAATAAATGTTGTTAAAAAAGTATGAGTAGAAAGCATTTCTCAATGAAATTAGGGCAAATTATTTCCTATTAACAAACTAACGTTGATTGTAAGTAAAGAAATAAATACAAAAGTTATTTGATATGTCGACTCGTAGCTCGTGACTTCGTAAATTGATTTATAATTATTATTGGTGGCAACTCCATATTTCTATACGCTTTATTTTTTTTCCTTTTAAACGACAAAGTATTGCTTATTTCCTTATCTAATCCACTTTATTATCAAATATTTTACAATCCATACACACTTGTTTATCAGTGATTTTAAAATGAAGCTTTTATTATTATTATTATTTTTTTTTAATCATTTAAAAAAGTCTAATTGAATCCATTTATTAGATGACGGTGGCATCTAGACAGTACAAAGAATTTGTCTTTTAAAGAGAGTATCAATCAACTACTTGAATGAATAAAATGGAACAAGTACTTCAGAGCACTCACAGGAGAATTTTTACATAAAAAATAAAACTTTTTATTTGAAACTCAAAATAAAAAAGTTTACAAATTGGTAAAACATAAGGAATGGCATTTAAATTGGTAAACGTGCGTAAAAATTAAGGTTAAATTTGATTAATTTTTTTTATTGAATTTAATTAACAACAGTTTTGTTTATTTTAAATTCTGGGCAATTATTTGTTGAAAAGAAAATTAGAGGAGATCTTTCTTAAATTCTTACGTTTGTGTTAACGAATCGGTTTATAGTAATACTTTTTTAAATTTTATGAAAACGAAATAAAAAAGAAAATTTTTGGATTTTTTTAAAATGCATATTGTTAGTTACTAAAAATAACAAATATGACAGTTATTAAAACAAATAGCAAAAAAACTGAAACTTAAAAACATGAAAATTGCCCGCAAAAGTGCTGATGATATGCTTGAAAAATAATTTCTATAGCTGACAAAAGAGTGAAAAAGGGTAATCAGCAATTGTTATGATCTTCAAAAGATAAAATACAATGGTAACGATTTTGAGATAAGCTACCTATGCAGCTGAAGTTCTCGTGTTTAATATTGTGGAATCGTACTTTGAAGCATCATTTAAAATCGACTTTAATTAGTGTGGGATTATGAGTGCATTAGACACAAATATTTTTACATTGGATTTATTTAATTCGTTTTTTTAATTTTAAAACTAATAATGGGATAAGACGAAAACGTTTTCAAAAAATTGGCAGAAATCAATATAGATCTTTATTAAATACAGTTGCCATTGTTTAAAATCGTATTTTTGTAAATATATTTGCAAATAAAGAAGTAAAGCAATACCTACCTATATTTTATGCAAGAATAATAGCCATTATTATTGTTATTATTAAAATTATTATCTTTAGTATTTATGCAATTTTTCATATCTACGCTTTGCTTTCGATTGTGATTGGTACAATATGTTTTATTTATCAAAACAATCATTATTTGTTAAAATGTTTGTGGTACAGTTGTTTGTTCTTATTTTTTATCATTACAATTAGCCTGAGTAATTTTATTTCGTTTTTTTCTGTGTTATAAATAACAATGTTTACGAATATTTAAAGATTAGAGACTAATATTTTAATTTGTTTATAACAGCACTTAGATTATTATATGTTTAAACAAATTTATGTATTTAATTTTATTACTAATAAATATTTTCTTTTTGAATTGATTGACTTAAAAAGCAAAAATAATTATGTTTAAAATGTATCAAACTTATTAACAGTTTAAGAGCTATTAATGCAGTTTTAAAAAGGGTTAAAATTATAAATATAATATACAATAGTTTTAAACAAACTAAAGGTAAATGAAATAAATTTAAAATTTTACAAATTCTGCTAAAAAGTTAAATTCTTTAAAAAAGTGCAGCATTTTATAATTGATCAGAACAAATTTTTTTGTGAACTAAATGAATTTTTAAATCTGAAAACTAAAATCATTCTTGCCATTCTCTGTATTGCCAAGCATCGAAGAATACATATTATTTTATTGATTGGTTTTAACAGGGAGTAGAAAAAAAATGTGTTGGTATTTGTCTGAAGTTATTTTATAATATAATTTAAAAGAGCAATGTGTAGTTACAATAATTTTTGTATGCCATTATCTATTTACATTAAATTTTTCATTCATTCTTCTTTTTAATGAACTTGCATAAGGTTGTAAGATTAAAATAAAAGAAATAGATTTAAAATAATAAGGTTCATTAACTTTGCAAGAAGCTCTAAATTTTGAATTATTGCAATTAATTAATGTAAAATGTTGACAACATTGTGGTTTTTGTAGCAATTTGTAGAAAAAAAATAAAAACGACTTGGTGTTAATCTCGCATTTTGATTTTGTTTAAGATAAAGTAATCAATAAATTTTTTGGAAAAAGTTACTTTTTTTCGAATGATTTATGATTTTCAATGATTAGAAGAATGTAATAAAATTGACTAACCTAATAAATTTTAATAATAAATTGATTGATATCACATTAAATAAAAGAGGATTTTTTTCTTTAGAGTATATAAATAAATGTTTTGAGTAGACTAATTAATAAAGATAAAAAGCAAAATGTAGATATAAAAGAGTAAATTGTAAAAAGCTCGACGTACAACATAATCCGTTAAGTAGATAGCTTCAAAAAACTAGCGGTGCCAAATGGGCGGAACTTAAAAAATAAAAGTTGCTAAATTTGTTGCTAATAAGTTGCCAAAGAATCGAATTTGTTGCTCGAACCGATCCCGAAAAATGGCCAACAATGCTAGAGCTTCACGTTCGGCAGGCGAAGACAACAAATATCAAACGATCTAAAAAATCGGAATGGACCAACATTTGTTGCTGAAAAACGATATCAAAAATTTACACCGAACATGCAAACTTAAATCGCGATTTCTACCTAATAAATAAACTATTTAATTTTGTTGCTCATCGCATCCCTAGAGTCAGCAACAAAATAGAAAAGTGGAAATCGGATGAGTTTTCGTCCGGTAAACTCAAAAATCGTCCAAGCCAGCCTAAATAAGTATTTTCATCATTTAAATAATCGAATTAATTTTGTTGCTCAATGGCGTGATAATCGCTGATGCCTGAACAGTCAGCAACACCATCGATAACCCGAGATCGGATGAGTTTTTGACCGGTATACTAACAAACCGTCTACGCCAGCTTGATATTCCCTCTGATATTCTTTTAAAAATGATTTTTTTTGTTTCCATTTTAAATTTATCCTCGAGCCGTCCCATAACGCCAACGTATGTAAGTTGGAAACCAACTATAAAAATAAGCAAACAGCTATAACATTTCCGTTACATTCGCGATGTATCTAACCGGCACCGACCGGCACGGCAGCCGATTTAAGCTGGCGTAGACGGTTTGTTAGTAAACCGGTCAAAAACTCATTAGATCTTAGGTTCTCAAAGTTGGTTGCTGACTGTTCAGGCATCAATGATGATCATTGCATTTCGCAAAAAAATTAATCCGATTATTTAAATAATAAAAATGGCGATTTAAGCTGGCGTGGACGGTTTTTGGTTATACCGGTCGATTGGTTGGCGATTTTTCGGGATCGGTTTGAGCAACAAATTCGATTCGTTGGCAACTAATTAGCAACAACTTTTTTTTCAAGTTACGCCCGTTTGGCACCACCAGTTTTATGGAGCTTAGGTAGATACTTAAATAGTGCGTTGATTTAAGTTAGTGTGAAATAAATAAATAAATATCCCCCCTTCCCAGCCCAGAGCGCATCGGTGCCGAAGAAGGTGTTCTCAGTGTTTCTCTCGGAATAGACGAAGAAGCGAGTGTGCGGCAATGGTGGCGTCGAATTTCGAAACAAGGAAAGTATTGTTCAAAACTAGAACCGTTCTGGACTCCTGGTGGCGGCAACACACACAGTGTTGTTGGGAAGAAATACACACACATTTACATAAAAATATATAGAAAAAAAAATAATGGGACAAAGGCAATAATCTATTTCAAGCAAAATAAAACCCAAGCTGCTTTTGCGAATGTAAAAATATATTTAAACATAAATAAAGGTTATACAACAGTACATAAAATATGATAAATATTGCATCAAACAACATAGAACATGCCTATAATGCAAAAAAATCAATAAGTTACTACACAGGACTAATAAAATTTCAATTTCTTTTTTTTTTTAAAAAACTTAAAGGGGTTGCCAATCTCTTTTCTCTCACCGAAATAACAAAATCAGTCAAATTAGTCAGTCTTAAAAAAATACCGAGAAGAATCAGTTCCAATTCAGTCTTTTAAAAACTAAGTCCTGTCTCTCAGTGCAACATCTCAATATTTCTATAAAATACAAAAATAGGATACTAATATCTAGATACTATAGATATAAAAAAGAAAAACAATATATAAAGCCTCCAAAATTAATCAGTAAAAAATTGTAGCACGTAAAATTTACCCCCTACAACCGAATATTGCTCTCCAAATTACGAAATCCCAATGGAATTATTCTTTTAT
The DNA here is from genome assembly GCA_950111635.1 of Agelastica alni. Classification (NCBI taxonomy): domain Eukaryota; kingdom Metazoa; phylum Arthropoda; class Insecta; order Coleoptera; family Chrysomelidae; genus Agelastica; species Agelastica alni. The sequence goes on along the minus strand of OX467708.1, from coordinate 19,305,395 downwards.
TTTTAACCGAATTCGTAAAACTGCGTAGGTATTTTATAAATCTCGTTACCTTTATGTATAGAGTAATCCAATGAAGGGGTATCAATATTGGGATAATTAGATACTGTAATAATTTTAAGTTTAAAATTTCTAATTTTAAAAAATGCCACAATTTGATGATTACACGAAACGTTTTAATAATACCTTTATGTTAAATTTACATTATAAACTAAACTCCTGGACAAAATTAACGCACCACTCAAATTTTCTCAATAATCTTTATTTATTGATAACTTACTGTACGACAAGTAGGCCACGGACCTTGTTTGATAGTGACAGTTGTTATTTAAGCTAAATTTAGTATCAATGTTCTTGTTTTAACAATAATTCGTATTAAACTTTGTTTTAGACTAAAATTTTCATAAAAAGTGCCGATTAAAGCAAAGTGTCTGTAAGAAGCAAGCTACTTATTGTGATTTTTATTTATCACATGCATGTTTGGAAGTTCATTTGCAAGTAAATCTAATAAGAAAAATGAACAGTGCGAGCATCGACTCTCCTGGATAAAGGATATGTTGTATGCGATATGTTGCAGGTTTGTTAGGAAGACATCATTCCAGCATCAGTCACATGGTGAGACGACATAATGAAGACCAGGGCAAAGGCAAAAACGTTGCACTAATCAAATTGATGATCGTTTTTTGAGACTAGGTACTTTCAGAGACAGGAGAGTCACCAGCAATTTGCTAAAAAATGAACTAGTAGATGTTCGAAATATCGCGATATCGTCTCGGAACGGTTAGAAGACGTTTACATGAAGCAGAATTGAGCAGCAGGAAACCGGCCAAAAACCCTTGTTTGCCAGAGAACACAAAGTTCAGAGATTTAATTTTGCAATATTACATCAAAATTAGACCATTAATGATTGGAAAAGGGTTCTGTTCTCTGATGAGACTAGAGTAAGCCTAAAAGCTCCAGATGGTCGTAAGCGTGTCTGGCGAAAGCGAGGAGAAAGGTTTGCCAGCTGCAATATTTCTTCTAAAGTACCATTTGGTGGTGGATCTAAAATGTTTTGGGGGAGAATTAGCTTCGAAGCTCGTACGAAGTTGGTCCCTATACGTACGAGGTCTTTGAATGCCCAATATTACTTATATCGTCAACATTATTGTTGAACGTGTAATGCCTTTTGCTTCGTTTGTTAGACCTAATTTTTTATTAATGCAAGACAACGCTCGTCCCCATGTGGCTAGTCAGGTTATTGGCTACCTAAATGATGTTAATATTCCTTTATTAGAGTGGCCACCTAACAGTCCGGACATGAATCCTATAGAGCATCTATGGTACTATCTCAAAAAAAAGATTTAAGGTCGTAGACCCCCTGTTGCTAATCACAACCAACTTATAGAGGCCGTTTTTGAAGAATGGGAGAATATTTCGCAAGCTTTCGTTAAACATTTGATATTAAGCATTCCTCGACGCATGAATGCAGTGATAAGATGTAGAGTAGGGCCTACATGGTATTAGTGTTGACTCAGATGCATTTATCCTGTTTTACCGATTTTTTTTCTTTATTTAGTTTGGAGTTATGCTAGCTCATTTATGCATTTCCAGCAAAAACAAATTTTTAAAGAAACGATAGGCAAAATAAGGTCATGTTTGACTTATTTGTAGGTGTTTATTATTATTTCAATGTATCTTGATTTTATTTTGTGTTTATATCGTAAATATTTCGATCAATTAAAATGGTGCGTTAATTTTTTCCAGGATTTTATTTACCTACATATATTTTGAGATGTTTCCAAGTAAGTTAATTTGAATTTTAAATAACAATTTTCTTTATTCTTTTTTTAAATAAACATTGTCCCAATAATCAAACTTTATTATTTATTATCGTTTTAATTTCCCAATGTTTATATGGCCTCTTCCTTGGATTATAAATCAATTGTTAAAAAAAATCACTCAATCATTTTCACTTTAATACGATTGTTGACACTTGACATTACACATGTGATAGATAATGTCAACTATCAAGCACTGATTATTTTTGAGCATGCACAAAAGGTAGCGTCATTTACGAAATAAAAAAATTGCATTTAAGTAATAATTTGTAGAAAGTAATTCCTTTAGATGAAAATTATTATTACTCGGTAGTTAAATGTTGAATATTTCTAAAATAAAAAACTTTGTTTGGGATCCCGTATCAAATCGACTAGAAATTTGATTGATCTTAATTTGAATCGAATTTATTGCACATAAATGTGTTAAAAATATTTCAAGTGCTACAAATAATAAAAATTTTAACCTTAAGCATGTAAATAAAGAGGATAAATAAAATATATATATATATATATATATTTATATATATCGTTTTACATATGTCCAAATAGGTATATTTAAATATAAAATCCCTTTCACCAGTTACTATTATAAAAAGGCTTCGATTTTTTCCCATAAATACACATCGTCGTTATTGACCAATATAAGTAACATTTTTGAACATATAAAATGCTTTAGAATTGTTTAACGAAAAATATATCACAGAGCCAAAAAGTAATGTAACAAGTTTTGGTCAATAACACGTTTTTGGGAGACCACTAATTTAGAAACTATGGAGATACTATCTAAAACTAGTTTGGAAAATACTTTTTGATATTTTAAGTTTTACTTCACAGCCAATTGTCGCATTCAAACAACTTGTTTTTTCATTATTTTACAACGAGATCAAATATTTATTTTCATAATACTTTTTAAATAAAAACTCAATTTTGAGATCAATTTTGTTTTGTCAATGCATCGAAATAAAAATATCTTCCATATCCAGAGTTGTAAAAAAAAATTTTAGGGGGAGGGATTATTTTCGTTGCCAAAATTATCTTTTTTAAAAGGATCGATGGCATAAATAATCGTGCATAGATTTAATTGTCGTGTTTTTATAAATGGAATACATATTTAAACGAATTTATTACACTCTTAAATTTAATTCAAAACACATTTTTTTCAAATTGTGTTACTCACTTCAGATTATTTAGCATTTCAGCAGTTCCGTAAACGAATTAAAGAGACGTGCTATTTTAAATAGTCTTCGACAACTAAACCTAATTCATTTTTATATGTAATATAATTTTGAATGTATTTAATAAATGGGACAATAATTGCCAAAATCTGACATTACTTTTATATCACATTTTTCCTAGATGATAATTGCGAATAATTTTTTTACCTAATATGATTTCTCTTCGGAAAACGTTTCTAAATATTATACACATGTTTTTAAATTTTGTTCAAATAAACAACAGTCTATTACTGGTAAGTTCGTTACATCACAATTTCGATTAAGTCATTATTTAAGTCTAAACATTTTTATATAATTTATTATTTATAAATTTGAATGTATCTCCATTGTTTCTTATCCTAAAATGAGCAATTTCTAATAAATATATGGATAAAAAATTACAGATCATACCTCGACTTACAATAAACTTTTTTTTAAATTCGAAAAATGCGTCATTCTGTTAACATTATTTGCTGAATAATCACAGAAATAACATTTCTATTATTTTTAAAATTTTCAAGATCAACAGGTATACCCAAACGTAATCACATAATTATTCATTTGATTTTCTGCATTGTTGATAAAATAAAAAAGTAATTTCTTCTTTTAGTTTTTAACAATCACCATTTATTTTTAACTCAAGGTATGATCTCTTAGTTGAATGACTGCTTGACAATAAAATGTAAACGAAATTATTGAAAAGTTACTTCTTTTTAATGCAAACGTTTGAGAAAATTGGTGTCCCACAAATAGCTAGCCAAAACATACGATGTTGGTAAAATTGAAATAATGTCAGAACCTTATCTGACTTTTTATTACAAGCACCCTCTGTATTGGTTTCTCTATAGTTATAATTTTTTTAAGGGCTCAATCTTAAAGCTCTGAAATTTAATGACATTTTGGTGGATTACTGAGTCTAATGTTTATTAGTTCCACTTTTTTGTGGATATAAAGGTTGTAACTATTATCAGTATTTTTCTTAATTTCTGAAAAGAAGGATTTTTATATATCATTTCAAGTTTTTTTTAAAAATTTTGGATTTTCAATCCAATTGCCAATGTACTATACTTCAAATGACACGTATAAATAAATGTTCGTGTTTGGAGGATACATTTTCAATTTTAGTATTAAACTCTATAAAAAAGTCAATAGAACATTGACAATAGAACACAAAAAAAGAATAATAGATAAAAAACTTAAAAATTATAAGTTAAACACATTAAACTTTCTTTAATTTTTATGAAAGAGTATTAAATTGCTTACATTAAAAAACCATAAATTCTAAAATGTATACGAAAGCAATATTCAAATCAAGTTGGAAGCACACGTTGTGGTCTTTATTGTCAAAAAAAAATTCCCATACTAAACTGGAAAATGCATCATCGTATTCTTGGTAAAACTTACTGACCCAACTGACCATATATTGTACCAAGATTCTTGTTTTTTGTAAACATTTTGAATTATAAACCATTCTTGTATTGTAAAGGAATAATTTGCATTATTAATCATTATAATTTTAATAATCCACCAACGTTTTATTTAATTTGAGAACTCAGCTTAAATGTTTTTTAATTTCTAACCTTAGAACCCCATAATACCGGCAAGGTAAATAAAAAGTATTTAAACCTCTGCCATTATTTCAATCCCAAATTTTAACCATATACTTCTGGCTTTTGGGAGAACCTTTTATTTCCATAGTGGTTACTACCAACAATTATTATTATTATTATTTAATACAAAAGTTTTTTTTTCGAAGATTAATAAAACGTACCTATTAGACAAATGCGAACATAAAAGCAAAAATTATTTTGTATGTTGAATAAAAAAACACAAATGCATTATTTTTAAAATATTGTGATTAATTATCTAAAATCTTATGGAGAGACTCCGCCATTGTGGTATATTTTCGTTTTTACCTATTTTCTCGATTATTGCAATGGTCTATGTTTCATTGTTTGAATCGTCAGTACAACTTTTTTTAAAACGTACAGGAGCACTGGTTTTTATTCATTTTACTTCTTTATTTTAAAGTATTCAAAAAAAAAACATTTACAATTGAATTTTTTGTTGCCCGTTTTATTTTTAATAAAAATCAATTTTAAATTTGTACTGAAATTATTTCTGTGTATTATAAAAAGTTTTTTAATTAATAGTTATGCGATTTAATTAAATTTTCGATCGAAAGTATGTATTTTAAATTATAGGTACCACAAATGTGTCCGATCGAATAAAATTAATTTCATTTCAGTGATTATTTTGTAACTTAAAAAATTTCTTAAATACCATGAATTGGAAATTGGAAATTGGAAACTCAAAGTAATTCTTCGACATTTTCAAATAAGAATTTTAAAAAAATGCCACCTTTATACTATTGAACTGATTTAAGAGTTCGTAGGTTTGTAGTAAGTTCCTGTTAATAAAAAAATACCTTTTCTTCATTTGCAATTTTTAGCCAATTTAAAATTAGTTACTTTAATACAAATTAGAATTAATTATTTGCATTTTAAATAACTTTAACGACGCAGAAATAAGTGTGTTTAGAGAGTTTTAGCAAATAATTTAACTTCCACTATTGTTACTCTTTTAAAAGTTTTGTTAACTTAAATGATAAAACTCATGGAGTGTAAATAGCATCTCTTAAAGGGGAACAAAATTATTTTATAAATAATTTTAAGTATGCAGTTATTTAGGAGTAAAAACGTTGCAAAATTTACTTACATTTTTGTTTAACTAAAACTACCAAATATTTGAAAATTTAAGAGTTTCCGCCAGAAAACCCCTGCAAATATTCGACCACAAATTACACTCAAATTATTAGGTAGGTATACATTGTCTAATCAGTATAAATAACAAAATTGTCGTTTCACTCAACAAAAAATAAAATTTTCTGTACGCGCAATGTGTTAGTTGGTGTGTTCTCCTCCTCTACGTTGCTGCATGACAGTTTAATGTTTAGTTAAACTTATACTATTTACTTTTCATCTATTATTGTTCACGGTGTTAAGTTTTTAATCTGCTTAAACTCTCTATTCACAAATTTGGTTATTTCTATATCAAAGCGTCTTAAAACATTGAATAATATGCTTCGATAAAAGTAAGTCACCAAGATGTAACAAAATTGTGATTTTGGATGTTAGTTGGTTACAAAATATTTTTTAATTGTACTAAAGTATGTACGTTACTGCGAGTTTTTGGTTAAAACTTGGGTGCGAGAATATGTAGAAGTAAAGGTAATACCAGTACTTCTTTATAGCTTTATTCCTTCGTGTCTGAATTAAAAGACTCGAAAAAAGTTTATTAAAGGTACAAGGTAGTCCTTTTAAATTTTTCAGAATTAAAAAGTTACTCAAAGTACTGATAGCAGCTCATCATCTTAAATTTTCAATGAGTACTTGTGGGAAAACCCTTTATTAATACATTTTCTTTATATCAATGACGAATCAGTTTGTGTATTGTAATAAGGAATTTACGTTAAAAAAATTGCTTATTAGCTTTGAAATCAATAAAGATATATGACATCATCTCTAAATTATTAACTGTTGTGGGGTTTTTGCGGTGGTTATTATACTTTAAATGTAGTTGTTTTAATTTAAAGACTAAACACTATTATCACTTTAATTTAGTGTTTTAATTTAGCATTTTTTCACCCAAATCACAATTTTGTCACAGTGACTACATGTAGTCAAGAGTTGTACTGACGTCTATAGATTGTGGCTAATAAAACGAATGCAACTGTTTCTAAATTTCGTCTAGTGTTAAAAGAATCATTTAATAGAAAACATGAATCATAGCGGGGGCTTAACAGGTTGATTGGCTTGAGTGTCTTTCTGCCTCCTATGATAAATGCTTCTGTGGTTATTCAGCGAATTTAGCGTTCGAAAAACTTTTCGACAAAGGCCGCAGACGGCGCTGTTCAAAGGCTGTAGATGCTGTTGTTCCTTGTGCCGTTTGAGGGTTAGTTTGGTGCTCAGCAACTTGCCGCATACGTCACATCGATGACTGGCGTTCAAAGGTAGGGGAAAACTAAGACGTCGCTCGACTGTTGGTTGTCCCCCAAGCACAACCGAGAACAAGAGACAACATCCCATTAGGCCCCCGCTTTTTTTATTTTATATATTTATTCAATCGGTCAAGCTAGTCTTAATTATTAGTGTTAATTAGGAAACTAGAGTAGGTATGGGTAAGTTTAATAATAAGTAAGTATATCCCTTTTTTTTTGGGTTTAAGAAGGTATTTCAGCTATTTTTGGTAGCAACATGAATTAAAAAATACAGTAAATAAAAGGACCAAAACTAAAGGTCATAATTGTTCCGTCTCTCTAGAAGTTTTCTTAATTTACAGGACCACGTTTTGACAGTGCACAAACATTAAAATATAAAATACATTTACACGGTCTTGGATTATTATTTATTTTTGGAATTTTTATGAAAAATCAAAGCAATTGTTCAGAATAAAAACAATTAATGATAACGATTTTCTGGAAAAATAAATAAATCGAATTATCGACTTTTTAAATTTAAATAAAGTTTGACGATAAAAAATTTAGACCTTTTAATACAGAATGTTAAAAATGTTTGTGTAACTTTTGTTAAAAATTTCAATTTTTTCATTTACTTTCTGTTAAATTAAACAAAAAAAAATGTTGCTTCTAAATACGTTGCAATCAAATAAATTCAAACTTTTAAATGTATTTTTTAAAATAAGTGTAAAAAGTAGTCCTAATTGTTATTAGCTGTAATTTTTTAAATTTTAAATACTTTTAAACTTATCTTAATAATGTATTAAAAATACTGGAAATACAAAACAAAATAAGTGAATGCTGCAAATGAGTTCTCATAATTAAAATGATTTTTTTAAACAATTGCGCCCTAAAAATTGTCGTAGTAATTTGTCAAAACAATGTAAATATTTGGTTTTTGCGCAAAAGAATCGCCGTTTTTTTGACAGTGTCTGTTAAAGTAAAACCATAAAATTTACAAATTTTTAACAACAAAAAAAAAACAGTTACATAAAGCACTGTAGTCCAGACACATAAAATATAAATTTGCACAATAAATTATGCGTTTCTTTTTTTTGTACAGAATCGCTCTGAACTTTTACAAAATGCGTAAGATACATTTACCATAAAGATTTTTTTTTTATTTTAATACTTAGCGGTATCTTTTCATACTTTTTTATTTCATGCAACGTGTTATATAACTTTTTATTATTTTATTTTGAAATTTTAGCATTTATAGATATACTAATGACCTGAAATTTTTGTGAAGAAAAATAAAATTCCTGTCCTAATTAATAATATAAAATGCTAATTTTTGTGTTTAGTTATCATTACACGAATCGAAAATAAAAAATTTCATTAAATAAAAAATTTTCGTTTCATCCAGAAGTTTAAAATTTATAAAAACTTAATTTATATTATGTGTCGTTTTTGAATGATTTTAAATTCAGTTGGATTTATTTATTTATTTTTTTTTATTATCTTGCAATTTTTAATTTATTAATTTTTTGATAACTCTTATTTACCGTTTTTAAAAGTTCAAAACTTACATGCGTTATAGTTATTTTATACTAAATTTAACAAATAATAACTGAAAACCTTCTTAAATTCACCCTCTATTACGAATTACCAATGTATAAAGATTTCCAAGCGTTTGTACAAAAAGCATATTATATTGTTATTTTTATAGTTTTATAGTTGACTCACAATATGTGACTTTTTGTGAATATAATTACCTGAAAGATGGACAAGAATTGCATGGAAAATACATAATATGTGATTAACAAGTGAAAAATAAAACATGACGCTGCCAGAAATTGTTCAAAATAACTAAAAGCCGATATACCATAGAAATATTTATAGGTAGGTATGGAGTTTCGATTAACCAACAATGGTTAACTAAAAAAGAGTGCTGTTAAGCAAATATGAAGAAATAAACACTCAAACGTAAAAAGAGGACAATAAAAACAATAAGTAAGAACAAGACGAAAAAGAAAAATAAGATAAAGTTAAACTTCTAGTGAATTGCCAAAACTATTATTTGGAATTAATACGCAGCAATATTAATTAATCAAGCATCGTATTTTAAAAAAATTGAAAAGACCATATCGATCTTGAGAAGGATTTTAATTTAATTTTTGCAAAAAAAAACAATCCTCTAAAACTTAAAGGATCTGATAAAACTATAAGCAATTAAAAAATACCATGGAAATCTATTAAAAATATTCAATAGATTTAAATTAAGAAAATCCCAAATCTTGTCAGGAAAATTTACACATAATTAGTTTAAAATACTCAAATAAATACTAGACAGATCTCGAAATTTGAAAATAAACTTTAAATTTTGCGTTGTTTTTTTTATCCTTGTAATGTGCGCAGATTTTATCCCACAACAAAAGTAACAAGCGCTATTTCTTGTAATTATCAAGTTAAGCTAAATTTATTATCGTAACAGCGTCAATAATTGACTTCTTGTCAGTCTTGTAGACTCTCCAGAATAAATCAATGCCTCACTACTTTTAAGAGAAGTTTTAATTATCACCGCTCCCAAGTGTAAGTTTTAATTTATCTTAAGTAATATTAAAAAATTTGGAATTTGATTCGTACAACTCAACAATAATAAGTCGAATATTCAAGCATCAGCTGTGGAACTAAATAAGTTATCTTTTGTTAATAACTTAAACGAATAAAACAGTGCACTAACAACAAGTAGTGGCAAAGAAGTTAACATTCACTAGAAGAAAGTCCTTAATAGTCAAATTTTTTGAAAATGACTACATATTCGTCTTATACAGACTGGACGAAAAATATAAATATGGACGACTTGGTGAGTTTTTAATTTTGCTTCTTATAGATTTTTTTCGGACTGTGAAGTGCATAGTAAATGAGGAATAGATTAACTACCCATTACGTACGATCACTATTTCGTCTTGGAAGGTTTCAATGTTGCAGTTGCTTGAAAATCCTACTTAAGTCGGTAAAAATTTGTTTTATTTACACGAAATAATCAATTACATCAAATATGCCACAATATTTATTTTAAAATCAACAAATTTTAAGAGTTGAAAATACTAATAGTTTAAATAATTAAATATTAAACCTTGACAGAAATTTCAACTAGGATAAAAAAAATATCGAAATTGATTTTGACCATTTTTTTAATAAAACTGTAGAGAATCTTATCTTAAATTAAATTAAATTTGGGATTGAACCGGGTGTTCAGCTTTATAGTAATTGTGGCCCGGGCCCTAGTAAGGACATTTCATGTTGAAGGGAATGGGTTCAGGAGACCGACCTCATGTGCAAAGCGAGTCAGCCTACCTGGTCCCACCTCCTTGACGTCGGTGTTGTTGCCTGTGTCTAGCCCAAGGATGTCCCCTGAGCAATTTACAGTTAACCAACACATGGAGTGGATCGCCATGTATTTGTTAGGTCCCTTGCTCGTGGGTACGTTGAAGTTTCTGGAAAACTCTTGTAAACGGTCATGAGTTCATTGGGCCTTTATTAAACCTTTTTTCATGTTTTCCTGGCTAAGGGCACTACAGTTTCTTCTTTCACCCTGCATTTTGGACATAGACCGTCATGGGTGATGCCTATGTTCTTGAGATGCCTTGCGGTGAACCAGTGATTAGTTATCAGCCCGATGCTCAGTCTCAACTGATTCCTCTCAAAACTAATTAATCTGCTACCTAGTTCTTCGGAGGGACCATCTGAAAAGGGCTTTGGTTTGTAGCATCTCGTTAGTTTCAAGCCACCTTTTCATGAATCTGTCTCCAGATTTCCTGTCTATTAGACCTTTGATAAAGCCATTAGATACGGGAGTTGAACAGACAGGGAGCGTACTTGTGGCTCCACTTTTCTCTAGACTGTCATTCCTCTTATTGCCCTGGATACCGCAGTGCCCAGGGACCCAAATCAGTTTGACGGGGTTCGAGAAGCTCAATGCAATCATGTAACATTTTAGAAATGGTGATCATTGACGTAAGCGACTCTAGAGCCGAGCGACTGTCGCTACAGATGTATATGTGTTTGTTCCTGTGCCTTAAAGCCTGTCCAGATGAAGCGTTTAGACACGCGCGTTGAAACTCTTGCGATTGCTGAATACATGTTAGCAAATGTTTCTGTCCACATACACTCGCGCGATTTTATATTCGCGTTTGAATCGCCTGCAGTACGCTGGAATCTCGAGTGGCGCGTGTTGAATGCGAGCTGTGCGCAAGTCGAGGTATCGTTGTTGCGGCTAGTACTATTGCGTTTTTGTTGGCGTGTGCACGTATTAAGCAAGATTTCCAATGGGACGAGATAATTATTTATCGATGAAATCGAGAAGGGACCAACAATAGGGGATATGACGGCTTCAGAATAATTAAAAAATGTTATAAGCATACTGTGTTATATCTCCTAAAATGAAATGAACCTTATAACGTCTAGTTTTTCTCTTTGTTTGCGGTGTTTTCATCGACGATACGCAAACCAAAACACAACCACTTCTTCGAGGTCCATGCTAAAAACTGAGTGCGCCTATCCTGATTTACTCGTGCTTCACACGTAATATGTGGACTGGTCTACTCGCGCGAAATACGCAACTGAACCGCCTCGAAAGTCGCTTCATCTGGACAGGCTCTTAGGTCAATTATGTGCCTTGTACAAGCCCAAATCGCATATATCTCTGCTTGAAATATAGTGGCCGTGTGACCGAGTCTTAGAGTCACCTCTGTTCTCGGCCCGTCACTCCAAAATCTCGGTTTAGATTTAAACAATGCAAGTAATTATTGTTCCATGTGAAATCGAATCTTTGACATTCACAAAACAGAATTTGAAAGAATTAAACGATAACTGAACTGATTTTGACGTTATTTTAAAGGGATCCGATGAACGAGGTTGAGACCGATAAGTTTAACTTAAGGATTCTGGGGTTTGGCTTAAAATACTAAATGGAACAATTTGTGTTATATTATTTACAAAAATAAACAATTATGGCACAATTGATGTCAATCAAATATTTTAGTTCAGTTTCTTCATATTAATATTCGGTCAAAAATTTCAGTCAATAATCTAAAATTATTTTAAATTACCTATATGAGTAGTGTACGAACATCTTATTATAAAAGCAAAATACTAAAAAGTAAGTATAAACAACACAATCCTAACGTTACAGACATTAACAAATGGAATATCGAAATTTTTCTGTGGTTAAAAAAATATTAAGTCAAGATATTTTAATTAGAAAGTCTAAATAATTTTCAATAATGTACTTTACTTTTATTTAAACAAAAAATGAAGAATATTAAAACTCCACTGATTGACAAATCTCAACATAATATTTTGTTAAACTTTTTTAAAAAAAATCGAAAAATCCTACAAATATCTAGTCACACGTCTAAAGTTTTATTTACAAATAAAGAATTATAGAATCATTCTGTCCATCTTTCAGGGGTTTTGAGGATTAAAATATTTTAAAAACAATAACAACTTACGATTATGGAATAAATAAAATAAAATTTTGGAACATAATATTTTGTACGTGTTTAAATATATAGTATATAGATTGGCCCACCGAAATTGCCGTAATTTTATAACTTGCTTAAAATCACTGTAATAAGGTAGGATGTTTTTTGTGCACTTTGGTGTTTTTTTTTTTAAATTTTAAATTTTAATAAACATATTTTTAATTTCATTAAAAACCTACCGTATTACTCAATTATTCTAATATTTAGTGGGACAAACTGTATAAGCAATGGCAGTTGGCATTACACGTATATTGTACTTTTTAAAAAATTAATCTTAATTAATATTGCATTTGTTAATAAATATTTTAAAAAAAATTGAATAAAGATGTTGAAAATATCACTAAATAATTTTTATTTCAAATCCAAGTTGGCTTTTTACCAAGGATTAAAAATTAAGTCTAGAAAAAATGTGATACTTTTTCAGTTCAGTCTGACGGGTAAAATTATAAAAATTAATTGATTTTTAGTATTTTTTTTGTATTCTATTATTCGAAAAGTATTAATCAGAGTTTGTTTTGTATTCATTGGTATTTAGATGACAACTATAGTTGGATTTGCATGCTCGTACAAAATTTGAAATTTTAAACATTTAAAAATATTATTTTCTTAATAAAAATTAAAAAAAAACATGTATCAGAAAAATTGTTAAAAAACTTGAATGAAAAAGTAATGACATTATTAAGACCCCATTCAACTTGTAACTAATTCATTATTTGATGTGTTTTTGTATAATTTTATACTAATTTAGATAAAATAATTTTTATAAATACTGGTCAGAATTGAAAAAAAAAAATTACGTTTTGCAATCCGGACTTGCAATATTTACTGTAATAAGTAATATTTATTTTATCAATCAAGTTACACCGGTGTCGAGATGCCCATAGTTCGGTGAGGGTCATTACCAAAAATTTAATATTAATTATTGATTAACGTATTTTTCATTTCGTTAAAAATGTTAAATTAGTATTGTAACTAAAATGTCGAGAGCAATATTTAAAAAAAATTTAGCGTAACAAATGTGCGGGGTAAAATTTACATTTAAATAAAATAGATCAAAGTACAATATCGAAGAGAAACGCCATCACTGTTCCAATTGCAGATAAAAACAAAACAAAAATAATTTTGCCCGACATATTTCAAAAATGAACATTCTAAAAAATGAATTTTAAAACCCCTCTTAATTATTTCTATGCGACCACCAACAAATCAAGGTTCCGCCGCTATAACGGCGTACGATCCAATAGTTTATTATAGGCGTTGCGCCCTTCAGTTGTATCTCAAAGGTAAAAAGGATGCGGTGATATCATTTCCTCAGATTTAACATTCTTAACGTTTCTATGGTATATACTCTTGTGATTCCTTAAGGAATTGAGGCTGCTGTACACCCTCTTGCAAATGTTGCAGACTGGTTCTCTGGACGGCCGCATATGAACATTCTGTATATGCCTCTTGAGTCTCGTTAGGGAGCTGAGGCTTTTGTTGCATGGTTGACATCGAAAGTCGTCCATACCTGACGGCAGAAGAAGCCTTATTAGCCCCTCTCAGCCGCTTCTTTCGGAAAGTTATGTACACGCGGTGGTCCCTTACACTTTGGTCTCTCTTTTTTTTAAGATTTCGACATCGGTTAATGAACCTAACTTTTATACACCACTTACCTCACCAGAGATTTCATAAAATTATACTTTGAATGAAACTTTTCATTGTAAAATTTATCGAGTTTAAATAATTTTTACGTAAGAAGGTAGTAAATCCTAAATGGCAAACAACAATAGAAACTTTTTTTACTAAAGAATGTATAATCACACTCACATTTATTAAATGAAACTGAAAATGACCCAAGTTTGGGCCGAATTAAAATTATCCCTCATTTTAAATTAAATGTTGCTAACAATTTTTTTTTACAGTAAACGTACATTTAAATTTTCAATTGGTGACCGAGCGTCATTAAGCTTTAAAGGGGTTAAACCTTATTCAGAAACCATTACGATATGAACCGAACGTCAACGGAGTTATGAATAAAATAAAACTAGATGAAATATTATTAAATTTAACAATTTTAAACAAGACTTAAAATGTTTGGGACCAATATGGTGTCCAATGAATATTGCCTAACTTCGCTCCTTTAATTTTTTTTGAAGTTATAATCGAATGGCTTCTTAATACATTATTATTTTCAAAGGTAAATATTGAATAACAACATTTTAACATGAAATAAAAGATGTGTACCAAATAATTAATCAACTAGCAATATTTTATTTATAGCAAGAACGTTGTTCGTTTAAATCATAATTATAATTTTCAAAAACAGTTTTTTAAGATTTTTCAAAATAGGTGTCATTTGCAAACTTTTTTTTAAATAAGTAAATTCATAAGTAATAGTAAGACTCAAATTTTTAAGGGTAATATTGATTAATTTTCAGTTATTTTTAAAAAAAATTTTAGGTACTCAAATAAACATACTTTTTTAAATAACCTGCTACTCTTTTCATATATTTTTAAATGTGTATGTGATTATTTTTTCATTAAAAATCATAATGATTTTTTTGAAAACAATGAATCCTGATGTTTGAATAATCGAATCTAAAATGTATACTTTATTTATTCGGAAATACGCCAAAAGGCAAAGACAACTTTAATATCAGAGTGTGAATAAGAAGAAAGTACTCTTAATGGCATTTGACAGTAATACATTTGTTGTGTTATTAAATAATTTAGTGAAATTAATAATTCATTGAAGTTTTTGTTGGATATGGTTGTTTAAAAGTACTTCTTATAAAATTTATAAAAAAAGTTAAGAAATCTCTTGTGAAATAAATGAAGTGTATTTGTTTACATAATTATCAGCGCGTTTTTGTTTTAAGTTAGGTTTTTGATCAACTGGAGCTATAATTTTTAATTTTATGGGTTTATTATTGTATACCGCTACATATTTTAATAATATTTGTTTAAAAAATAGTTGCAAAGTAATAGACATTTATTATTAAATAATATTAATATGTAATAACTGTTTTTTTATAATTCACTTTTTAAAAACCCATTAAAAAATGTTTAAACACAATAACTTTACAGGCATTGTAAAAATACTTCATGTAATTTTCTTTTTTTGTAATTCAGGTAGTTTATTTGAATTATATCATAATTCTATCACCATTATTTATTGGGGAATTCGAGAAAATGAAGTGGTAGTAATATGGGCAAACCTATCAAAAATTAAAAAACTACGTTAAGCTGCTAGGATTTTTGTAAAAATAGATTTCTTTACAAACAATTTTAAAGAAGAAAATTATTAAGCAAAAGCCAAATTTGTTATAAATATTTTTTTAAACCAGATGTAAGTAAACAAAGTATTTGTATTTGGTTGGAACGAATACTAATAAATACTTTGGAGCAATAAAACGCTCGTGCAAGGATTACAGAATTATACCATGAAACATTTTATACTTGATAAGTATCTCGATTCTAAAATTAAAAATGTTTCTTTTTTTTTCTAATTAATTAACTGCATTAAAATTTTGAATAATAAATGCGTGCAACTCACATTTATCATCCTCAATATGTCTTTTCCATCATTCAGTGGCATGATTTCTAATTTTCTGCTTTCTTTGGTGATAGTTGCAAGTGTGTACGACTAAACTATTTTTGGTTCTATAAGATCTGTTGCAAATCTGACACCAAAATTCCTCCGTTTGAGCGTAATGAAGATCTTTAACATGCCTTCTCAATGTTATTCTATTCTTTAACATCTTTCCGCAAATTGTGCATTCTTGACCGGTGCTTCCGCGTCTTTCTTTACCTAAATATAGAGAAGGTAGTAAATTAGTTGACTGTCTGAAGGTACTACTTTTTATATAAAAGTGCAAAGAAAGGCATAAGAAGCGTTTGGTAATGAACAGTCAACTAAAATATTTTAGTTTCTCTATGTTTAGGTGTTTTGTTTGTAAAAAAGCAAATTAAAAAAAAATAGCTGTACATTTAAATTTTTTAAATTGAAGACGTCATTTAACCGGATAACAGGTATTTTTGAATTCTTTTAAGAATTGAATATTGTTCAAGCAACACTAATAACATTTATTAATTGTGAACATCGTATAAATATTTCGTCGTTGTATACATTTTGGTTAATTTGGAAATATCTGAGTTCTGTAAAGGATTTACTGGCTGATAGTGGGCAAAAAAAAGATTTTTAGTATTACTTATTTATTAAGCATATCATTATCTATTTGATTTACGACAAGAATTTGACTGAATAAAATTTACATACAGGGTTTTACTATATTCATGCGAAAAAATTCAGGAGGTGATTGCCGTATAAAAGTATGATATATCTTTTCTATAGCAAAATTTCCTCAGCACCCCTCCTTTTGAGATATCACCCATAAAAGTTCGTAAGTAAAATTATGTTTTAATTTTTTTCCTCAAATTGAAGTAAAGATACAAACTTTTGTAATTTCCGTGCACTCGCAAAGGACTAACCACCGGTATTTGTTCAACATTCCTGTTACATTATAAGGGAGGAAACTAGCTTCCCTTACCTTATTTAATATTAAATCCTTTTCCCAAAATTTAGTTTTGTAAAATAATAGTATTACTTAAAACCGCGGTTTATTTAAAAACATATCTTTATCTTGAAGTTTTTTTCCTAGAACCAACAGATTTGGTGAAAAAAATAAAATAAAATATCATGATTTTTATTCTTTATTAAATAATAAAGTACGTATTGAGAGTGAAAAACAATAAAGATTAAAAATGCAAGAATAAAATACGATTCATAATAAATGTTGGAAATGACCGCCCCCAGCCAAAATACATGAACGTATTCTACGTCTCATAGATCGATCGTCGAACACGTTCAAATATTTCAGGCGTATTTCTTATATTATCACACACTATTTGAATACGATATCAAGATTTAAGGTAATCCCAGAGTGTTGCGGCCCTCCTCGACCAATCCAACGGTTGGGATAAGTTTCATGAAAGAGTATTGCCTAGAAGTCTGACTAAAGTGTACTGGAGCACCATCGTGCATAAACCACATGTTATGTCTAATATTGAGTGGGATGTACTGGTGTAAGCAATTCAATTTAATTGCTGAGACAAAAAATGTGGCCCATTTAAGTTGTCCCCTATAACTCCAATCCATACATTAACTAAAAACACATTTTGAAAACGGTGCTCTATAATATTGTGCTGATTTTCGTCTGCAATTAGTGATTTTTTTGAAAATTTATTATGGATAGTCTTGAAAAATGTGCCTCATCCGTTAACAATACTCGTATGTTATTTATAAATTGAGGATTTCGTTGGGCAATGAGCACCGCTCCTACAAAAGGACTACAAATAGCCCTCAACATATCACCTTTGGATCTGCTGATAAAAGATCGGACCAGGAACACTGCATACAGACTAAAGTATCAGGGGGGATGGAGGAGCAACGGGATTGGCCACTCCAAGATCGAGGCCCTCCACAAAACACCCCTTCACAATAAAATCGGACAAGATTTCGAAAAAGACCTTGATAGGGAAAAACTATAAAACAAAAAAAATACCAACCAAAGAAGACTGGTTGAAGAAAATACCACTGACCAGCCCAGGAGTGAAACGATGGTACACTGATGGATCAGGGTACCAGGGACGCTACGGGGCAGGTATGTATACCCCTGGGGCAATACACCTCGGTCTTTCAGGCTGAGGTCTATGCCATACTCAGGTGCGCTACGCACCTGACAGAAAACAGAGTGACCAACAGTGAGATTAATATTCTCACTGACAGTCGCGCGGCCATTGGGGCCCTCATGAGTAACACCACAACATCATGGTGTGGGACTGCATGCAAGCCCTCACTGGGTTAGCGACGGTAAACAAAGTCACTCTTATATGGGTTCCTGGATATACAGGGATAAATGGCAACGAGGTAGCCGATGAAATGGAACCCTGGTGAATAAGTTCAAAAACGGAATAATAAGGGGTCACTCGTTGCGGATATTTTTCAACATAAAGACGTCTAATTTCAAGAGAATTACCATTTGCCAGACCATACACAAAATGTGTATCGGTCATTTCAGCGTTTGTATCTGTTCGCGATATGATCAAAGCCAAATGATCGATTGCCGAAAACAGATTCTATTTCGGAATCTGTTTAAGCTGATTTACACATATCGCGAACTGACCTACCCGGAGTTGCTCAAGTGCCGAATAGTAATGTATTTCGGCAGATAATCATTTCGCCAATTGTGCAATTTAGAAATGCGCAATTCCCGATATGCATATTATGTTCGCCGCCTTTGCAAGTTTCAGCTTGTTATTTGTACTAAAGCGAAGGTAGCAAGTAGTGTGCTTAGTTATCTTGCGGGTGTCTAGCAGTAAATTAGTGCCTCTATTATGTTTTGTGTGAGTCAGCTTAAAAAGATTCCGAATGGAGCCTACTAAAATTTGAATAAAAACCAATCTACTATTGAATTGTAATTAAAACAAGGTATCATACAGTATATTGTATTTTATTTTTTTTACCAAATCTATTGGTTCTAGGAAAAATTTTTAGATTAAGAAAGGTTTTTAAATAAACAGGAATTGTAAGTAATATTATTATTATTTTACAAAACTAAGTCTCGAAAAAAAGATTTGATATGAAATAAGGAAGTGATGCTAATTTCACGCAGGAATGTTGAAAAATTACCGGTGGTTAGTCCTTTGCAAAGACACGGAAATTACAACATTTCAAGTTTATAAATTCGCTTAAATTTGAGAAAATAAATCAAAACTTAATTTTACTCACCAACTTTTAGGGGTGATATCTCGAAAGGGGGAATCACCTCCTGAATTTTTTCGCATGAATTTAAAAACACCCTGTAAATAAAATAATACTCCACACAAGTTCTCGTTTTAAATGGTTTTAACAAGTAGATTAAAGGAACAGAAGTGAATTCCAATTTTCGCCAATGCTTTGAATATAAATTGGTCCAAGCAATTTTTAACATCAATTAACATTTTTTTATTGAACAAACTGAGGTCGTTATATATTTTTTTATTTAAACTACTGCATCAACCACGCAGGGTTATTAGCAATACAAAATAGATTGATGAATACTTTATATATCCTTAAGAATATGGATATCTTTTAAAAAGTTTTTTATACTAATGTGATCACAGTTATCTTGTAGTAAAGACTTTAAATTATCTTTCAATAAATAATTTTGTCTTTCTAAAGTAAATTAATAAATCAATTAAAATATGTTCCACAGTTAAACTAGTTTGACACATAAAGTCGTTATATTATTTGATCAACAATACAAATAATACATACATACATACATAAAGTCACGCCTTTTTCCCATAGGGGTAGGCAGAGACCACTTCCTTCCACTTGCTACGGTTCTTACACACATCTTTTGCTTTCTCTACTTTCATCAGTGCTCTTATACATGCTCGTCGTTTGTTGTTACTCTTGACCTGGCCTTTCTTCAAAACAATGTTGATCTGATCGAGATATGTTCTCCAAGGTCGACCTCTACCGACTTCCGTCCATTAACACTCGCTTTATAAATTTGTTTCGTCAATCTTTCTTTCTCCATCCTTTCTACGTGTCCAAACATCTAAGCATTCCTCTACTCTTTACCTGGCCTTTCTTCAAAACAATGTTGATTTGATCGAGATATGTTCGCCGAGATCGACCTCTACCAACTTGTCCTTTCACACTCGCCTTATAAATTTGTTTCGTCGATCTTCCTTTATCCATCCTTTCTACGGGTCCAAACCATCTATGCATTTCTTTATCTATATTTGTAACCAAATCTTTTACACCACAGCGTTCTCTTATCTCACTATTCTTTACTTTATCCAACCAAGTCACCCCGACTATACTTCTCAGACTACTCATCTCCGCAGCAATAATCCTATTTTTATGCTTCTTCTGCCAAACCCAACATTCCTTATGGAGTTTGCAATATCTTCCCTATTGCTAAATGTCATGTGGGTAATGACAATCGCGAACAGTAATACGAAGTTGATTTGACAGGGACAGTGGCGAAGTTAATAAAAAACTAGGTGCAGTTAGAACAATTTTTTTTCGAACATTTTATACGGTAATAATAAATTAATACAATTAATTAAAATAATTGTAACTAAGATACGAACTTTATACAATAGTCAAAAAGTGAAACAAATAATTTTGTTTATGTGGACTATTTTAATATAATTTTGAGCTGTATGATAAAAAGCAAAAGTGTTTAGAGTGTGGCTCTAGAAACATCTTACATTTACTTTGCAAAATTCATTGTTGGTGTTACATAAAAAAAAAATATTTACAAATTATATGTTATACTAATTTTAGAAAATATTTTTTTATCAAGACTTGCAATAAAAAAGGTAATGTGAATTATTAGAATATGTTATATTATATTTACTAAAATGTGTAGTAATATGTGTAGTTAATTCACAGATAAAAAGGTACCAAATAACAGTTAAGTTGATCAAAAACCTAACCCTTTAGTTCATAGAAAGCTGCTTAGTGTTAACAGCTTGGATTTTATTTCGCAAAGTTTTTACTATCATCCCGCATCGATATACCGGGGGTGCCTTTTTCAACTCAGCTGAAAATTATTCCTGCACACTTTAACACGTCTCTATTAAACCTACCGTAAATAACAAGTAGATAAATTATGTATAGTTCCTAAGTGGGATTGAAAAAGTTTTCGAGTTAAATCAAAAGGTGTATCATTACATAGTGAAACAGCGTCCACTACAAATCACTTAGGTTATAAAATGCCTGTTTTCTACTACTTTCGCTGTATATTATTTTAGTAATTTTTTTTCCGAAATTGTTTGATCAGCCATATCCTAGAGCCAATTTAATCTCATAATTTTGGATTATACTCCTATAATTATTTTTTTTTCTGTTTACCTAATTATACGCGTTTCACTGTTTCACTAGTCTTGCATTATATTGTGTTACAACAAAATAAATGAACAGCATTATAATCAATGTTAAATTAAAAATTATATATGAATAATTTTTAGTTACTTTGAAAATAGCACCCCTATTTTTTTAAATAAAACAAAAAAAAACGCTTATCGCGAAGTTGGATGTTTTTTATCGGAGAGAGATGGAGAGAGAGAGAGAGAGAGGGACTAATTTTACGGTTCGAGCATCCTTATTCACCCAACCTGTTCTTCCTCCTAACAGTGTTTTCAAAGCTATTTTGTTAAATTAATGGACGCCTAACTGGTACAATCAGTAAATACAACTATTTTTTTGATACTTAAAGTTTGAGGTAGTTTTAAGCACAGGATCAGTATCTAAACAAAATATTTACTTTGGGTGATTTAAATAATTTTGAAAAAAATCATGCCAAAATATTACTGGGATTTTTTTATTTAAATTTTAATCGACCTTTTTCAAATAAAAAACGAAATCTATTAAATAATTTTTCCGAATCACGGCTTTTGAATTGCAATTGCAATTGGTGTGGAAAAATTTAGATTTTATTACAGCTAATATACATGGTATTCTGTCAATAATGGAACATTAACGTCATTACTTTACTACAACTATCGTTCGAAGTGTTTTTTTTTTTAATTATGAAGTTAAAAAATATTAACAGTATAAACAGTCAGGGTTTGGCGCGAAAAATGTTGATTAAAAGTTATGGCAGATACAGTTAAAAATGTTAAAAATCTGAAATTACGAAGCTGTAGGTTTTGGGTGACGCTGAGTTCAGATATAATGTTGTCCTGAATGTGACACTTTCGGTTATACCGGAAGTAGACGTCAACTTTGTTATTTTTAATATAACCTAATATTTTTTATTTGATTTTCAAATTCTACATGACATTTTAGATAAAATTTGTGCATAATGTCCTATACCAAAAATAAAGTATTTTAGAGATATTTCGATTTGTTTCAAAATTTTGAAAAAATCCCAGTCCACATTGAATAACGATATCTCCATTTATAACAAAGCTAGTAACGTAAAATTGTAACCAATTCTCTAACACCAGACCATATTTCCAGAATTAAAAGACATAATTTAATGAAAAGAATCGAAATATCTCGAAAATACTTCATTTTTGGTATAGGACATTGTGCACTTAGTTTCATGTAGAATTCGAAAATAAAATAAAAAATATTAGGTCCTATTTAAAATAACAAAGTTTTGGTATAACCGGAAGTTCCACATTCAGGAAAACATTATATCTGAACTCAGCGTCATCCAAAACCTACAGCTTCGTAATTTCAGATTTTCAACGTAACTGTATTCGCCATTACTTTTAATCAAAACTTTTCGCGCCACACCCTGTACAATTATACCTAATAAAATACATAAGCGAGTATGATAAAAATATGTTAATTTTTTGAAAGCTACTTTTTTAACCGGAAGTGTTCTGATGAAGTGATTTCATTAAGTTATGATTGATATTTATATTACATGTTGTAATGTGAATAACTTCTATCTACCTTTTTTCAAAATGAATATAATAATTTTCCCAAAAAATTATAGTGTAAGATTGTCCCAAAATATTCAATTGTCCATTAAACCCTATATAAAAGTTTTAATTATACATTTTTTGTTTTTATTACAAAAATAAGATAATAATAAGATCTCTTTTAAGGGAAAAAATTAGAAAAATGCTAAAGGTAAACAATTTATTTAATTTAAAATCATTTTGATTTATTTGTTGACTCCATAAAATAGAAAATATAATAAAAACATTAAATTTAAGTATTTTTTAATTTCTTATTGTTTTAATCGCTCTTTTTAGATGTGAAGAAAGAACAAATTTGTCTATAAAAATCACTTTAAAGTATCATCATTAAATTAAATTTTGTTTAATTTCATTTTATAAATTTAAAAATCAAATATTTAACAATTTGATTACCATTGCTGTTAATTACGATTACAACTCGATAATGTTTGCAATTTTCAAAAGTATTAAAATCCTTAGTAAATACTCTATCCTGTGTTTAAAAACTACCAACTTACAAAATTTTGAAATAAATATAAAACTACAATACATAATAATTTAAAACATCTAATTCGTTATACTGCATGAATAAATTTTTTTTATCCTCACTTAGATGGCTCCCCCGATATTTAAAGACCATAATCAAAAGAAAATGAAAATCAACACAAAACAGACCAGGGACAAGATAAACAAAAAAAACACACAAAATAAAAAACATTCCGATATATTAAAGGATGTCCAAAGGATCCTCACACAAAATTGTTATTTTCAATTTCAACGTTTACATTCGAAATCTTTGTGAAAATTTTTGAAAATTTGTCAGGTTTATGTGGTTAAATTTTTGGTTCTTTGATTTTTGTTTATAATTGGTTTAATTTTTTTTAAATATACATTGTATTATCTTTATTCGAGTTGCTGTATCTCTTTGTATCTCTTAAAATGACGATTTATACTTTTATTTATGTAAAAAATCCATTTTGTTTTGTAATTGATGAACAGCGCTATTACATTAGTTAAAATAATTGACTTATGGTTATTTAAACGATTTAAAAAATAATTGTTGTGTAAGATCTTCTAAAAAAAGTTCGGCGAGTTTTTTCTTTTTATATTAGTATACAATCTTTTTCATATAAAACATTATTTGGACAGTATATTGTTATTAATAAATACAAAATTTTAAAGGCAAAAAATAAAGAACTAAAATATTTGGCATGACATTTTACAATTAGCAATAAAATTATTTAAGAGTGGTTTAAGACGATCAAAGTTCATGGAATTTATATGATTCAATTTAGTGGTCATGCTATGAAGTTTCACAACTATTTAAATATTTATTTCACAAAGATTTATTTTTCTACTTTGTTACTGGAAAATTTGTTGAAAATCCTTTTAAAATAGAAGTAGTAATAGTAGATAAGTGATATTGCCAAAAACGAATTATGGTAATATCTGGAAAGAAAACAGTTTTACAAAAATACGTCACCTTAACTGACACACTACAACAAATGCACATTCAGTTAAGACAACTACAAAACGTAAATTGGAATAAATTACTAAAAATTGAGTCTTACCTTGTGAAGTGCCTGCCAAACTGTCGTTTCCCTGTAGAGACTGATTCAACCCTGGAATATTAAAACAAACTATTTCAGTTGTCTATTACTAAAGGTCGCTTAGTCTTTGCATACAAATCGGTAATTATGAGTTTATATGTAGGAATGATCCTTAGCAGAAATTGTTATTACCCTTTATAATATACGGGAAATTTTGAAATGTATGTAATTTAAAGATTTAAGGGGTTCTTTTTTACAAGCAAATTATGAATTTTTATTAATCTTTCAATTAATAATTGCACTTAAAAAAGAATTAATTAAATTAAGGAAGTTTCTAATAAAGTCAAACTTTCGTCGATGTGATAATATCAAATTTTTACCCATTTAAAACCATTTTTTTAATTAGGTATACTTCGGTCTTATAATTTTTTAATTATATCCTTTTTTAATTAACATTTTGTATCATAAAAACATAATAATAACTTTTTCAACTTCAATTATTTTTAGATTATCTGTAGTGTAATCAAATAAATACCTAGAACGACAAGTATGCTTTTAAATCTTTTAAATATTTGATTTGAGTATATAAGGTATTGATTATATACATAAAGATTTAAGGAAAGAAATATAAAAATATATATTAAAAATGTTCTTGTGATTTTTTCTAATATATTCAGGAAGGTCCGCAAAAATTTAAAACCTTCATAATTTATTTTAAAGACACTGCGGGTTTTAATAATAGGCAACTTATAAGGGATATATCCCAAGAAAGATTCCGAAAGTAGTTTCTATTATATGTAACATCAAAATTTTCCAAATTTATCAGATCATATATTATTTAAAAGAATGATGGTTAAATTACTATTTTAACAAGGTAGTGAATTATTTTTAATAAATTAATAAAAAACCATTAAACTAATTAATTTGAAACATTGCAGTTAATGTACCTAACGTTTTTTAAATAAATAGATAAACTGTATTTTTTTTAAATTATTAATAATAGATTAGTATCTACCCATTTATTTTTTTTAAATAATGGTAAATAACAAAATTGTAATGTTAAACAAAAATTATGGTGTAAATAGGAGATTAGTAGCGAAATTAATGGTGTTAGTGCGACATTAGTATCGTGTGTTGCCTCCTCCACTTCGGATCACAGCATTTATGCGTCTAGGCTTGCTTCTAATTAAATTTTAATTTTAGATAAAATCTTAAAAAATTCGTTTCTATGCTGTGATAACTGCGTTTTGGTGCAGATATTTGACGTTTAATATTTTTCTTGACGTGATTTCATAAATTCTCGATCAGATTCAGACCCTGAGGAGAATATTTGGCCCCGTCAAGGACCCAAACGCCGAACAATATTTAGGTAATAAGGTCCAGGAACTATATTAAAACCCGGACATAGTAAAATCCATAAAATCAATGCGCCTGAGGTGGGCTGGACATGTCCAGAGAGCACCTGACGACCAACTAATCAAGACAGTGTGGGAAAGAGACCGATAATCAAATGGAGGGACAACATCTTAAGATTATTACTTACAAACTAGCGGACCCGGCAGACATTGTCCTGCCCGAACGTTGTCTTGCCTGCTTTGGGAATATCACTATCAAAAATCAGCGACCGCAAAAACTATTGATTTGACACTAATATCAACATTTTTAATAGTTTTTATATTCCATCCCCTTTCCACCCCTTTTGTAGGGGTGCTAACAAAATTGAAAGTAAACCTAAACCATTCTTAAATCCTCTGGAATAGACACAAAAAATTTCATTGAAATCGGTTTAGCCGTTTAGGAGGAGTTTAGTCACATACACACGCACCAAAGATTTATATATATATATATATATATATATATATATATATATATATATATATATATATATATATATATATATATATATATATAAAGATTATGCGAATATATGACTGGAAGAAGGCCATGCTGCACCGATATCGGTGGATGAAAATTGTTAACGCAGCCAAGACCCACGAAGAAGAAGAAGGATTTAGACCCGGACTTTTTGGAGGGCACTGCTTAACTGGTATACCAACTTGACTAAGATAATAGAATACCTCTCCGGCAAGGTGAGGTCGAGCGTTGTCTTGCATAAACGGGAAATTGGTTTCCAAAAAAGGACCGACAGCATCACATGTTCTATTACAATATTCTCAAGATGGTAATAAGCATTCATGGATCTCGTACGGACAGAAACTAATTCTGTGCGAGCGTCAAAGCATATACCACCCCAGAACATAACAGAGCCACCGCCAAATGGAATCCCTGCAGATATATTGCAAGGAGTAAACCTCTTTCCTGGTCTTCGCCAAACTCGTTCACAACCACCCGGATGTTTTAGGCTAACCGTAGTTTAATTTGTAAATAAAACTTTTTTCCAATTATCCACAGACCATTTTTGATGATTTCGAGCAAAACGTACCCTGGCAACTCTTTTCTCTCTAATAAGCAAAGGTGCAGTATCTCGTCTCCTACTGTTTAATCCTTTATTGAACCGTTTTCTAACTGTTTTAGAAGAAATTGTGACATTGTGGACAGCTTCGAGTCCGTTTCTGATCACTAGTGACATTCCTGTATTGTTTAATAAAATCTTTTAAAAACGACTATGTAAGTGTCAAATTTATAGTTTTCGGGGTCGCTGAGTTTGATAGTGATATTTCCAAAGCGGGCAAGCTATCGTTTGGGCAGGACAACGTCCGCTAATACTTAATAAACTCGATAAAAACGGACAAAAGAAAAAAGAATTAATTTTTTGGATACTCTCATATTGTTGCGTTAATTTTATCCAGGAGTTTTTATTGGAATATTAACCCTAATGTATGATCCCAATTATTATGTTTTTAACATAGGATTTTGGTAATAGAAGGTGGCAAAAAGAGATATGTGTTCTTGTCAAGACAATTTACAAATGGAATAAATGATGTAAAGTGGAAGAAAAGATAAAAAACTAATGGACAAAAAAAAGGAATTAACCTAATAAAGCTTGTAATAAATTGTTTAGTTTTTAGGAACATTAAAAATTGCGTATTTTTTTTTAAATAGAAAATTATAGGCAATAAAAAAAGTGTATGGTAGGAATTTATTGACAAAAAAGTATCAATATTTTTCTATAATGTATTGTCACAGAAACAATATTTAAAAATAGATATTTCACGAAATACTTTATCCAGCAAACTGTGCAAAAAAAGACAGTGTGAATTAAGCGAAAATTGTATAATAAATGAAATTAAGTAAACAGCCTATAACTCTCTATTATGTTTAAAGTCCTAATAGTAACATCGTGTTAGATAGTAAAAGTATTGATTTAAAACGTCGATGGAAAAAATAGAAGTCAGAAAATCTTACCTCCTAACACAGACGGGTCGCCGGCCAGCGCAGCCATACTAAAATTAAAGCTTCCTGCCGCCGTGGCAAACAATTTACTCTCCGATGGCGTTAAATAGGGACTAATGGCACTATCGTGATCATCGTGGTCCCCGCCGCCTCCAGAGCTGCCCGAATGAGGTCCCCCCCCATGCGGTCCTCCACTGCCCCCATTGTCGTTGGTCATGTCTGTGGAATCGTTACTGTTGTCGTCTTGATTTGTGGTGCAAAGAAGTTCCATTGGTTCGTTTTTGATGTTATTGTTGTCGTTGTCGTTGTTGTTACATCGATTGTGAAGAAGCGTTGGGGACGGGGAACAAGGCGATGCTTCTCGATCTGTACTACTTATTCCGTTACCTAAAATATTATAAATAAGGTATAGTTTTTAAATCAGACATATAATATTGTACTCGTATAGAGATCATCAATGTATTTTACTATTTAATTTTTTTTTTTGTAATTTCCTTATGTTACCTTTTACAGACAATATTGCTAACATTAAAATTTAAAATTATTACAAGATCTTTCTCATGCAACAGTGTTAGGTAGGACCGTTAAGAATAATTATTTTTACGTTATTTTCCAAAAACGTTCAACAAAAAAGCGACTACTATTATAACAATTTGGTTATTGATTTTATAATTTAATTTAATAGAAAAATATTACTAACTATTAAATCACAAGTACAATAAATCTTTATGTCTGCTCGTGTTAGGAAAAAACGGAGCTTACACGCGGACTAATTTAATTTTGAAAAAGGTGTTAGACAGGGATGTACGGCTTCGCCAAAGCTGTTAACTTATTTATAAATAATTTTTAAAATATTTAAATTAGGATTGAGAATGAATGATTTGATCGTCAAATGCCTCCTTTACGCCGATGATTAGGTCATATTAGTATCATTAGTATCAAGGAGTTGAAGGCGATAGTTAATAATATGCATGATGTAAAAACCAAAAGAAAGTAAATTGGAACGTACTAATTATAGAGGAATATCAGTAACGAGCACGTTGAATCGACTATATGGGAGAATTATATTAGATTTGACAGAAGCGAAATATAAAACACAAGAAGAAGAGGAGCAATCAAGATTTAGAGCCGGAAGATCATGCAACGATAATATATTTTGTTTGAAACAAATAATTGAGAAAAAATCTGCTGTCAACCAGGAAACGTATCTAATGTTCATTGACCTACATAAGGCATCTGATACTGCTCATATAATTAAACTATGGAAAGTCCCTTAGGAAACCAACATAAATCACACACTTATTAAAGCTTTGAAAAACTTATATGACGGGTAAACTTCCTAAATTAAGGTAGGGAGTAAATTATCACAACAAATTTTTGTAAATAAAGGATTACGGCTAGGCTGCTGCGTATCACCCACCTTATTTAAGATCTACATAGCAAAAGTATAAATACATGGAAATACATGGAAACGGAAATGTAGAGATATGGGTATAGACCTGGGGGATGTCTGCTTATATACATTAAAATTTGCAGATGATCAGGTTATCATGGCCAATGACAAAGATGACATAGAATATATGGCTGGAAACTCCAAGAAGACTATCGACTGGCTGTGCTTAGTGGAGTAGTGCTGGTCCCTACACTTATGTATGGTAGTGAATATTGGGTTTGGATTACTGATAAATAAAGTGCGGAATATTGTGATAAGAGAACACTGTGGTATGAAAAAAGATTTGGTAACACAGCTAAATAAAGGAATGCTTAGATGGTTTGGACACGTACAGAAATGGAAGAGAGAAAATTGACGGAACATATTTATAAGGGGTGTGTAAATGGACAAATTGGTAGAGGTCGACCCAAGGAAACGTATCTCGATGGAATCGAAATTGTTTCTAAGAAAGGCCAGGTCAAGAGTACCAGCAACCGACGAGCATGTTTGAAAGCGCTGATGAAAGAAGAAAAAACGAAAGACGTGCGTAAGAAGTGTAGCAAGTGGAAAGGAGTGGTCTTTGTCTACATCTACGAAAAAAAGTCGTGACTATATGCATGTAAAATAATTTATAAATTGAAACAACAATTTGACTTATTTTGGAACACAAAACTGGTTGTCTTTGTATTTTGCCTAAATCATCTTATGTCCAATCGGCACAAATGATTTATTAAATATTTATTAAAAAGTACGTGATAATAAATTGTTTAAATAGACCCAACTATTCATAAAATATAAGGGGCGTTAATAGACGCATCTGTTTGAAACAAATATTGATTGTAGGAATGCCAACTCATGAAAGAAATAACTAATATATTTTGGCACATCTTGTTGTTTATTTTTTTCTTAAAATAAATATGCTATAAGACTTATTTTTTTATGCAGTTTGGTAAAAAAAATTATCAAGTATTATTTTAAGAAATCCGTATTGCACATTTTATTAGTGGAAGTTAATTATTAATCTTGTCTTTAAGACATTGTTATGTTAATTATTTTTGTACGAATAGGTGTATTTAAAACTATGTATTTTGATGTCGATTAAATATTAAACACTACTGCAATTTTAATGTGTGCTAAACAGTAGAAGTGCTTTAATAAAAACAGTACTTTAAAAAAATAACTAAAAGAATGCTGATTATTTACCTTCTACATCGTTTTTAATTGAATTCAAATTGAGATTGAGCACGTTATTCTTCATGGCGCTGGGTGAAAAATCCGCCGGTTGTGTTTGCGGTGGAGGGTGTTGCGAATGAGTGGTAGATAAGTTCAATTCATTATTGTTATTATTATTGTTGTTGTTGCCAATAATATGATCGGCTCTTGCTCTCTTGTGTTCATTATCTGGATCCGAAGATATCCTCCTTTCTCTTCTGTATTGCATCGCAGCTCTTCTGAGCAACTGGTTGACAGTAGCACCATGAGGCGGGGAGGAAGGGGACGTAAATAAACTATCTTCTACTAACTTGTCTGTAAACGTCGGATGGTGATTGGAGATTGGGGTTGATTGTTGCTGTTGCGTCCTGACCATACTTTGTACTTGTGCCAACTTAAATAAAAAAAAAGTTACATTATTAATCGTATAACGTTCGGTTGTAAAAAAAACCGTTGTTATCACCAAACATTTTTAACAGACTGGGAACGCAAAGACTCTAATTTTAATACTATTTTGAAATGCTTAAAGAAATTAAAGGAGTTGGATTTTGTGACACGTTAAAATGCAGACTAAACTAAATACACAGAATTATAACAATAAATATTTTAGAAAAAAATGGCCGCTAAGAAATATAATTATTAACGGTATTTACAAAAAAGAAATTTCGAATTTCTCGAGGTGATCAAGTTGAATTAAATAATTCTAAAAAATGTAGACATATAGCAGCACACATACCTGATCTCTGCCATCACCGTGTTGTTGAGTGAGGCCGCTAACTCTAAGGACTTCCGCGGTTTTGAGAAATGATGAAAGGGAACGTTGATGTACATTGACTTCTCCATGATAAATGAATTCGACCAAGGCGTGTAAGTCCGTCCATGCGACATCTTGAAGAACTATTACGGGATGCTTGCAAGGAGTACTCTGAAATTAAAACAAAACAATCACAGGTCTGTATAATTTATTGCAACTAATAAGTAATCACAAAAACAGTTCGACATTGGCAGATAATTATGAAAGAGAAAAAACAACAATATAATTGACTAATCCATCACAAAAAGCAAGAAATAATAAATTAGTGAATGGATAGAACATTTTTTTTATTGCAAGTACAATCTATTTCAGCACCATTTATTTAATTTTTTTAATGTTGTATTGTTATCTAAAGGTTATCTGCACTTTATAAAAGGTATGAACAATTATTTTTAGGTTAATATCCAGGAATTAAAACCATTTTTAAATTTAAAAATTTTCAGTAAATCAGCTACCATTAAAACAGGAACATTAATTTTAGAATTTCTTTGCATGTTGGAAAAATTCTTATTACTTTAAATAAAATACATACATACATATATTCACGCCTTTTTCCCGTAGGGGTAGGCAGAGACCACTTCCTTTCACTTCCACTACTGTTCTTACACACATCTTTTGTTCCTCTACTTTCATCAGTTCCATTCACACTCGCTTTATAAATTTGTTTCGTCAATCTTCCTTCATCCATCGTTTCTACGTGTCCAAACCATCTAAGCATTCCTTTATCTATCTTTGTAACCACATATTTTTTTACACCACAGCGTTCCCTTATGTCACTATTCTTCACTTAATCCAATCGAGTCACTCCGGCTATACAATTCTCAGACTACACATCTCCGCAGCATTAATTCTATTTTCATGCTTCTTCTGCCAAACCCAACATTCACTACCATACATTAGTGTAGGAACACTGCACAGCCAGACGTGCCTTTTTGACACTTTCTGGCTGTTCATAAAGCTATGCAGTGCCACATTCATTTTTTTCCTGTCAACACCCTTCGCTTAATGTCACTGTCATACTTTCCATCTCTCGTAAACTTTGAACCCAAGTATACAAACTTATTTACTTGTTCCACTCTTTCTTTCTTAATCAAAACTTTACAGTTTGTCATGCTTTCTTCTTTTTCAAAAACCATTACTTTCGTTTTGCTTACATTTATTTTCATCCCTTTCATTTTTAGAGCATCATGCATAACATTAACCATCTCCTGCAACTCCTCTTCAGATGACGCTAATATGACTTGATTATCGACGTAAAGAAGGCATTTGACGATCAAATCATTCATTTTTAATTCAAACGCACTCTCTTTTAAAAATTTTAAACAATCGTCTATGTATGAGTTAAACAACCATGGCGAAGTCACACATCCCTGTCTCACACCTTTCTCGATGTTAAACCAGTCCGTGTAAGATCCGTGGAATCCTCGAAAAGTGATTTCAGTGTCGTATTAAACTACCGCTCACCCCATACATAGACAATGTCGACCACAGTTCACTCCTCAGCACTCTGTCATAGGCCTTTTCCAAGTCTATAAAAGCGCAGTAGACCTTCTGACTTCTAGCCAAAAATTTTTCGACTATTCCTCGTAATGAAAAGACCTGATCCTCTTCTAAATCATGCTTGCACATCCCATATCATCTTCTCAGTTTAAAATATAACACCAAATATATAATTTTCTTAGTTTACAAAACTTTGTTTGTTGAATTCTGGATCAAAGTGATGAACACATGTATCATCGACCGTAAGAAATTTTCGCCTAAATTTATCGGGATTCCTGTTAATGATCTCCAAATTTGTCTCCGCAACATACTGAGGAAAATCTTCGGACCTCATTACGACCCCAATTCACCTCAGTATCGAATTAGAAGTAATGCTGACATCAAACGGCTATATAATGACAGTGACATCGTCCAGGAAATAAAATCTCAACGTCTGAGATGGACAGGCCACGTACAGAGACTCCATGAAGAAAGATTGGTGAAACTGGTATGGGAAGAGACTCCAGCAGGTAAAATACCTTTGGGCCGCCCCCGCATGCGATGGAGAGACAACATCCAAAACGACCTGCTGAAAATGAACGTTCCTTTCGATACAGACCTGGTGGAAGATCGAGACTATTGGAAGAAAGTAGTACAGTCAGCCAAGATCCACCCAGGGTTGTAGCGCTAACCGAAGCAGAAGAAGAAGAAGAAATTTGCCTCCGCTGCAACCTGGCGAAAACGCTTCTGGGGTGCCGTCAACATTCGTGAAACCCAACGCGCAGAGAGTTTTTTGAGACCCAATTCCTGATGTAAAATTTTTTCAATGATTTCAACAAAAAACCTGCATGTTCTGACTGCAATAACAATAGTTTATATTACAATTTTAAAAATATTTAGAGTTACATCCGAAATGTAGAAAATAAAAAAATTCCTATTAGTTATAACAATGTTACTAATAGAATAAAAAACTGGAAAATAACACCAACCACTTTATGCTCGTGGATAAAATATTTTTCGTTTTACATTTTTGACGTCTTGGCGAGCAGTTTTGGCGAAATTATAATCCTAAAAATTTTTTGATCTTTTTGTTACTGCTGCTGCAGTTTCTAAATTTATTTTGTGTTGTACCGTAAAAATATTACTTTTCTATTTTTTTTTATCGCTCGGCTAGAGACAGATATTTATAAATATTTTATGTTTCAAAAAACTAAATTACATTCGGTAGTTTCAAATCCAGACTATAAAATCTATTTTTAAAGTATTAAAATAAAAATTATCTCATACAGCCCTCGAGTAACAATCATTAAAAAAAAGTATTTAATTAAAACGCCAACAAGTTCTTGAACAGTTAAAAAGTTATAGCAATAAATTATATTGCGGGTAATTTTTAAATAATATCGTAGAACGTAAACAAACAAAATAGTATTTGTGTGTAATTACTAGAGTGTTAGTATGTTTAGTTCAAATTCATTATTTTTTTTTGTTTTTTGGGGGTTTTGTGGGATAGTAAATAGCGGTGGATATTATATTTATATATATATATTTATATATAAATATATATATATATATATATATATATATATATATATATATATATATATATATATATATATTATATATATATATATTATAAGTGTAAGTTTATTAAGACGGTCTTTAAATAACACAAGACCAAAAAACCTGGAAGTAAGTTGCATTCGAGGATAGCGTTCGGTTGGTTTGTTACAGACAGATAAGAAATGTATCAAAGCAAACGTTATTATAGTAAAAATAATAGTAGGATAACCACAACTGATAATTCATGTGAACAGCATACTCCAAAAGGAAATGGGGTGGTAGGGAAAGGTAACAAAATAATAAAAAAATCATGTGGTACTTTAAAGTTGTCTTTACGTTTATAAAAATAAATCTGTCGAAAATATGATGAGTGGTTCGAAAAAGAGTAAAAAAAATTGTTTACGATAATTTTGTTAACTTATTGACCAAATTATTTTAAAGCACAAAAAAATTTATATTTTGGAGACAATGGCTTTTGCGGAATAGGAAAAAATATATATTTTAAAAAAATTAATATTGTTTTTATTTTAACCCATTGGGCAATAACGTATTTATTTACACAACTTAGGAGTGAAAAGTAATAAGATAATTTCGTTGTTTTGTATATATAAATTAAGGTTGCACTTTACGCATCTTCTCTTCTTCTTATAATAGGACCTGGTCCTGTTTAGTACGTTGCGTTTTGCCTCCTTCGGAGCTCTTCCTGTGACGTTGAGCTTTAACTTTCGTACCATGTCTTGGATGGCCTACCGGTCTTAGCGTGTTTGGTTTTTGCGACATGGTCCACTTTGCCCACCTTTGATCTGGCATCCTTTCCACATGGTCTTTCCAGCACCTCTTGCGTGTTCTAGCCTATCTTACCACATCCTGTATTTCTAGTTCTTCCTCTTATTCTATCCCTGAGGGTAACACCTCTGATGGTTATTAGTATTTTCATTTCATTCGTTCTTATTATTCTTTTCGTTGTTGATGTTTTAGCCCTGGTTTCTGTGGCGTACGTTAAAATAGGTCTTACACATGTTTTGTAAAACCTCGCCTTGCTTTTTGTACTCATTATTTTATTTCGCCATATGATATCTCTCAGGTATCCGCTGACTCTGGTTGCTTTTATGGCTTGTGTTCGTGCTTCTTCAATAAGGTTTCTTTCGCTTGATACCTTCACTACTAGGTAGTTAAATCTTCTCACCTGCTGGATTATCTTGTTGTCGACTGCCAGTTTGCACCTTATAGGTTCTTTAGAGATAACCATTGACTGTGTTTTTTCTGTTGCGATGTTCATGTTAAATTTGTGTGCTGTTACTGTTGTCTTGTATAACAGGCGTTGTAGGTCGTTTTTATTCTCTGCTATGAGGATTGCAGCATCTGCATAGCATAATACTTTAATGGTGCGATTGCCCATCCTATATCCAGCGTCCACTTTTTTAGTATTTTCAATGATTTGGTCCATAATGATGTTGAACAGAGTAGGACTAATGCTGTCACCTTGTCGTATGCCCGTATTGATTTGCACTTTCTTAGACAGTCCATCGTTCGTTTTTATTATTGTTCTACTTCTGCTGTTTAGTTCTTGTATAATTCTTTGGTACCGGTAATCGATGTTGTTCTGGTCTAGAATCTTAATTACGTCATCCAGTCAGACCATGTCGAATGCCTTGGTTAAATCCACAAACAGGGGCTTGTTAAATTCTATCGATTTTTTTTATCATTTGCGTAAGATGAATATTGCGTCCACCGTTGATCTATTGGACCTAAATCCTTGCTGTTCTTTGGATATTGGCACCTTTTCCATGAGCCTATTAGCAATTATTTTAGTATGGTATGGTATGGTTCCGGATCTAATTACGCATCTAAAATATCAAACATCAAACATTAAATTGTGAAATAGATCTAGCCTCTTCTTTTTTCAATTCGAATTCTACATCTACGGAATTGAAACTTAATGGTCTTCCTAGTTTCCTTGTCAGAGAATTATTGTCTATCAAGCAAAGAGAGCCTCGGCAACATGACTTTGAAACGCTAACAAGTTTGGAATATCTCTTTTGTGCAATTCTTGTGACATCATATCTCTCTTATATGGCATCCAGCCATTCACCAAACCCGTATCACTATAAAGTGGAAAAAAAGCAAATACCTACGAAGATAAATTCTTTAGTATGACATCAAACCATCTAAAATATCGACACCACCCATAAATTCATTATATTGTTTTACAATGTAATAGTCTTTCTTTGAAAAACGTTTTGTCAGATCTGTAGGTTGAGCACCGCAAAATGTGCTTGCAAGGGTGACCGCTTTGTTATCAAATCATTGTGTTACTGTATTGCAGTCTCGCTAATTGTACTTCTAAATTCTTCACAGCTGCCTCCTCCATCTTTTTTCATTTGTTTATCACATTAGTGAAACTCCCGAAGTTCTGTTACTTCGAATGATACCGAAGGACCCTTTTCCATTTTTTTTGTAAAGTTGACAAAAAAGGCAGAGAGCAGACCGTTGTGCAAACCAACTTAGCCAAAGTTGCCCGTTGTTCCAGATACGGAACAAAACAAATATAAGAATCCTACGTACCTGTCTGTAACAATATTTGAAAACTAATGCCATATATCGGAAAATAACATCAAAACTAACGGTAAACTATTTTTTCCTTTGTAATATTTCACTTATCTGAAGCAAAAATGTATCCTCCAAAAATCATAGCCACATCTAACGACAACTTGACATTTGTGATTATTTCAGTTGGCATGGAACAAGACAGATGACACTAGGGGTTGCGCCTTTGATTTATTCGATTTATGTAGATACCGAACTGTCATGAAACACTAAGACTTATACCAGTTTTATTAATCTTTTACTAACTGTAAATACGGTACGTTCCTAGTTTGACCCATGTGACAATAAGAGGTTAATACTTTCATGGAGTCATAAAACATGTACATTTGAAAGAATAGGAATTCATTAAAAGCCTCTGTAATATTTATGAGCCACTTTATGTTAATACATGACACCGTCTTGTTAACGAGCAATCAAAGAGACATACAACATCTTCTAGAGAAATTAAATGATCGATGTAACGAATACGGTCTAAAGATAAATCCTAAGAAAACCAAGTTAATGGTAGTTACAAAGTTCGCCCAAAATCACAACCATGTAAACGTGTCAGTAGCAGACATCTTAATAGAGAATGTGCAGTAATACAAATACCCGGGAGCCTGGATAGAACAATCAGGTGACCAAACAAGAGAAATAAGAACGAGAATAGAGATAGCCAGGTCTACATTTACGAAAATGAAAAAGTTGTTCACCAGTCGAGATATTAAGATTGGACTTAGGATGAGGATGCTGCGTTGTTACGTGTTTTCCGCGCTTTTGTACGGAGTGAAGGCATGGACTCTCAAGAAGAATCACACAGACAAACTACAAGCCTTCGAGATGTGGTGCTACCGTAGAATGTGGCGTATTCCCTGGACAGAAAAGATCTCTAATATGGAAGTCCCAAATCGGATGAATAAGGAATGTGAAGTCATTAACACCATAAAAAAGAGAAAGCTTCAATATGTAGGTCATATACTGAGAGGACCCAAATAGGCACTTCTCCAGCTGATAGTTCAGGGAAAGATTGGTGGGAGGAGGAATATTGGAAGACGCCGTGTGTCTTGGCTTAAAAACCTAAGGGACTGGTTTAATTGTAGCAATGTTGAACTCTTCCGAGCTGCAGTCAATAAGGTCCGGATAGCTGTGATGATAGCAAACCTCCGATAGGAGATGCACTGTAAGAAGAAGATGTTGATATAGATTGTTAGTAAGAAATAAGTCATTAACAATAATATTTGTTACTCTGTTGTAAATTTCCATAAATTAAAGAGAGTGTCCAACTTTCTAGAGTTCGTCTCAGTAAAATAAAATTTTATTAACTTGAGTCTAGTGCTTTTCTTAATTTGTATTAAGTAATCTTTCCCAATAAATATTTAAGTTAATTTAGTTAAAGTTTATTTTGTTTCTAAAAACACAACATTAAAAAAAACTAAATTATCGATAAATGAAAATGTTGGAAAGTCCCCAGTGTTAGATATCGTATTATCAACAATTTATTTTTAACATTAAATATAATAGTTCAATGTTAAGGTGTTTAAAAAACATGTGAGATATAAATTCTAAATATAACCGTTGCAAATCTTGCTAAACTATTTTTTGATTTCCTGTCGACTGAACTCTCAACAAGTAAAATATAACTGACCACACCACACAAAAATTAGACGTAGTAGGACCGGGCACATACTGTTTTGAGAAACTTCGTGTCAGTGGCGTTGTTTATTAAAACAAATTAAATAAGCAGATTATTTTTTTGTTTGTAAATAAGCAAAATTTTACATTTAAATTTGAGTATTATGTGTGTGTGAGTGCGTGTTTTTTTAAAATAATTTAAAAAACCGATTAACAGTAATTTATATACAAAACGTCTTCTTCGGTGAATAGTTAAATTTTTATAACATTCTTTTACGTATTTGATGATTTTTTTTTATTTTTATTAAAAACAGTATAAAAATGTCTATTAAATATTTAAAATTCTTTCGTAGGAAGGTTATTAAGTTTATTTTTGACGTGTATTAGAGAATAGTTCGCTCTTTGTGTATACCGAGTCTCACCAGCGCCAGTTGTTAAATAGGTGACGAATAAAAACTTAATCTATGAAGTCTTCAAGATTTCTCGATTAATATACTAATTATTTATTTGAATATAAATTAATAGGTCCCTAGAACCACGAAGGGTGCGGCCTTTGGTGTCCAATTTTCAAACCGCAGATTGGGTGAATAACAAACCAAAATAGCATTATCCGTACAGTAGTTAGGTTAGGTACCATGTAAGTAGGGCGTGGTCACCTCTCCACTGCGACCTTTAGTAGGTCTATTGTGGCTCACCCCTAGAGGTTACAGTTCACCGCACAATTTAGCACTCCTCACGAAGTTCATGGTTGTATAGGGTGAGATTTTTTTGAAATCGGTAGGTTCTAGGTTGGTGTAACCAAATATGCTGAACCTTATTCTTCCCAGGCCGGGGCATGAACATAGTATGTGTTCAGCAGTTTTGTCTTCCACGCAGCAAAACCGACAGTCCGTTTGTTGGTACAGATCTATCCTTCCGAGGTGGTATCTTAGACGACAGTGTCCTGTAAGCAGTCCCGTTAGAATTCGCAAGTCATTCCTGTTCCATTCTAGGATCTGCTTGGTTGGGTTTCTCGAGGGTTTAGGTAGAAACGCCTTCGAGTAAGTTAACCTTGGTATATCGGACCAGTACGTGAGTATTTTCCTCCCCGCCCAGTCCGAAATAATTGTTTTGGCGGCACTTGTGGTGACTCCAAAAACCGGTTTTGGTCCAGTGAACGCAGATTTGGCCTCCTGTTTTGCAAGGGTGTCGGATTTTTCGTTTCCCTCCACCCTCTGGTGCCCAGGTACCCACAGTAGGGTCACCCTGTTGTTCGCACCAGGGTACTCTAAGGATTCGATGAAATTCCATGCCATAAGTTCAGTACAGTAATTAAAGCTCGTTTATAAATTTTGGTTTTTTTAATAGTTTTTCGCTATTGTTATTTTTGCAAAACATACAGTGAGTTTAAAAAGCTATTGAAGCAAAATCCAGGAAGTATTGATCAGTTCCTCAGTATACTCTACTTACTAAACAGTCAGTGTTTCTTTACACTCAGTTTCCTTCTAGAGATACAAAATTATGTAAAACATGAGAAACGTTCTGAAAATTGGACAACACTTATATTTTATAAATTCCAATGGTTAATTTTATACAATATTATACAATGTTTTTGTTTTTAAAAGCATAATTTTTATGGTTTTTTATTTCAAAACTATTAAAATTTAAACGTTAACCACTTAAACTCCCAAAAAAGTCAGACATACCCTCAGTACATATTCCTGTTATTAAGTGTAGCAGAAAGGAGTGAACATAGAAAGTTACTGAATTAGATGAATGATGAATAAAAATTCTATAAATCAAACACATAAACTTATTCCGATTTTTCATGAGTAAATATGTAAAAAGATTGATAAAACAATAATTTGGTTAAGATACAAACAAAATCAGTGTAAAATTTAAATAGTATGGAGTATTAGTGAATTTAAAAGCAATGAACCAAAATCAAAGTGATCCAACACTATAAAATATCTGAAATATTTATCCCAATCCTGGAGATTTTCGTAAACATGGTAAAAGAGTAAAAAGTAATGATAAAACATTTACTTATATCACTACTTTCATCTGGTTGGTAGGGAAGGGAGAACAACCTTCTAAAGGGATTATAAACCCATAAAACTCGTAAAAAATCTATTAAAGTAGGGTATTTTATTGAGCAGCAACAATGTTGGATATATAAAAAAATAATTTGTTAAAAAAATATAATATTTAATAAACATTCTTGGGTAAACGTTATTTTGTTTTAAATCTACAAATATTAACCAGAGGAAATGGAGGGTTGCAATCGATATCTTTTGCAATGTTTTTGCTCCTTTTAAAATATCACTAAAACCTTAATCTGACTTAATATTATATAAATTTGTTTTGGTTTGCTCTAACATTAAAATAAATTTTAACGACTTAATTTTTAAAAGTAATGAATTTGCCATGTTTCTAGTTTCAGAGTCTCTAGTACCTATTATCATTGCCGCCCTCTTAACTTGCCGCCCGTGTGCCCGGCACCCCTGGCACCCGTGGGTTGGAACGGCCCTGACTCGAATGTGCATCGCCCTATAGGAAACATGATTTTGTAAAAGGAATAACACAATGCATGTTAATCCCAAATTATAAATGTTGTATTACTTATTTGTTCGGTAAACATTTTTATTAAATTATTGTGCCTCCTGAATCATGCTTTAAGAATTTTTAAACGTATAAGCATTCTGTTTATTTTGATTAATCTCAGGGACTTCTAAATAATTTACCGTAGTTTATCGAAATATATTTCACATAAAACAAAGAGCACCCAATATGATTTCTATAATTTATAAATTTTTTGAGCAATGGATCTAGCTCCAAATGACTTATATTGTTTAGAAAAAATAATGCAGTACTGTGTAGTCTCATTGCGCCAAATTAATCCAAATTCTTTTAGGATAGACTTTCTAATACAGTGTTTGTTATTGTTTAACAGTAGAAAGTAACACTATTTGCAGATTTTCTTTTTACAGTACCTAAAGTAGCGTTAACCCTCTAAGATTAGCTAAGTACTTACACTTTTTTAATACAATTAAATACAATATATTTGAAATATTTCTAAATAACTCAATATAAAACGTGAAAAATATTATGGTTTTTAAAATGAATTATTAATTTGTAATTAAGTATATTTTTAAACTATTTTAAATTGAGTAATTATAAACCTAAAAAAATCAGTGAAATCTTAACATCCCAAATTACCAAAGGTATTATTCTGTTAATGTATAAGATAAGCTAATATTAGATAAAAATAATAAAATTCTTTTAAATAATAAAACATGTCGATACAAATGCAAGCATAGTCCTAAATTTTAATAAATCTGGATTAACTGGATACATCCATACATAAGGTCACGCCTTTTTCCCGTAGGGGTAGGTAGAGACCACTTCTTACACACATCTTTTGCTCCCTCTACTTTTATCAGTGCTCTCATACATGCTCGTCGGTTGTTGGTACTCTTGACCTGGCCTTTCTTCAAAACAATGTTGATCTGATCGAGATATGTTCGCCGAGGTCGACCTCTACCGACTTCCGTCTATTCACACTCGCCTTATAAATTTGTTCCGTCAATCTTCTTTCATCCATCCTTTCTACGTGTCCAAACCATCTAAGCATTCCTTTATCCATCTTTGTAACCACATCTTTTTTTACAACACAGCGTTCTCT
Organism: Agelastica alni; assembly: GCA_950111635.1. Classification (NCBI taxonomy): domain Eukaryota; kingdom Metazoa; phylum Arthropoda; class Insecta; order Coleoptera; family Chrysomelidae; genus Agelastica; species Agelastica alni. Next base: position 19,263,116 of record OX467708.1, on the reverse strand, counting down.
TATCTCACTATTCTTTACTTTATCCAACCGAGTTAATGTCCAAAAATTTTAAGGACTAACTAAATAACAGTAATGATTGCTGCCCCAATATTATTAAAACTGTAAACATTTTGATTGGGGTTACAATAACCATCAAGGTATAAATGATTACCAATTTATTTCTTTCGGAGTAAAATAATGCAGTAGATGTTTTTAAGCTACGTTGACACCATCGTAATGTGAACAATAAAAATGATTTAAACAATTCATACATTTTTTATTAACAATTCAACTTTATTAAACTTTTAACTTTCAGTGCAAGTTTATTTGTATAATATGTACAATACCTACGTTAATTCAAATAGAAATCTAATTCTTTAATATTCTCTTTTATGCAACTAAAGCAATCCCTAAATTGTGCCAACAGTACATTCTAAATATATTTGTATAAAGGATTTATCCTCCTTACAAAATCTGCATTTTTACGTTGTTATTTTAGACATACATTTTAAATATCGGGCTATATGTTTATCTGGAATAATAATAATAATTTAACACTAACCTAAGGCATGCTATTCTAAATTACCATTATACAATACAAACGAAACGTTATCTGTTTACCAAAATGTTTCAAATGTGGTTTCATTATCAGCTGTGATATGGCGGATTTTTTTATCTACACAAATTAAATTAAATGTTAATGGAATTGGTCATACTCAAGAAAATAATAATATCGAATAATTATATTTTCAATGGCGGTCATTTTTAAAGAAAACCTACTCTTTCCTAATTTCACTAAATGTTTCGAAATTTTAATTCGTTTATCAGATACACATACAGTGCGTCCATAAAGTAACGCATGCATTCATTATAAGCTAAATAAACAGTAGTATAAAAAAAATGATTGATTTTTTAATTTTAATTAACTATTTTTAAAAAGAATAATCTAATAATAATCTCTTTTGTTAAGAGGCCTTTAACTAAAAGTGAGAAAATTAGTTATTCATCCTCTATGGTAGTTTATTTTTTTAAAAAATAGTAAATTAAAATAAAATTTGACCTGTTTCGGAATATTTTAAAATTACTGTTAATTTAGATAATAATGAATACCATTTTACCATTACCATTTTTAATATTGATATGGTCACTATAGATGTTGTTGGATTTGCTAATTACGTAATAACTTAAGACAGAAAGACCTTTAAGTAGAGACTAAGTAAATTAACCGACGGTATTACATGGATCCCACAACTTTTTACGGTAGAAGAACTGAGTAAAAGAACTGGTGTTTTTAACAAGTTATGTTTTTAATGGCATCTCATTTCTTTTTGTCGATAGTCCTACTTTTTTTCCTTTATTATACATATACAGATACACTAATTCATTCAGTGCAAATGTAACTCTTTAATCCTATATATTTATATGGGATTACAAAGTTATTTATGCAGTTGGTGTATCCAGAAAACTGGACCGAAATTGCAAAATATTTTTGTTTTTTTTTTATTTATACACTAAACAATAATAATTGTATTCTAAATTTGAAGCAACTATGTCTGCTAGAAGTGCCTTAGAGTTTTGATGATCGGTCAGTCATACAGTGAATGACAAAATTAAGAAATTTTGACTAGTTATAATTCTTAAACTACTGGTTTAAATGAATAAAATTTGAAAATATACCGTATTTATACAATGCCTGCTTGGTTATTAAAAAATCAGGCTTCTAGTTTTATCCACAACGAAGTTATAGGGGGACGAAAATGCCCTGAACTGTTTCGAGAAAAGGATGGTACGGCCGTGCCGCTATTTTGCTCGACTTGGCGGGGGCACTGCTGTGCCCCCCGATTTATGCGTTACTTTATGGACGCACTGTATATGATTTATGTATATGATTTTCAATAATAATGTATAAATATATAGACCTAATATCATAGCTAACATAACAGTTGGGGGTGAACTATTGAAGCAAGTCAACCAAATAAAATATCTAGGCAGCATAATAACTAACAGCGCGGATAGTCAAACTGAAGTAAAATCAAGGATTGAGCAGGCTCGAGCAGCATTTAAAAACATGAGTAGGGTCTTGAGCTGTAGAGATCTGCAGTTAACTCTAAGAATCCGACTTCTCAGATGTTATGTCTTCTCTACCCTGCTGTACGGTATGGAAGCGTGGACTATAAACAAGTACGAAGAAAGACGACTTGAAGTCTTTGAGATGTGGGCTTACAGGAAAATATTTATTTATTTATTTGGCAGAAGAAGCATGAAAATAGGATTAATGCTGCGGAGATGAGTAGTCTGAGAAGTAAAGCCGGAGTGACTCGGTTGGATAAAGTAAAGAATAGTGAGATGAGAAAAAGCTGTGGTGTAAAAAAAATGTGGTTACAAACATAGACAAAGGAATGCTTAGATGGTTTGGACATGTAGAAAGGATGAATGAAGGAAGATTGACGAAACAAATTTATAAGGCGAGTGTAAATGGACAAGTCGGTAGAGGTCGAACATATCTCGATCAGATCAACATTGTTTAGAAGAAAGGCCAGGTCAAGAGTATCAACAACCGACAAGCATGTATGAGAGCACTGATGAAAGTAGAGGAAGCAAAAGATGTGTGTAAGAACCGTAGCGGAAGTGGAAGGAAGTGGTCTCTGTCTACCCCTATGGGAAAATGGCGTGACTATATGTATGTATGTACATAAAAGGACTTAAACTTGACATTATCATTTAAAAGTCACCTAAAATAACAGTAGGTATTATAGGCATCTATAATAACATTATAAGCACCTATATTAAAAGTGTTATAGGCACCTAAATACTATTAACTTTGTTTCTGTAGCAAACACAAACGGTTTGCAAACGTATGGAACAAGTGCTTGACACTGACTCAAAATTGGATGTTCATACAACATTAGCTAACGATTTTTTAGATCAGTTTTCGTTTTGTTTTCAAACTATTGGTTTGACGTAAGTGCGGTTTGAGTTGTTTAAAATTGTACTAACAAGTTTTAAGTTATTTTTATTAATATAAGAATCAAAGATTTAGGGCCGGTTTTTCAATGCTCGGTTAAGGCGATGTAGCTGTCAGCTAAACGGTATCCTCTGGCTAAACTGTTTCTTTACCTCCAGTTAGCGTTAACCGACAGCTATTCTGCTGGTTAAAGTAACCACCAACGCATTGCGCAGTGCGATACTACGCATCAACCAAGTGGCCATTTTTTCTGCCACGGGTGCTCATATCTCGGCATACGAAGATACTTGTTCTTTTTATATAATATATTTTTGATCTCTACCCTCCATACAATTAACAAACCATTTGTAAACAGTACCTAAGCACCTATAATGACAGTGCCTGCAATGACACTATAGTGAAAAATCACGTAACGCGAGATGGCGCTGCCAATGACAAAATATCGGATGGAGGTGTGAACAACAAATATGCTGTCATTTGATCACTTGTAAAACCAAAGTTTTTATTGAAGGAAATTTTAGTTATCGCAGAGATTTGAGTTGAATTTTTGGGTTAAACTATTGGATTGAAGCTGGATTTAAAGTTTGTTTTCGACGTTTAAGTCTTATTGTCGCTGGATTCTTGTTAAATGCCAGTAAAGACCAGGTGTGTCCAGGTATCAATTTTGGTTTGTTCTCGAAGTTTTTCCTTTCTGTCCCTAAAATTCTTGTTCAAATATCAATTACGGTCATATTGTATTATGTGGGTGAACATGTTCGACCAATTAAGGATTACATATTATAATCCAATTAATTATGGAAATTTTATACTTCAACACTGGAAGGCTCTGGCAGGATCCATCTTTTAAACGCTTTCTCTGTGTTGTTAAAGTCACTATGAATAATCCAAAATAAAATGATGGATCATTGGACAATATCAAACTTACCACTAAAAAAAATTATCTTTCACAAAGTGCCTGCTGCAAACAAATATAAACTTTAAGATTGGTTCTCCTATCTTCAAGGACATATTCCATTTCTGAGCTGCCTTAGGATTCGAAAGAAATTTATGCAAAGATATGATCAAATTGCCATATTATGTAGAGCATTGTGAAACAAAGCATATTTTTCGCGATTTTATCTCCATATCAATTTTTTAATTCTTTGCGGATTTTGTGGTTTATTAACACCAATTCTTAACTAAATATTGTTTAAATATAACACTTTTAATGCTTATATTGCTTAAAATAATATATAAAATTCACTTTTTACCCATATAAACAAATGGAGGTTAGTTTATTGTTCACACCTCAAGAAGTTCATACGATCAATACTAGATGTCGCCCACTCCGTGATTTTTCCCTATTACATGCATTTGCTGTCACTATTACCGGTACCTGTAATGACATTACAGAAACCTGTAATGACATTATTACAGACACCTGTAATAATATTACTAGCTCCTGCCATTATTATAGGCACCTGTAACAACATTATTTTAGGCACCTGTAAGACAATATAACAGGCACCTGTAATAACATTATTAGAGGCATCTATAAAACATTATGACGGGTATCTATAATAACATTATTACGGGCTCCTGTATTACAGGCACCCTGTAATAACATTATTATAGACACCCACAATATTATAGGCACCTATAATAATTTTTACAAGCACTTTAAAACATCTTTAATAAAAAGAATGTTAAAAGGTGCTTGTAAAATACAATAATTTTTACAACTTTAAGGGGTGATCTTGAACGCGAACAAAGCATACCCAAAAATTTTAAATATCCACATAAAAGGACTTGAACTTGACATTTTCAATTTGATCTTGTCAAGTTACAAGTATTATTTGGAATTTTTATGTAGATATTTAAAATCAGTGAGTGTGGTTTGTTCGCGTTCAAGATCACATTAAAGTTAAAAATTATTGCACTCATTCAAAGAAAATAGAAATCGGTTTGGAAAGAAAAGAAATTGGAAGTTTTTAGGATTTTATAGCGGATTTCAGAAACAGTGAAATATTCATTCTTTCTGTAGGAACGTTCTGTACCCATAATTGATTTTGATTACCTGCAGTTCAGCTTCCGTGGGGTAAAGTCCGAGAGACTTAAACCTAAAACTTCAGCAGTTTTGCACCATCACCATCTAAATCAAAAAAGCAAAAGCTTTTCTGAATTCGATGATTTGGTTTTTCGTTAACCGTTTGGAAGACTCTACTTTTGAATGTTCTGCTGCTTTGGCGTTTGCCATGTCGGAAATACAAAAATACCAATTGTTTAATAAATAGTGCCATGCCTACCGTTTATAAAAACAAAACACAGTTGTATACAACTTACATTCTTTTTTTTTACACATTTGTACCAATCCTCGTAAATATATTTTTTATTTAAAGAAATAATCTTTTTATAACCTGAAGTATTTATTTTTAAACTCGTTTGTTGATATAAACAGTAATATAAGTAATTCAACAAAACTCCTATTGGGTGAGTTTCTGAACAGAGCCTATAGGTTATCAATTGTTTTCTTCTCTTTTTTTCAAAGATGGCCTTTTTTATTAAACTATTCAAAAATCGTTGGTAGGTCTAAGTTTTGAATGAGAAGCAGTATGGGGGAGGTGAGTAATACCGTTTTTGTTAACCTTTTTTGTACTAGAAACGGTGTTAAGCAATTTTTAATATTTTTCATACTGCCCATTGGACGAAATTAATAGTGTGTGTATATGTTTATTTTATGACCGCAAATAAATAAATATGAAGTTTTTTTTAATTTGTTGTAAAATTCAATCTTCTTCTTCTTTGTGTGCCATGCTTGTTTTCAAACGTTGGCTATCATCAAGCGTTCAGGCGTTGGCTATCATAGAGTTGACAATTTGTTGGAAAGCTTCTCGATAGGTAGCTACATGAAACAATTCTTCGACTGTTCAACCCGTCCAATGTCTAATATTACGAAGCCAAGAAAGCTGTTTTCTGCCAATCCATCGCTTTCCTTCTATTTTACCCTGGATAATTAATCGGAGCATGTGATATTTATGCCCCCTCATCATATGTCCAAAGTATTCGACTTTTCTTTTGATGGTGTTTGTCAATTCTCGCTCTTTATGTAGGGATTCTAAAGTTAGTTACGTGTGCTGTCCACGGAATCTTTGGCATACGACGATAGCACCATAACTCAAACGCTTCCAATTTATTTAGATGCTTTACATTCAGTGTCCAGGTTTTACTTCCATAAAGCAAAACATTCAATACGTTTTTATAATTTCTTAAACCATTTTAACATGTGGACTCTACAAAAAATTTCGATAAAAATCTAGTACCAAATAAGAAAAGTAAAGAGAGTACTGAATTTATTATATGTTGCAGCTGTTAACATTTATTGTACGACAAAAAACAATTATCCAATAATCAATTATTTCTGAAAACGCAACAAAGCAAATAAAATTAGAAACAACAAAAAAAAAAGATTAACTAAACGAATTCACCAACAAGATTAGCTCTAAGCTTTTATGGAACTGCATCAAATCCCTAGAGTGCCTCGATGCAATCAATAGAGTGGCTTTGTTGTGGATGCCTGGGCACCAGGGGGTGAGAAAAAACAAGAAAGCCGACGTCCTCGCAAAAAGGCGGCCAGACGAATCTGCGTTCATAAGACCAAAACCAGTCTTTGGAGCTAACACAGGTGCTGACAAAGTATTATTTCAGACTGGGCGGAAATAAAAAGACTCACGCACTGGTCTGATCTACCAGGGGTTAAACATTCAAAGATGTTTTTACCTAAACCCTCAGAAAACACAACCAAATAGATCCTGGAATGTAGTAGGAACGATCTGCTAATTTTGACGAAAATGCTTTCAGGACATTGTCGTCAAAGATACCACCTCCGAAGAATAAATCTGAAACAACAAACGGACTGTCGTTTTTGCTGCGTGCAAAACGAAACATAATATAATATTTACACCCTTGTTTGGAAAGAATAAGGTTTAACATATTTGGTTTCACCAACTTAGAACCTATCAATTTTAGAAAAATCTCACCTCATACAAGCTTCGCGTAAAGACCTGGATTGTGACCCATCAAAGGTCGAAGTGCAGGGGTAGCATAACTACGCCCCACTTGCGTGATACCTAACCTTACTACACGATTTTTAGTTATTTATAATGTTGTGATGTTTATCTGTAATATAGCTTACATTATTATTTGTTGTTTTTTAATAAAATTCATTCAAATTTGTTTGCATTAAAGTTAATTGATGAATAGACACATTAGCTATTTTAAATGCATTAAATATTTATTTATTGTGTAAATAAAGCGAAAAAGATAAATAAAAAATAATTTCTGGCTGACCTTGTTGATTCATCTTTTGCAAAACACACACCTTATGAGTTCAATGATTTGATTCCAGACAATACACAACCGCAATTAGAATATTTATATATTTTTTCAAAGGCATGGTATATGATGACGATTTAGACATACTTTTTGGAATCGATGTCTAGATCAGAGAGGGGTTCGCCCACTTAGCTTCGAAAAAATAGTAATAAAACAAAGGTTTTTATCCGTTACACATGTTTGGGTAGCAATAGGTATACGTTGTGGATTTTTTGAAAGATTCGATTATTTTTGCAAAAATACGGAATATTGGTCTTAGAAATGTAAACGAATATGGGTTCATATCTTTTTTCAAAAATTTTGGTCACAATATGTTTCACAGCAGCATTTTTGATTTTTTCTGTTATATTTTTTTAGATTCAAATTATTTCGAAAGTCTGACAGTTTATGTTTGTTGATTTTATGGACTCATTTGCACAGATATTACAGTTGTAAACACCAAATTAATCTAGAAATAAAAAAGATAAAAATTATAAAGAATAAAATAGTATTTTTTCTCCAGAAATGAATAAATCTTCCGTGCCAGTGGATTTTTAAGTTTGACAAAATGAGAACGATAAAATCATCAAATGGTCGAATTTGATCACAAGAAAAATTAATGTCCTGCATTAAGAAACACACTGCATTATAAATTAATAAAATAATAATAAAATTGTTATTTTAATGGAATCGTCCCATGCTTAATCTGTTTTTAATTACTGTAAAGGCGGGTTATGTAAAAATCATAAAATAAGCATTGGAAAACGAAGTCCAAAATTATTCAATTCATTCTAAGGGTGGGACTTTATTAACCGTTTGTGTGTCCAAAACAATTTTGCAATAAAAACTTTTAGAAACGTCTAAACAATATAAAAAATAATCGAGCTGTATGGACGCAATCTTTCTTTTATAAATTAATTTTGTTTGTCCACCTTCAAACTATGATAAGATTTATTATTTGCAATTGTATCATTATTTTCTTTAACGTATTTGCAGGAGATTTTTTTATTGTTTAAATAAGATACAAATAAGAACAAATCATTGGTTTTATAAGTTTAACAAATTTAGTTTTTTACCAAAGATATTTATTAACTGAAGGTATCTGATACTAAATCTGATTTAAATATTTAGGTATATTGCTATCCAATAGAAAACTGCTAAAAACTAAAATACTGACACGGAAAACAAAGACGAGGATGTATAAAACCCCAATAAGAACTATAATTACCTATGCAGCCGAAGTTGTGGCCATGACGAAAAGAAACGAAGGCAGATTATAAGGGTAACAGGGCAAAAAATTTTAAGAAAAATACTAAGACCTGTAAAAATGGCAGATGGCCAATTAAGAAACATAACAAAAAATGAAATATTTCAAGTACTAAATGGTAAAGACTTGGTGAATAAAATTATAGAACGAAGGCTAAAGTGTTTAGGAAACGTATAAAAAGGCAAACCTGAAAATACGATAAGTATTACAATTAACTAGGTCCCAGCATAACAGAGAAGACTGTGCAGACCAAGATCAGCATGGTTACAAGATGCTAAAGGAAAATAGGGATAGAGAATGCTAAAGAAAAGGCAATGAAACAAAAACTCTGGAATAAGATAAGCAAAAAAATCGGAAAATTACAATACTGAGCCTAATCAGCACCGAAAATATGATCTAGAAAGCGCAACCCCAGTTGGGGTGTTAGGCCATACATACATACATATCTGATACTAACTCATAAACCAAAGCAATAAAAAAAGCTGTGACAGTTTTTTTGTTGGTATTACTGCATTATAGAAGTAATAAACTTATTAGCTTCGATAAAATTATCTTAAAAAAAATTAAAAATAAGGATTGGCATCTCTCTCTAATTTGTATTTGTGCTTGTTATTGGTTTAAACAAATTAATTTTTAAAATTTAGGGTACTGTCCTATGTAATATCTTCCTCTTATTTTAAGACAATGTCTTGTTTTTTCAAAGCTGTACTCAAGTTGTGACTTCGATGTCCAGCTTTCGAACCATCGTTTGGGGGGTCTTCCTGGCGATCTACGGTTGGTTGGTTTCTCCTCTTTTGCAATTTTGGGTAGTCGATCATCAGCCATTCTATCGACGTGGTCTCTCCATGCTCGTCTTCTTATTCTGGACCATCTTACAATGTCTGGAATATCACATATCAATTAGTGTTTTGCCTTCAATACTCATATGTTTGTTTCTCCATATTATGTCCCGGAGATATCGTGACACCCTAGCTGCCGCTATTGTTTGTGTTTGGACTTCTTCTTGTAAGTTTCTATTACTTGTGATATTAACGCCGTATTTGAAAGACATGATCTGTTCTACACTTTTATTGTTCTAACCTTCTCGGTTCTCTTGATATTGTCAAAAACTTTTTGACCATTCTGTCGTCATTCATCCGGTCTATGTGTTCGTTCCACTCTCTCTTTCTTCCCAGAATCCATTCATTTACATTGTCTATTTTACATGTTCTTCTAATGTCCTCGCTTCTCTCCCTGTCAAAAAGTGTTTTTCCAGCGATCCTGCGCACTATTTTCATTTCGGTGGTTTCTAATATTCTCTTTGTGTTCGATGTATCTGGTCTAGTTTCCGCTGTGTATGTTAATATAGTTTGGATGACCGCCTTGTAGATTCGGGATTTGGTCTCGATTCCGATATATTTGTTTCGGAGGATTGTATCGTTCAGGTAAGCTGAGGTTCGTGCTGCTTTTGCCGCTTGGTTTCTTACTTCCGCCTCGATGTCACCATATCCTGATATTTCTATGCCTAGGTATTTAAATTTCATCTCCTGTTGTATAATTTTTATCATCCACAACCAGTTTGCATCTGATAGGTGTTTTTGAAGTGGTCATGCATTTCGTCTTTGCTGCAGATATCTTCATTTTTAGACTTTTTGCCGTTGTGTTAAATTTGAATAGTAATCTCTGTAGGTCATCTTCGTTTTCTGCAATCAGAACAGCATCATCGGCATAGCATAGGATTTTGACGTTTTTGTTCCCCATTTTATACCCTTTCAGGTCACGAGTGCTTTTTATTATTTCGTCCATAACAATAATGAACAGTAAGGGGCTAAGGGAATCTCCTTGTCGAATACCACTTTTTACAGAAATTTCTTCGGTAGTTGTGCCATTAATTTTGGCTTGTATTTTGTTTCTCTGGTAAATATTTTCGATGGTTTTTATGATGTTGTATGGGATTTGCCTGTTGTATAGGAGGTTTACCACGTCCTCAGTTGTATTCGGTCAAACGCCTTTTCCAGGTCTATAAAACACACGAAGGCTGGTTTGTTATACTCGATAGATTTTTCAGTTATTTGTCGCATGACAAATATCGCATCAGTACAAGATCTTCCTGATCTGAATCCTTGATTAATTAATATTTGATGGCAAACACTATATTGCCGCTTATAAAGTGCTTAATTTTATCCTATTTTGTCTTTATATAAATCTGGTACTGACTGATACTGGAAGCTTACTCTAAATTTAAGAAGAAGCAATTTTCTAGTTATCTGGATAACGACAAGCATATATTTTTTAAACGATCTATAAATATTTCGTTCGATTCTGTTTTTTTATTTTGTTCAGATATTTTGTTCGATCAACTGTAGATAGTTTAAATTAAATAAAAAAAAAAATACTTGACACATCCAAATCTACAAACAATATCAATTTAAAATTATTCTGTAAATAATATTTTCAGTTCGCGAATACGGAGTGAGCCAAATATCGGGGTTGACTGTTTTTCTGTGGCCCACTCTATACATTTATAACTTACATTATTCTTCTAACTACTATCTTAAAAAACATACTTAATTTTATTTGATTAAATGTGTAACACGTATGGAAATACCAAGTTTCTTAGTACCACTAAACCTCAATGAGTCAAAAAACAAATTTCTAATGCGTCGGTATTTGAATAAAGTAGGACGTTAAACCAATAATCATCCGGTTGGTTTTTTACATTATTAAAAATTAAAAAAAATTATTAGGAACTGCACTAAAATTCAAAAACTACCAGTTTTAGTATTAAATGCCTTTAGATAATAATTTTAAAAATAGGTAGAGCCCTGTTTTATACTATTTTCTACCATGCAAAATTATTATAAAGGGCATTTAAAATCTAAATAATTTTCCCATTTGAGGTAGCCACTGACACAAGAGCACTAAACTGATTACCCCCTCTTACTTTTCGCATATTTTAAGAGCTCTGAGCTAATAAGGTACCTCTTATCTCATATTTCACGAATATACAGTGATAACGGATTATCGTTAGAAACTCGATAACCAGTAATTAACTGAACATTTAAGAAGTACGAAATTTTAATTTCCCTAATATTTTTAAACAAATTTCGTAGGCAACGAATTTTATTTTTTATAAGGGAAATTAAGGATCAATTGGGTTTAAGATTAAAAATGAGGATAACCGAAAGGTTTTGTGAGAAAAAGCTTGAGTCGTGCATAAAAGAATTGAATTTTTAAAAAATTACACTCACTGTAAACAAGAATGCTCTTTATTTGTTTATCTGCAATGAAACTTGGATTTTTGCTAAAGGTGGAACAAAAGAATTTGGCAGTACGATAACATAAAGTCCAAAAACACACCGACGGTGAAGGAAAAAGACACATTATTGTGCATGCAGGTGGAAGGCATGGTTTTGTTAATGTGGCGGATATTTTATTTTTGTCAAAATCAAAATCGGCCGTTTATCATGACAATATGGATACAGAGATGTTTGTGAAATGGTTAAAAAGTTACCATCGTTACATGAACCATCTGTCATTGTATTAGATAATGCTCCGTACTATTCGGAAATTTTAAATAAGCAACCAACAAACTCCTGGACGGTACAGAAAATAAAAGAATGGGTAACGAACGAAAATATATCATTTCCACAGTATTCCTTCAAGCCGGAATTATTTTTGATAGCTCAAAGGCACGAAAGAGAAAAAATGTACAAAGTGGATCAAAGTATATTCAGTTATGAACATCGTGTGCTTAGACTTCCGCCCTATCATTGCCAATTTAATCCCATTGAGTATATTTGGAGAATATGCAAAACTTATTACGACAATCACATTGGATCTAATGGTTACAGTGATAAGGCTGTTTTGGAAACTTGGCAACGAACACTTAATACTGCCACTTTTGAAATTTGAGAAAAATGTGTCACAAAATGTGAAAATTTAATAGAGGAATGGTGGGTTCGTGAAAACAGCATCGAAGCAGTTAATCCTGTTATCATTTACAATCCGAATGAGGATAGCGACGACAGTGATTCCGATTATGATGACTATAAGTCCAAATTTGTACCGATAATTAATTTTTGTTGCATTCCCTTTTAACATAATTAAATATGTGCCTATTTCTAACCAAAAAACTCATCGAGAGCTACATCAACGATTTCTGTTCACAATAAAGCAAAAAATCTTAGGGAAACTTACTAATGTACCTCTCAACACAGTGCGCCCGTTAAGTCGATGCTTTGGTGACTAATCCATTACCGTCGTATATTTTGGTGAAATAAGCTATACCTTTTATATCTATGAAGAGTTTTAATCGACGTTTATTAAAGTTTTTCTTGGAAAAATAAAAATAAAATCATTCAAATTGCTGGTATTGTAAAAATAAATTTGTTTTTCAAATCAGGAAAAACTTTTTTATTGACTGTGGTCATGGCGATAATTTTAGCGATTCAAAAACAAGATATGTTTTGACTATTAGTGTGGTATAAAGATTCGCAAAAATATTTTAGTACTGAGTGATACGTAAATAAAAATATATTTTTAATAAAGATATGTTTTTATGTCGGTTCTTGACATTGCTATTTATTTAAAAAAAAACTTGTTAGGATTAGTGCAATTAGGTTAACATACAATTAATGAATATAAACCATTTGTTTTCTGTCAATTTGCTTATTTAATTTAGCTGTTATTTGACGTGCGTGCAATAACAACCAGGAAGTAATATCATTGTTTTAAATAAACAAAATAAAAATATATATTTTTTAATAAAATTGAAAAACAGTTTAATCAAAAAGTAAGTAACTTAATATTTTGTTGCTCATGATTTAAAATACTTCACAAGCTATCCAAACTGTTTCATATTATAGTAATAAAATTTATTATTCAAACCAACACAAGTGCTTAGATCTAGGTTTATCTGTTTATAGCACCGAAGAAAAATTGAAGCAGAAACTATAGTCCATTTGCTTGGCGTGTTTAGTACGAACGATAAAAATAAATCCTCAGGAACCATAACTGTCCCGTTTAAGAATAACGAATAAAAATATTTCGTAAAATATTGGAATTTACACTTGTACCAAGTATTGTAAATTGCTTTTTTAACGAATAATTAAAAAAAATAAATTCAGAAAAGGTAGATTGACAATAGATGGAATATTCACAATACAACAAATCATATCCATATATATATATATATATATAAGGAAACAGAAGAAGACCTGCAGAAAGAAATATATACTCTACAAACAATCTGTCAAAAATACGACACGAAAATATCAGCAAGCAAAACTAACACCATGGATTTCTCAGGTAAATATCCAGTCAGGACAAAGATAGTCGTAAATGATATAGTACTGGAACAGGTAAAGCACTTTAAATATTTAGGCTGCGATATATCTTATGACCGAAGCAAAGATAGAAGAAAAACTTAATAAATTCACACATATATGTGGAAATATCAGCAGAACATTAAAGAATAAAACATGAAAGTAGAATACTAGCACAAGAAATGAAATTTCTAAGAAGAGTGAAAGGTTGCACAAAAGTGGACTACGAAAAAAAGATATAAGAACGGAATTAAACATCTTAACATAAACGAGAAAATGAAGGAAAATAAAAGTGGAAAGAACACGTAGAACGGATGCACGAGAAGAAGTACCTGCTAAAGTTATATTTTATCATTGCCGTGGAAGAAGAGATATTGAAAGGCCGGGAAAAAGATGGGTATCGTAGTAGGCAAAGTGCTTCAAACCTGAAGTGAAGAAGAAGAAGAAGAAGAAATTGTGTCTTGATCTGTAAACTTATAGGAGCAGAGCAGCAAGACAAAGTAAAGTAAACCTATGTGTTTTGAGTTTCGGTGAGAAAAATGCTGAAATTATGTTTACAAATCTATAAGTAAGCTGAAAATCTTTTCCAGAAGATACCACCAAAAAAATAATAAAACTTGTTTACGGAAATTCTGTTATTACTTTAAAAGAGTAATAAGAATAAAACAAGAAGACGAAAATTTACCAATAATAAAAAGACAGTATTTGAGTGAAATCCGAAAATTAAGTGCAGATGGAAAACTGATTTTCTATTTAGATGAAACCTGGTTGAATAAAAGACACACGGTTACAAAAGTCTGGCAAGACAAATCAAGGTTTTGTTCATGGTGGTTTGCTAAAATTTTTATCAAATTGACCAAAGATTACCGCAAAGAAATGAATTCCGATGTTTTCGTATTTCTCTGAAATGCAGGATCTAATTCCCATTAATTCGATCATAGTTTTGGTTAAAGACAATAACCCACAATTAAATAAAAAAAAAAAGTTAATTGGAAAAGGAATTAGGTACTACCAAGAATAATAATATGTTAAGAAAAAACTATATTTCCAACATCATTTACAATACATAAATTATTTTATTCTTCGCCCCTGAATATAGATTTAAAAGTTTTATCCTCAATTTATATTTTATAGTTGTATTGTTAATCTACCCAAAAATGGACATGCTTGTGGGGAAACTAGGAGGTCAAACTAAAATAAGATAAAACTATATAAATGGGTATATGCGAGTATGCATTTATATTACAGAACGCCAAATACATTTTCTCAGAAACGCCAAGCAAACGGAATTTTAACTTTTTACCGCATTTTTTTATGAATTAGATACGTCCCTTGTTGTTGTCTTGTGGTCGGTAAAATTATATTACTTAAAATTAAAATAATTGAGTTGTTGAGTTAGTCTGATACAGAGACTAAGTAAGAACATATATTTATATCTATTTACAACGTTCTACGGCGTCTTTCGATACCCAGTCGCCATCTATCTTTATCTCTCTACGAGTCTTCATCTATGTCATTATTTCTTATTCCATTATCTATGCCTTCTCTACAACTTCTTCTCGATCTTCCACGTTTTCTGTGTCCCGGCGGTGTCCAATTTAATATTTGTTTCGGTATTTGTTTCTGTCATCCTCTGTACATGACCGTACCATATCAGTTGTTTTGTCTTTATGTCGTCTACAATTGTATAGTTCTACTTTCATTATTTCTTTGATACGGTGGTTTGTTATTCGTTCTCTTCTGGACTTTCCTGCAGATCTCCGCCAAAAATCCATTTCCGTGGCTTTTAGAATTTGTTCTGTTTTGTACTTTATTGGCCAGACTTCACTGCCATATGTTATGATGCTTCGTATTATGGTATTATATATTTTGTGTTTATTTGTTTTAGATATCGTCTGATCCCAGGGAATTCCATTTAGTATTGATATTGCTCTCCTACCTTGTACGTTTCTTACTCTTATTGCGTGGTCTAACGTGCCGTCATTCAATATTTCTAAGCCTAGATATTTATAGTTTTTACATTGTTTTTACTTTGTAACATTAGGTCCTGTTGTATACCTCCTACGCACTAAGAAAGAACAAAATAGTAAAAAGCTGGCTTTGGGCATAGTGAATCTTTTCCTACAAAACTTTGACTATTTGTAAGTGTGCCACTGTAAATGTACCTAATTTGTGATAATATTTAAACATAAATGATACCCTAAATACAGATGAACTGAATGAGAAATCAACAAAAAAATATTTGACTAATACTTGTTTATGAAACCCAACGTATTTTTGGGCAATTTTTATCAGTAGTTGTACAATTATTCTATTAGCTTTATTTACTTACTTCATCACTTAAAACTGATAAGATATTTATAAAAATAAAGTAAACATCAGTTTAATATTTGATTATAACTAAAAAAATAAAATCCAATATAAAAAAAGAGTATTATAAAAATACAAATATAGGTAGGTATACTTGGATTCAAAGTTTAAGAAAGATGGAAAGTATGACTGCGACATGGAGAAAGAAATAAATGCGGCCATGCATAAGTTTATGAGCAGCCAGAATGTGTCAAAAAAGGCACGGCTGGCTGTGCATGGAGGTGTGTTAGTTCCTACAATTATGTATGGTAGTGAATGTTGGGTTTGGCAGAAGAATCATACAAGTAAGATCAATGCTGCAGAGATGAGTAGTGTTAGAAGTATAGCCGGAGTGACTCTGATAGATAAAGTGGGGGATATTGTGTAAAGGGAACGCTGCGGAGTGAAAGAAGATGTGATTATTTATTTATGGATCTTTCACAATACAAATGAGAGTATGATATAAACATTACAATAGTAATACAACCTAAATATAGTCACAAACAATTTAATTAAAGTATACAGACCGAAACAATTTGAAACAACTAAACATTGATATCCGAATTGCGCAACCATTTGATTGCGCTCTAGGTACACTGCGCAAAGTCTTGCAAGTTTCCAGGATATGAGCGAGATAGACAGTCCGCCACTTTACGCTAAATAGTCTGTCATAAATATCCACAGTCACAACCCGGTGACTCAGCCCTGCCCCATCGGTATAGGGAGTCCGCACGTTTACCGTGTCCTGAGCGAATTAGATTTAGTTTTACCCATAAAGAGCGTTATAATCCATTTTGGTCGAAGGCAGTTGTCAAGTTGAGTATTTTGATGAAGTCTTGGTTGGCTTCGGGTCTCCATCTCGTGGTCCATTGTTCTAAGGCATCATAATCATTGGCAATATTTTTTGCTGTTCGTAGTGATGGGTGTCTGGACTTTAGACGTAGGCGCTCTTCGGTGGTGTGGGGAATGTCTTGATGAGTTGAACTCAATTTTAATATGTTCCTTGAGCAAAGCTGTAGGCCTTCGAATGTCCGGCGGGAAGATATTACTTAGAACGGGTATAAAACGTTGCCTCATTCGAAAATAAAACGTTATCATAAAATTGTTATATAATCTATTATCGTTTTAATTCATTATGTACACGCAGAATTCAGTTCTGCTTCTGCGATTACAGTCATCTTCAGCCAACTCATGGATGAGACATATCTACTTCATAAGGATGGTATTCTGACTAATTTAAAATACTTAATGCTGAAGGATTTCCAATATTCAAATCCCTATGTAATCCCCGCAATGTACAGTGTGGATCGTCTACTGTTGAGAAAATTACATCTTCTTAAATAATTGCATTTAATGTAAGTCTATCTTGCTTCGGTAAATCCCCAACGTGTCATAATTCTCTGTATTTACTTTCTGTTCTGCTTACCGTAGATTAATAGATACGTTCATGATCTGGGTGCATTTTATAAAATAATGTGCATACACTCAGGGATAGAATAAGAAGCCAGGATATCAGAGAAGAACTAGAAATACAAGATGTGGTAAGATTGGCTAGAACACGCATTAGTTGCTGGAAAGACCATGTGGAAAGGATGCCAGATAAAAGATGGGCAAAGTGAGCCATGTCGCAATAACCGAACTCGCGAAGACAGGTAGGCAGACCACCAAGAGATGGTACGAAAGCTGGAGCTCAGCGTCACAGGAAGAGCTTCGAAGGAGGCTAAACGCAACGGACTAAACAGGACCAGATCCTATTATATGAAGAAGAAGACACTCTTGTTGAGTCCGCATCCTATCGCCAACATTAATCATCATTAAAATTTCAATTTTCTCACTTGGGCCTTTCAACAAAACAGTTTTTTAAATACGATATGATAAGTTAGATTAAAAAAAACAAATGACAAGAAATACTTTTAAACTTTTTCTGTTAAGGCTAGGATTACTTATAAAAATTTTGTCCAATTTGAATCAACTTGTGATACATTTTTGGAATCAGCTCAGACAAGGAAATACGCAAATTGAAAAAAAAGGGAGTGTTTTATTTAAAAAACTGATGCTGACGTCATTACTCAAAGGTTATACACAACCCTCTATAATAGATAATTCCTTTATAAAATAGTAAAGAAAAATCAAAAATCGACCTACTTTATGGACGCACTGTATACAAATGTTATCAATATTTTATTAACTGTTTTTAACATAGTTGTTTGCTTTTGACCTATCTGTAGTCGACCACATGAAATAAATATTTTAAAAACTCAGTAATTATCACTATTAAGTAGTTTTACATATCGTTTATAAAAAGAAAAAGAAGAAACCTTAAAGGCATTTAAAATATGTGTGAAACATACTTAAAATATTTTGTTTTAAGTTTGTAATATACGATTCAAATACGACTTAATTTAGGTTGAAAACAAATTAACAGTGGCTGTACATTATCATGTTTCTAATGATAAATTATAAAATGTAAAGGGTCCATTATAAGAAAATCTAAAATATCCGATACATCGTAAATTATAGTCGTTTATTAAAACTAAAATATCCTTGAACAATATTTCCTGTCGTATAATTAAATAAATTAAAACAATAATTGTTTTTTATGTTACCTTAAAATTTTAATTGTCTCTTTATAATAATTGAAACTTATAAAAATTAAATAATTTTTGCGCTGGAAGATCCAAATCCCGGTTTATAGGTAAACTTTATTGACAATTATAATGAACAGTTTCAAACAGCCTTGTTAAAAAATAATTAAATGAAATAATTGAAAATCCAAACATTGTATAGGAGTATAGATCAAATACAATGAACTTAATAGAACATTAAAATTTAAAACAACATTAAATTAACATAAAACTCATTATTTTTAGATAAATTGTTTATTCAAATAATTTTATTGTTTTAATTACCTGTTGTTTTTTATCGTTTTGATTTACAATAAAAAATTATATATTTCTATTTTCTACTGCAGATAGGAATCAGTATAGAAATATCCTTTACTTAAAATTATCCAATATAATAAATATGTTTAATTGTTAGTTTTGATTAAAATATACTCCTAAACAATAGGTTCGCGTAATATCTTTTTTATGGATATTTGCTAGTTTTATTAGAAGTTAGTAAATTAAAAATTAAAACATATCGGTGTTATTTTGTGTACAATCTATTGTTGTTAAAAAAACGTCAAGTCAATGTAGATGTAAGCGAATACTTCTCGTTGCGCATACAAAATTAAAGTAAATATTTTTGAAAAGCCACGTATTCCTTAATGTTACTTTAACTTAATTTTTAACTTTAACGATATTTAGTTGCTAGGTAGAAACAAAATAAAAAAAATATTATTTATGGGAAGAAAACCTACACAAACAATTGTATGGTAAGATAATAATGTTCCCTAGATATATAATAAATCTTCCCAATTCTGCTGCAAATTAAGATGTTTTTTAATTTTTTTGGGTCCTTACTTTTTAATGTCATAGTTTATTGCAAAATAATTTTTTGTGCTACGTATTAATTATCTAGATGTATCAATAAAATGCTATAAATCAAAGGTTAGAACACATAAAGGTTAATTAATGATAGAGATGTAAGTATTTGTTTATTAATTCATCGACATAAAAGTTTCCACCAGAAATATATTTCTTTTAAATACCATAACTATGACTTTAGCTATTGGTATTTTATTTTATGTAACGAATTTACAATACTCAAGTTTCACTGTAAAACCAAACTGATTTTACTTGTTTATATTTAATATTAACCTTTAATTAATAATTGAAACATTGGCACTGTACCTAATACTTTTATACTTAATTAAAAAACTCTCTAAACTACATACAAAACGTAAATGTATTACGCGTCTGAAAAATATAAATGTACATGAATGTCGAAATGTTTTAAAACATTTTTATTTTCGATATTTAGAATTATTTTTAATACAGATTAAATACTTAAAAAAAATACTAAATTAAAAGGGAAAATCAGTATTCCCAGTTGCGTCAGTGGCACGCTACAAGATGAGTTTAATTACCCCCATTATTCATCGTCAATGATGTGAACTGCACAAACATATTTTCTTTAAATTTTTACACAAAAATTTCAATTCAATTTAAATCATTATAAATAGAAAATAATGGTACCTTACCTTTAGCAGCTCCCTAAAATATGGACTGCACGCTGATAAAACCACTCGATGAGCTTTTAAGCTTTTTCCATCACATGCCAACGTAACATCTACAAAGTCCTCATCATCACGGAGGTTTTCGAACGCCGATGTTATGCTGCTCTGATAGTTGTTCCAACGCAAACAAAAATGTTGTGTATCTACCATCGTAAACAATATTCACCTGAAATAAACAACACTATAGGATTATAATTTAAAAAAAAAAACATGTTAAAGTCAATGTGGGAGAATGAATGGTAAATGATTTATGTGTAATATTCGCATTAACACTTTAAAAACAATTTGAAAAAAATAATTCATTTTTTAAAACGGACCATTATTATTCGATTGTTTTCCGATCGTAATGGTTTAAATATTTTTAAGTGCATGATCAAAAACTTATAAAATAACTAATATATTTTATGTTTTTAAAACAATATTAATCAAAGATTATCGAATAATTGTTAAACGCACATAAAGAAATATTAAATTTTTGTGATTAACTCGTGGTGTTAAATACATTAGAAGACAATTATTTAGGCAACTACATAAAAAAGAACAAGACTGTATTATTTGCCCAAAAAAACATAACTAGCAAATTATACGAATGTAAAAACGATTTACCAATAAAGGTATTATATGATGAAGCAACTGTCTAATTTCATGAAATAATCTTATTCACGAAAATTCAAAAAAATGGTAACACAAAGAAGACTTAAAATGTAAAAAAATTTTGTTAAATGAATGACCTTTTTTTTATACACCTGAAAATGAGTTTTCGCATCGAAGCAAGTTGCTCCATACTAATATATAATGAGATCGTATTTTTTGTGATAAGTTAATAATTAATTTTTGTATATTTTTTTATTAGATACTAATTCAGTAAAGTTTTTATTAAATATTGTGGAATACGTTCTGACAGCAAAGGATTTAGTAATGTTAATTGTATGGAAGAAATTAAATTCCTTACAAATTGTGGAAATTTAAAATTTGGGACCTCAAACCTTCATAAAAAAGAAATATATTTAAAACGTAGTAAATATACTTACAATTCTTATTCCACAATACCCGATGAAATTTTTTTAAAATTTATTATTATTAAAACACTTTTAATCAACTTTCAACAAAAATTAAACAAATACAAGTTAAAGTCACACACTAGCAGTAAAAAAAAGTAAAAACAAATATTTGGTTACAGATGATAAATTTAATTTCATATAAAAATAATAAGCAACACCTCATTTAATAATTATGTGCGGCTTACTCACTGGTATCAGAGACTGAAGATGTGAACTAAATAATATAAATAATAAATATTAGATAAATATCATAAGTGTATTCGGTTAATGTAATACAGAATTACGATATTTAAACTATAACAATTTCTTGATATGCAGTTAATTTAATATTTATAAACATATTTCATAGCCATAAATGATCCAATCTATTTTCTCTTTCCAACATATATAAACAAATTTTCTTATGTAAACAGGTCATTTGGAAGTTATTTTTATCATTTTTTCAAAATTCAGATGAAAATAAAATGTATCTATTTTGAAACCGACATATAATACAAACAACTTACTTGAACCATGATATTGGATATTTAAATTCGATAATAACCCACTAGTATCTCTTTATTCAAGAATCTTCGACAAACAGATAAAAAGCTCGTTTAAAAAATCAATGAGAAGGCGGCGGGAAATAATAGACGCGACCGATGACAGATGGCCTCGATAGTTTCCCGTAGAAATGGTTCGATTCTATGCTAGAAGACATCGGCTATGGTCCAGGTATCGATGTCTTAAAATATAGCAAAACCATAAATACATACCGGTTACTAAAACAGCTAAAGTAGCTGCAAAGAAACAGTCCAAAAAAAAATTAATTATTGCTATAATACTAACATGAATAATATTATTACAATCACTGTTACAGGTTTTGTAGATTATAGTAAAATTAAAATCCTCTATCGTAAAAGGAATTTTTTTAATTATTATTTTAATAAATAATTTAAAATAAAGGTGGATTACAAAATTTTTAAGCAATAAAGAGCTAAGACTAAAATTTATAATATCGGTCGACAAAATTCTTAAAAAAGGAATAACAACTTTCAATACGTTTTCTCTAGATTGTTAATAAATAAATAAGTGATGATAAAATTAAATAAAAATGTACATCATTAGCATCGGTTAAAGTAATTTTTATTATCCCTTTTATATATTTCATTATTAAATCATACATTTTTCTGTAAATCCTCAAAAGCAAAAAATATCTAAAACAAAAGTACAAATTCTACTAATAAAATAGTTAATAAATTCTTACACTCAGTATGTGATTTAGAATTTTTTATGCGAAATATTTTCTCGATAACCATTATTTTATGAACTAAAATTTTGGTCAGTTATTTTTTTTTCGCGTAAATTCAAATGATTAAATACCGACACTATGCGACAAACAAGTCGTAAAAAACTGATAATTATTAAAAAAAAATCAATTTTATACAAAGTACACCAGTTCAAATTTCGTAATAAAATTTTTTTCACAATAATCGTGTATTAATTCAAAGGGGAATAAAAAAGTAACGAAATAGTAGGTACTTAAAAAACTTTCAATTGTTTTTATGTGATAAAGATCATAATCGTCATTATTGTACTAGTCGTGAAAATTATCACGCCACACCAAATCTTTAAAAATATCCACTGATTCGAAATGACAAAATTTAGACGAAAAATTCGTTGATTTGAAATAATATTCATTTATAAAAGGATTTCACCCGCTAAAGCATGTTGTTATACTGTACTTTTACCATACCTGATAGTTTTTACAGAATGACGCTATGATTTTTTTAATTGGCTCTTGTTAAGCGATCTTTAGCATAGTTAAGTGATGTACAGGGTGGCCAATCGTAAACGAAATAGAACCATTTGCAGGAACCTCGTCAACATTTTAGAAATCTCAGATCCGTCCATATTTTATTAAAGGGGGGACACTCTTTTCCGGTATTCTTGACTCCACTACTTTTAACCACAAGCGAGGGTAAGAATTACCCCAAAATTTTTAAATAGCAGTGGGGGTCGAATAAGATGTCTTTTAAAAGCTCTTAATTTCAAAGGTGAAACTTTAAAATTAATCCACAGTATGATAAAGATCATTTTTATTTTCAACAGAACGGTGCTCCTTCGCATTATGCGGCGATTGTTCGTCAGTATTTTGACCAAAGTTTTCCACGGCATTGGATTGGAAGAAGAGGCAGCATTGAATGGCCTCCACGATAGCCAGATTTATCGCCCCTATATTTTTTTTTGTGGGACATATAAAAAGTAAAATCTATAAAACACGACCAGCGTCGTTGGAAGATTTGCGTCAAAGAATCGTTGACGAGTGCCGTCGAATTACTCCGGAAATTCTTCGGAATGTACGTGAACATTTTGAACAAAATCTTTATTATTGTATGGAAGCGGTCATCAGGTTGAACATGTAAGCAACTAAAATAATTGGAATATTAACATGTAATTTTTTTCAAAGCATTGGGAAGAAATGTAAAATTTAAAGACTTTTGTAAAGAGAATTGTCAGAGCTTTAAAAAGACATCTTATTCGCGACCCCCAAAGCCATTTAAAAATCGTGAGGTAATTCTTATCCTCGCTTGAGGTTGAAAGTAGTGGAGTCAAAAATACCGGAAAAGAGTGTCCCCCTTTAATTAAAAATCGACGGGTCTGAGCGTGAAAGCAGAAAGAATTACCCGTTAGATTTTACACTAAAATTTGCTTTAGCTGAAAATCATCATGCTGAATGGCATAAATGAAAGTTTTTCAGATATTATGATAATTCATATATTTTATTGGCATTTTTTTTGATCATATGGTTTCACAATTTTAAGACTTTTAATTTTATTATTTACAAACTTTTTGCTTCATAAAATAAAAATCCAAAGTATTATTTAGTGTATCATAATTAGTTTCGTTGTCAGTGTACCAAAAAATAAGAAATTTTGTTAAAAAGCTAATAGGAGTCAACTTTTTTTTATTGCATTAAAACCATTTTATTAAAAATGCATTAATTAACTTAAAAACAAGCTTTCTAAATTCAAATACAAAATAAGGTTCGTTATCTATTATTGATTATTAAGTTTATTTATAAACTAATATTAATTTTATGGATTTATTGTATGCATTTTTTAAATTATACTGGGTTTTTCGAAATTTTAAAAAGTCATTTAGAAGATTTCTATTATAATACAATGACAACTTAGATAGAAAAATAATGGCCCTAACCTTATTTAAATCCTGTATACCGACCTAAAAATGATTTTGTCATATATGCAGTGTTTAAATTAAAAAATAAAGCTATAAACTTGTCGTTATTGAAGGTTATTTAAAAAAAAAACAGGTTTATTGGTGCAAAGAGAATTGTAACTGCATTTGGCGTAGAAGAAACTGGACAAAAATTTAACCTTTACGCAAACAAATTTTAACCAAAAGAATTTGCCAGTGAAGTTGAGAAAAATAATAATTTTTGAAAATCAGTAGTTTTCGGTTAACAACAGTTTTTATTTTTAAAGGATAAGGATAGTTTAATTAAATACTATATTTATGTCTTTATCAAATTTACAATAAAAAATTGTTAAACATTAATAATTTTTTTTAAAACTTTTATACTCCATATTACTAAATTAAAATTTTCAAAGCATTTACTTATAATTAATTAAAAAAAACACAGTATTAAGTGATTTAAAAATAACAAAAAAATATATAGCAAAATAATTGAGCTGAATGAATGATTATATACATATTTTGTACAACACGAAATGAACTAACTTTGTGTTGTACAATGTCAAATACTTTAAGTAGAGTGTTAATATTGGCAAATCTCGAGTAAAATTAAAATGATTGAAGATGTAACTCTAGTATGTAATAATTACTTGATTTTAGATTTTTTTAGAATGTTTTAGTTTGGAATAACAAATACATAAAAAATTTATTTAACTTTAATTTAAAACTAAAAAAAGTGGTGTCAAATAAAATACTACAAATCTTTAAAAACATATTTTTTTAGAGATACTTTGGCAAAAATAAGAATTACTTTAAGAAATAAAACACACACCGTGTTTTTGGATTCTATTTGTAAAGTGACATTTTTAAAATTCTGGTTTTTTTTATATTTATGCTTGCAATGATTAATAAAATTCCATCTTTTAAAATTTCGTCAAATTAACAAATTCAAATGGCAATACGAAAATTTTGCAAATTATAAACAACTACTAAAATTAATTGTCCAGTGTCATCTAATTCGTACAGAAAATGCAGTTACATTTAGTATAAATGTTGATAAATTATTATTAATTGAGCTGATAGTTTTTAAGTAATTTTATTGAAAATATAGTAATTTATACGTGAAAAATAATAACTACATATTTCTTTGAAATTTTTTTCGTAAATTATTATCTGTACTGGTTTTAAATTTTGTTGACGTCTCCCGGTCTATAAACTACAATTTCATAAAAAAATTCGATAGAATAGTGTGCGAAAGTATCGGTGGGGACGCGGAAACATGGCCATCAAGTTGTGAAGAAAAAAAATAGAAACTTAAATGAAAGCGAAAGGATTCAGCCGGCGCTAGACTTCGAACGCTGCTAGACACAATCGTATGAAGCCGGTCAGGGACACTTTTGTTTTGTTTAAAATACCGTTACCATAGCAACTAGTTTTATCTCCAAAAGGAAACTGAAAAGTTGGTCTCAAGAAAAACCAAATGGTATTTTCTTTCGGTAACGTAACAAATCTTTTTATTTTGACATTATTTTAATTTTATAATAATAATTTTTTTAACACATACTTTATTTGGTACTTTCCTTTTTTTTTCAACATTACTTAGTTTTTCTAGACGTGATTATATTAGCAACAATAATTTTGCAGTTGACAATTTTTGTAAATTTTGCGTTAAAAAAAAGTAAATTTTACCTGAGATAAAAATTAGTCATTGAAAAGTATGTATTTTTTCTGATGAATCCATTTTTTGTTAGGGCAACATGTGAAGAGTTCGCGCGTCGTTGCTACCACACAGATGTTTTGAAAACACACAAAAACGCGGCAAATTTAAAAAAAACTGTTTCAATAGTATAAGAGAGAGACAGAGAGAGAGAGAAAGACACACTTCGCGAAAATTTTATGATCAACGTAAGAGCAACCGTTCGTCAGTACATCACGAGTTTCGGGCGAATATTAAAAATTGAAGCGCGCAAAAAATGACGGAGAGCTTATTCTTTATTGGGACATGGCCATGAGACATCTGCTGTAATAAGCTAGCACTAAAAAATAGTGCGTGTGCCTTGCAACCCCTCTCCCGCGCGCTTCGTAGAATGAAAATGCGCAGAATAACGAGTCGGTACAGGCCCGCAATTAAAAATATCAAAATAAAAAAATCGAACACTAAATCTGTGTGCTCTACTGCGACTACTGCTACTACTGCTGTGCCTGTGAAGAGGGGTCCTTGCTCACATTTCACATTTCGGTCGCACGCTTTTCTTTCTTTACTTTTTTATCCTTGGCGACGACACTTGTCCACCTGTTTCCCTGTTTTCCGGTCAAATTATTCCTGCTACCACTTTTACTTTCTTTGATTGTCAAATCAACACTTTGTGTAATGATTAAATTTAAAATTGATTGAATCTAATTGTAAGACAAACAGTATTATTAAATGTAGTATATTACACGAAAGCTCAATCTTCCAATAACGAGAGAATTTTATTTTAACTCTTTCATTAAAAATCAATTTTAAAGGAATCGAAACCATCACACAATTAATTTTTAAAAACGCTAATTACATTTAAATATCTACTATTTTTAATAATGATTAATATCCATTTTACTTTTAAAATTGTTATTGTTTTATTTTTAAAAAATTAAAATTAATTCAAGTCTAGCTTTAATGAGGAATATAACAAACATAACTCGAAAGTAATAATGTTTCAAAGTAGGTAGTCAGAGCAAAACGGTAATCAAATACTTGTAATTGAATTTTTCTTAAAAGTGTTAAAGAAACGAAAATTCTTATAAAACAAGACCCATCTCATACTTACATTGAAATTGTTTACCTATATAAATATTTTTTCTAAAATACACATTTGGAAATAATCTTAATAATATTCTATTCTGAGCTGGTAATTTTCAACAAAATTAAGAATTTGCAGTTGA
Organism: Agelastica alni; assembly: GCA_950111635.1. Lineage (NCBI taxonomy): Eukaryota > Metazoa > Arthropoda > Insecta > Coleoptera > Chrysomelidae > Agelastica > Agelastica alni. The sequence goes on along the minus strand of OX467708.1, from coordinate 19,235,542 downwards.
TAATTTAAAACCACACCCTCTTTTAAAAAAAAATTGTTTAGAAAAATTTAATACGGCCTAATATAAAACTTAAAATATAAGTGCTCTCCGGCGGTCTGGGTGCGACCCGAGAGGTCCACACGACTAACTTCCCAGTGGAAAGAATGAAAATTTTTTGCAGCAATACAATATCGGTCCTACCTTCGATACTGATTCCGCCCCAAACTATTACTGTAGGTAGGTACCTCCTCTATTAGAAAGACAATCTGCAATCGTGATTTATTTCCCGGTACTCCTCACACGTCTTGAGGTCAGGATGTATCCTTGTCTGAAAAACAAATAGGACTCTATGGGACATTTTGCAATAACACGTTTTTCTCTGTTTAATCTAAAAGTGCAGTTCAATTGCCTGTCTTGGCGGTCTTGACGATTTTAAGTGAAATTCGTACAAACGATGGTTCCGAAAGAAACTTGTGTTGCTTATAGCAAAATACGATCTTCATTATGGGTTGTAGATCTCGTGCGTCCTGTGTGTCCCTTGGATACATCGTCAGTTTCTACATAACAGGCATTTAAACAAGAAATTATGCTTTGAGATCTGCCAAATGCTCGCATTACATCTCTTTGTCAAGCGTCATTTTCTACATCATTTGTTCACGGTTTAAATGGTGTCTTTTCATGTTCGATTTAAAAATCGGATGATATAATTTGGATTCAAATTAATAGTAACACATTTTCTTCAGTGTTTGAACAATAAAATATAAAACAATTAAAAAAACATTATTTTTTAAGTGTTTTTGTTAATCTTTTTTTGTGCTGAAGTAAAAACATCAAAAATGTAGTTACATACAATGTTGGTTATAATTCCATTATATTTAGTGAACTAATATACAGGGTGTTAGTAAATAAATGCGACAAACTTCAGGGGGTAATTCTGCATGAAAAAATATTGACAGTTTGCTATATAAACGTATGCCCGCAAATGCTTCGTTTTCAGAGATACGGGTTCCGATTTAATGTTGTATTAGACAACGGCACCCTATACGAAAAAAAGGCAACAAAGATTTTTTGTCACAAATTTACCGAGGAATTTAAACATAATTTTTAATTTAAATTATCTCAGTGACGTACCATTTTTTTCTTTAAAAAAATTGTGATTATTACCCGTATGCGCGAATGATAAACATAAAATTCTTAATTGCTTGTCAACAAATGCGCAATAACCTCTTAAAACCCACCAAATTTCATTTGTATATCTCAATCGATAATCTTAAATGATTTGCATTTGTTTGATTTATCACGCTACATAAAAAATTTTTGTATCAAAATGTTATTTTAATTTATGTTTTAAAAACTTCAATTATAAATTGTTAAAACTTTTTCGAAAACCTTCGTAAATATGTTTTAATTCGTTTGATTTTTACGAGTAGGTACATCTACTTTTCCAGTTTTGTTATATGCATAACTTTTAACATTTTAATTGTTCGGAAAATAATAAATTACGTCAGAAAGTTAATTATGTATTTATTAAAAATGAAATGTGGTACCTTTAAAAGAAATAAAACATGGTTCTATCGCAGAAGATAGGTGTTAATCGTGTTTTAATCTTTAAAAATATCTAAATACTTTATAATATGTATTTGTAACCACACTGTGTAGCTAAATACTAGTTATAATTATCGTTTTTAAAATTGATTAGATTCCAAGCAAAAATGGTGTTATCAAAAATATTGTGGTATAGCTCTTTTTAAATATAATATTAAGTCATTATTTTTTATTAAGAAAAACCAATATTTATGCCTGAAAACCATGAAATGTGTTAAACAATTGCTTTCGTTTAGTCTAGTACTCTTATTGATTTAAAAAAGATTATGACATGGTAAATCATTTATTGAAATTGGATTATTGAAATTACATACATACATACATAAATATAGTCACGCCTTTTTCCCGCAGGGGTTGGCAGAGACCACTTTCTTCCACTTGCTACGGTTCTCACATAAATCTTTGGCTTCTTCTACTTTCATCAGTGCTCTCATACATGCTCGTCTTTTTTTAAAACAATGTCGATCTGATCAAGATATGTTCGCCGAGGTCAACCTCTACCGACTTGTCCATTCACACTCGCATTATAAATCTGTTTCGTCAATCTTCCTTCCTCCATCTTCTCTACGTGTCCAAACCATTCCTTTATCTATCTTTGTAACTACATCTTCTTTTACACCACAGCGTCCTTTTATCTATCTATACTTTACTCTATCCGACCGAGTCAATCTGGCTATACTTTACAGATTATCTCCGCAGCATTAATAATATTTTTATGCTACTTCTGCCAAATCCAACAATCACTACCATACATAAGTATAGGGATCAGCACTGACCTATGCACAACCAGACGTGCCTCTTTTGACACGTTATGGCTGCTTATAAACCAATACAGTGTCCCAATCATTTGTTTCCCTGCCAACACCCTTCGCTCAATGTCACAGTCATATTTTCTGTCTCTCGTAAACTTTGAACTCAAGAATTCAAATTCATTCACCTCGCAGTTTGTCATGCTTTCTTCTTTTTCAAAAACTATGACTCGTCTTGGGTATATTTAATTTTATCCCCTTGATTTTCAGGGCATCATGCATAATATTAACCATCGCCTGCAACTCCTCTTCATATGATGCTAATTTGACCTGCTCATTGGCGTAAAGGAGGAATCTGGCGATCAAATCATTCATTCTTAATCCATACGCACTCACTTTAAAATCTTTTAATCAATCGTCTAGGTATAAACTAAACAGCCATGGCAAAAACACCCATCCCTGTCTAACACATTTTTTCGATGTTAAACCAGTCCGTGTAAGCTTCGTTTATCCTGACACATTGCAATTATTGTCAACTAAAACCACTTTAAGATAAAGAATATATGGAATCAATATAACTTGCGATAAGACACCGATTAAAACAAAACAACCTAATTATTAGCATGAATCCCACATTTATTAAGAATATAACTTTTTGTCCATGCGCTTTATGCTTCCTACGTTTTTAGAATTTTTATTGGTGCGGAAATATATCAGACACATAAGATAGTTTAAAATGTAATTTTAATAATTTTCTAATTTATTTAATTGTAAAAAAATTAAACATGTTTGCTAATGTTTTAAAATATTTGGCATTAGCTCATAAAATCAGTAACATTTTTTAAATTCAAAATTTGAATTTATGGCGAATTCACAGGGTTCAAAGGAAAAATGAAGATCTCACAAGTGAATAAAATCAGTTGGATCTATCATTAAAAAAAAAGTCAAAATAAATAATATATATATATAACTATTCAAAAAAAAGTTAATTTTATTACTTGGAGTACTCTTATGCAACATTATTAATCAGTTTGTCACCAATTTATTATTAAATTGATTTTGTTTAAACTTTCGATTCTGATTGCAAAAATTAGTTTATCAGTAGGCGTTGCAAAATTAAATAAATAGACAACACCAGCTAGTCGCGTGAATTTCACAACCAATAGATTTTCTTATTGCTAGCACATTTATCAGTTGGAATAAAAACGAAACTATTTACCGAGATAAAGTCAATTTTTTAATCTATTAATTTGCAAATTTAGGACTATAAATATACGAGTATATAGTTTATTTCACCAAAATACGACGGTATCAGATTAGTCATTGAAGCATCGACTTAACGGACGCACTGTGTTAATAGGTACATTTGTAAATTCCCCTAATATTTAAACCCGAAATTTTTCTTGTTATTGTTATACTTTTGTTGAGACGTTTTATCTTTATTTTTTGCTTTATTGTGAACAGAAATCGTTGATAAGTTTTGAGTTTTTTGGTTAGAAAAAGGCACATATTTAATTATGTTAAAAGGGATTGCATCAAAAATAAATTATTGGTACAAATTTAATAAATATGTTTAATCATGTAGTACTAACGGTATTATCAAGCATCAGATTTATAGTCATCATAATCGGAATTACCATTCTTTTATTTTATGTACCGTCCAGGAGTTTGTTGGTTGCTTATTTAAATTTTCCGTATGGTACGGAGCATTATTTAATACAATGACAGATGGTTCATGTAACGATGGTAATAGTTTCTCTTTTAACCATTTCACAAACATCTTTGTATACATATTGTCGTGATACTCGGCCGATTTTGATTTTGACGAAAATAAAAGATCCGCCACATCTACAAAACCATGCTTTCCACCTGCATGCACAATCATGAGTCTTTTTCCTTTACTGTTGGTATGTTTTATAGACTTTATGTTATCGTCCTCCCAAATTCTTTTTGTTCCACCTTTAGCAAAAATCCAAGTTCAGATAAACAAATGAAGAGCATTCTTGTTTACAGTGAGTATAATTTTTCAAAAATTCAATTCTTTTGTGCATGACTCTAGCTTTTTTACACAAAGCCTTTCGGTTGTCCTCCTTTTTAAACTTAAACCCTATTAACCCTTAATATCCAAGCAAGAAGTCCCTTATAAAATAAAATTCGGTACCTAGAAAATTTGTTAAAAAATATTAGGAAAATTTACTTTTGTACTTCTTAAATAAACAGTTGAATACTGGTTATTGAATTTCTAACGATAATCTGAAACCGCCGTATATTCGTGAAATATTAAATATGAAATTAGTTTTATTCACGGTTATCACTGGAGCAAATTTTTAATTTATTTAATACAACAAAATTATTTACACTCATATTAAACACAAGTTTGGTGTTATATTAATGGAACATTATATTGAATAAATATTACTTTAAACATAAATAAAAAATTGTAACCAAAAAATACAAAACAATATTAAAAGTATATAAGATTGTTATTCATTGTAATAGTTGATTATTTTTAATGTTTTGTAGCTCTTTACAGTGATCGTTTTGGTGTTAATTTGGGAGGGGGGTACTTTTTATAGCTATAGCAACTTAAAACAATATGGAGTTCCAGTCTTTAAAAACTTTTATTAGGAAGGCTAAGCTTTTTGTATGAAGAAAATTGGTGAAAACTACACATTTAATTATGTATTGTGAAAATCAAACATTGTCTTAAATACTTTGCATAATCCAATACTTCATTGTATTTTAAATAACTAGAAAAAAAAACATACAATTATTTTAAATGTGCAATTTGAGATAAATGACCTTATTGTGCTTATTTATGTGTTCTAATTTCTCTGATAATTAAAATTATTTAAAAAAAATTACACATCATTAAAAGATAAAATGCTTTTTTATCTATAAGCAGTTTTTTTTTCTATAAATGTTGGTGAATGACCATATACCAACTAAGTTTCCGTCTGGTATTTTTCGTGATAAAATATTGTAGTGATGTCACCGTTCTATTAAGAAGACTTGTGTAACCACAAAAACATAAAATATCTAATGAATATAATACTATATGTGATAGATTAAACTTTTTAAAACAAACTAAATAAATAACAAAATGAACACTGCTTCTGCTGCTAGTTATTGTTCATTGTCGGTACATTTAACTAAAAGTATATATTTAAAAAAGTCCCGTTTACAATTGATTTAAATACATTTTAAAAGGTAAACAAATAAACAATAATGGATAAAGTATACTGCAACAAAAAAATTTGTATCAAATCTATATATTTTTTTAATTAAAATGTTAATCAATTCTTAGCTTATTTTGGTGTTTTTTAATTTTAATATTGCCAATGCTTGAACCAATAGGTAATTCTGGATTTTATATAAATAATATTTAATATAATTTTAAAACGTTCATTGTTGATATTACTAAAAAAAAGTTATAATTTTATTTCTATAGTCTAGTTCTAGTTAATAACCTGCTGTAAAAATGTTAAAAATACCAAAAATCACAGTAACGTAATTATTAGATACAATTTTGTGGTTTTTTAAAAATGCAGAATTAATTTTGTTCCAATTTATTCCAAGATTGTTATTGGCAGCCATAATTTAAATTTAATTACATTTTAATATTTTAGCACGATTTAAAATATTTTAGAACGTTCATAGATATGAAACAATATTTTACTTATTTAATTTGGTGTTCGTAATAAAATTTATAAAATTAAATAAGTTTCTGTTTTAAAAATTTTTATTCAAGCGTGATAATATTCTTTAAATTGTATATACTCTAAGATGTTATTAAATTCTTATCAATACAATAATAATAATTATATAAAATCGATTTACAGTTGTATGCAGATAAAAAAATAACATGTTAATAGATAATATTAGTAACACCTTATCCTCAGATTTGTACAAAATATCCAAATGAGAATACCAGTAGCCTAATGCAGTTATGCTTACTACTCTACAAAGGAATGATTTTTCTGTGTACATAAATAATCAAACCCATTTTAACAATTATTTCTATAATTAAGTTGGTGTTAAGGCAAGTCAACGGCAGTTTTTAAAAAATTTGGCTTAATTTGTGGAACTAGAAAGTATGATCAAGTCTACTAGGCCCTAAAAAATTTAAAATAAGACCATCTGTATTATTTTCATATTTAGTGTACTATGTACATCTTGAATATTTATAAAACCATCCATAGGCGGTTCTCGGACTGGATAAATAGGCTACACGTAATTATCCACAGATGAAACGAGATAATTTTGCCACTGCTGGTAGTTCATGCATATAATTGACTACCGTTGGATCAAAGAAACTCGATAATTTTGGTAAAATGACTAATGAATCAGCAATCAATATTAAATTTATTCAAACAGTAAAAGAGTTTGTTTATCTATATGATACCACGTTGTCGGAATACAATAAACAAGACGCTGCGGAAAAGTTTTTCCAAGACGTTCTGTCTGTGCTGTACATGTTAAGTGTACCAACATTACAGAACTTTCGACTGGGTGAACTGATTTTATTAATTCTATTTTTTATTTAAAAGCTGGTGCTTTCCGTATGGTACCATTTCAATTTGGTCCAGGTCTGACAATGGCATCCATGAGAAAACCATATAAGTCTTTGAAGTCGGTTTCTTTTTACGTTTTTTACATAAAAAATTTTAAGAAAAAAATTCCCAGTCAAAAAAAAAAGGATAAAAAAACGTAAAATTCCAATTTTTAAAATGGCTTAAGAAAACGATAAAAATTTAACCTATCAGTGATGTTTTATATATGATTATTAACTTCCCAGCGGGAAGTTATAGTAATGGGTCCGATTTTGCGAATCCCGAATTTTGACATATTCAGTTCACAGTTCGAATACAATTGTGGAAGTCTGTGTGTTTGCTTGTACGTATGTGCGTATGTTCATATGTGCGTTCGGAATTATTTTTCGTCTCTTATCTCGATTATCGAGAACAAAAAATGATATCGACGTGGGACCAATTATTACATGTTAGGAATGTTTGTATGAAAAATATGATGACAATATTTCATAAAAAGAAATAGTTTTAGAAAACAAAAATAGGAATTGGACAATTTTAAACTTGTGTCAGTATTGAGAGAATAGCATTGAAGACGCTATAACAGTGAACAATTATTGTTAGTAATAATCAAGCATTGTTTATAACAATTAAATATTGTTACTAACAAATGATTGTTGATCATAATAATTAAAAAAAATTTCAATTGTTATAAACAATTGAAATGATAAGAAAAAGTTTGAAAGAATACGGTTGACATAAACAGAATATTGTTAATGACAATTATAATTTGTTATAAACAATTTAAAATCGTTTTGTAAAATAATTATAACAACAAAACATACCGTATTTTTTCATTCCTTCCACTGGGAAGTTAGTCGTGTGGACCTCTCGGGTCGCACCCAGAACACTGATATTTTAATAATTTTAACAAACTTGTGGTAATATATTAAATACCTAGAAATATTAAGCAACTATTTTAAAAAAAATGTTTCTACGCAATGATTGATGCGCGTTTTTATCTAATTTTATTTTTTTTATCTGAGCTTTTGTAGTTATCTTTTGGGTATTTATAATATTATAAATTGTCTGTTAAACTACTATAATTATATCAAATTCTTTTATGGTGTATTTACAACGAAAAATTTAAGACCAGGTAGATAGTAGACTTTGCTAGAATAAAATTTAAATAAAGAGAGACCTGGATAATTTGATAATTTTGCGGTCGAAAATTATTATTTTTTTTTAACAAGCAACTTTATTCCTGCATTTAATTTAAATTTCACGTAAATTTTACATTAAAAGGTACAACTTTCAGTTAAAAAGGAAATTTTGAATTTTTTTTGGGGCCTAATTTTCTTTGAAAAACCAATGAATTACCAAGTAACAAAAAAAATAGTTTTTCTTCCACTTTACCAAATCGGGTAGATGATATTTCAAGTTAATAATAATTTATTACCAATTTGTTCTAATCATAAATTCTAGATTTATTACAGATAATAATTTATATTATTCGTACAAATAGTAAACGATCTTGTAATGATAAAAAAATAAATGTTGGATATTTATGTTTAACACGGGTTTTTCGTTTTGTCAAAGCTATACTAAAACATGGCTAAATAAAAAGATATTTTGTAACAAAATTTGACGAGATAAATTGGTTACAAATGCTCGTAAGGAGTTTACAGAAGGTTTGTTTACTGGTTTATTCCAACTAGTGAAGTGGTCATTTGATTATCATCCATATTGGAGGAGATAAAGGATTTGTTGATCAAGGCTTCTTGGAATTTGTTTTAAATTTTATGAAAGATAATTATAAAAAAATTACTTCTGATGTTTTTAAAAATAATATACGTGATGTGATAGATTTATTACCATCCAATTTTGTAGTAGTTATGGATAATGCCACTTACCATTTAGGATTAAACGAATCGTTACGTAACAATAAACGGAAAAAGCAAGAACTCTTAGTTTGGTTTAAAAAGTTTATGAAGAATGCTGCAGATGAAATAGCAAATAAACGGTGTTAAGAAATTAATATGTTGCGATCACCACCTTATTACTGTGGAATTAACCCCATTGAACTAATTTGAACACAAATGAAGAGATATGTCGTTAGAAACAATATAACATTTAAATTTTATGATTGCTCATTAACTATCATTTGACTTAATATCAAAAATTTCATCTGACAATTATTTCTGTGAAAAATTGGCAAACTAATGATGGTGCTTCCTTATCGACCTATATATTAATTTAGGTATGTAATTCTATGTTTATACTACCTATATTAAGTTTATCTGTTGCTGGTACCCAAAATTAATCTAACATTAAATTTTGAGAAAATGTCTAAACCTAACATTTATAGTATTTTTATAAAAATAAATGAAGGTACTTTCTACATTTTACTATTTTTTATGGTAAAGTATATTCATGTTCTCCGTCACTGCGGCGTACCATTATCGGTTAATCCCTTAAGGTTGGCTCATTTGCATGTTATGAAGTATTGTATTCAAGGTTTGTCCGGATGATCATACTACTTTAAGTCTTGTTAAAATTAAGGTAAGAACTTATCGATATTAACGTTATTTCTGCGTTTAACAATCCTGTATAACAATATTTTGCTATAAAACTGTGCTTTCATCCATTACCAAATTCATTATAAGAATTGAACATGCAGCATTCACCGAAAAACTGACTAAAAAAATAAATAAAATAATAGGTAAAGGTAAATTAAGTAGTAGTATGAAATCATTTACAAATAACGATGCAAGTACTAAAAATTGTTTGCACTTGATTATTAAAGGTTAGTCGAGCACTAAAACAATTGCTGAGATGTAATTTTAAATTTTATCATAATATTTTTCTTCTTACAGTGTCTTGCTTTCTCAATCGTTGACGACTCCCATATTGACTACTTCTATGTATCTATCTCTATCTTAAGCTGCGTGGAGAAATTCCTCAGCAGTTAAACCTGTCCATTGTCGGAGATTTCGAAGCCAGGATAGCTTTTAGCGGCCTATCCATTTTTCCCCCTCGATCTTGCCATTCAGAATAAGCCGAAGCAGACTATAACGTGGTCCACGCATCACACGTCCCAAGTATTCCAGTTTGCGGCGCTTGATGGTAGTTAAGAGCTCTCTATCGTGCCCTATTCTGATGAGTACATTCTCGTTGGTAGTTCGGCTTGTTCACGGAATTTTGAGCATCCTTCTGTACAGCCACATCTCGAATGCACCAATGCGGTCAATAATTTTTTGGTGAAGCGTCCATGTTTCGCAAGAGTACAATAGTAATCATAATATACTCGTACAGGCTATTTTTCGTTGGAGTAAATTTGGATCTGCGAATGGCTACAAACCACTGTATTGAGGGTAACTTATGCCCACCTGTTTTATTTGCACACATAGGCAGTGCACAACACTGCGGCATTTTTTAAAAGAATATTTCTCTGTTAATGATTTAAAAGACAATTATATAAAAAATATAATCGTAAACTACAAGACGCTCATGTATTTTGACAGATGACCTTACGCTACAGTGCTGCCATCTCTTGGATATTATTACAGACAACCCCTTATTAATTCTTAAGTATTATTAGAAATAACAGTATCTCTGGAAAAATAATCTAACCTTTTTTAAATTTGCCTTGTATGCACCAAATAAAAAAATTGTGGTAAAAAAACTACTTTAATTTTTTGTGCTGTTAAAATGAAGGTACTATAAATAATGTTTATGTAGTATGGACCATAAATTTGAACTCGGTATAAATAAAAGGTAAGTATACCTAAGAAATAAAAATTTTAATTTAAAAATATAGTGACCATTTAGAAAAATGTTACTGTATATAACCTTGGAGATGGTCGTTACAATTTTAAACAACTTTTTACTAGGTACTGTAATGTTAATTTTGTAATAATCATTTACGATTGATAAAATTGGGAAACATACAAATAAAAGTGAGCTTTAAAATATAAAAATTCCAGGTATAAATAAACATTTAAAATAAATAAGTGTTTAAAGATACAAAATGTAAGCATCCATACCTAAGCTTATTATAAATACGCCCAGTCTAAAAAGAATGCAAATTAAAATATTTGTCTTTACTACGGTGGATAAAAACGTAAGCTATTTTTAAAAATTTTGGTGACTAAGAAAGCAACGTATTGGCTTCGGTTTTCATTTCACAAAATTAAGATAAAAATACTGCAGGTAATAGAAGGTAAAGTAGTTGACATCTCCTCATGCCCGCGCCTAGCACTTTTGGCGCCCTTGTGCAAATTTAAAATAACGCCCCAAATTTGTATTACGTTCATATGTGAGTACAGATACGGGTTAAGTTAGGTATCATTATCCACTATTAAAAAATCATTTTAAAAAGTAGTTTCATGACTTTATTTTCATTTTTATATTTTACAAGTACAAGCCATACAAGTATTTTTTCATTGAGTTACATAACATAATTATAAACTTATAGAAAACAGAAATATATTTTAACAGTATTACATCTCAAAATTTTTGTATTTTAGTTTCAAATGTAATATATGATACAAAAGCACAAGAAATAAAAAAAATATTTAAAACAATAAAAATACTCGTTTATATATAGATAAACTCACCTTAATTCACAACACAAAACACAAGTCTGTACAACTACAAAACAGTAAAGTTTCAAAAACAGGTATCTTTTACCCCATGCACCTTTTCACTTCGCTAAGTTAATTATCGATCGGGCATCTGGCAACAAATGATATCGCGACCGATGCAGCGCTTTATGTATAAAGTTTCGTACATTGCAAGCTCAGACAGGAAAAAAACGCTTGTCCTCTCGTTGGCTCGTTGCAATCCAAATTTCAAGCTCAAACATGAATAAAATCAGATTTGTTTGAGTTTACACAATTCATGTTTCGTATTCGATCGAATAAATGCTGTTATTGCGTAATTTCATTTGAAAAATTTATTGTTTTCGATAAATTCGGTTCCATCGAGTAAAAATAAAATAATAAACAAATAAAAAACAATGTAATACCTAGCAATTCACTACTGTTTTTTTATCATTATAAATTTTGTTTTGACAATGTTGTTGGTTGCTTTATCTTTTTTGACTTTTGAGGCTTTTCGGAGCCTTTGGCGCCTCGGCGCCGTCGTGCAACGCACGACTTTGCCCTTATGTACAGCGCGGGCCAGCATCTCCTCGCCGCAGACCATAGACCTATTATCCAGAGGAGACGCAACGTTCCATTCATAAAACTCTGTTTGTTTTGTCGCAATGATTACACGAGAGTGACCATGAGTATGAAAAAGAATACCAATCGATTATCTCTGTCCCGTCCTCGTGCTGGCAACGCTGTAACATTATTGTGGAGTTACGGCCACACTTGTAATCAGTGACGTGCTGTTTGTTTAAAATGAGAATATATCTATCGGGTAATATTTAGTTTTTTATGAGAATATATTCATGAATAGGTGATACTCAATTTTTATCAAAGCCTACTAAAAGTATTTTTCTAAACCCCAAATTGAATAAGTGTTGCTGAGTAACAGAGAAATGCCTTTTTTTGGAGAATATCTCGAAAAGTATTGATTTCCACATCGTTTGGTTTTCAGATTCGTGTTTTACGCCTCAAAATAATACCTGTTTATTTTGATATTGAAATCGTCATCGTTACACCACTGGATGAAAATATAGTAAACAATGAGATGTTCCAACTTTCTTGTGAAAATAAACACTGGGGCTTCAATAGACCGGTTTTTTACACACTTGGCAATGACGAATCATTTCTTCCACTAAATTTCACTGAATTTTACCAATAATATGCTGAAAATTACCGATATTACTTCAAAATTTCGTTGCAACACCTTCGGCAACAGCGCTACTAATAATAGCCGATTTTGTAGCACGCACGGATCTCTGCACGTGGAACGATTCAGACAAGCCGTGCGGCGTTGTCACTTATTGAGCAACACATTTCTATGATCTAACGGAATGAAAAAGTTCAATGGCTCAACATTCCATAAAATGTGTTGTATTATTCAGGTTGTTATAATTCATGAAATATTAATAAAAGATAGCATTATGGTCACAATATTGTTGCAAATATTATCAACAAATACTATGGATGATTCAATAACAATCACAAATTTCTTGCCATAACTGGAGAGCAGGCAACATCACAGCACAACACATTCCAGTCGGCCGTATTAAGATCATACAATCGACCAGAAAGTGGGGATATATGATCGTGTTGAAAAGTAAATAGTTCCGTCTCCTCTAATAATAGGTCTATGCTGCAGACCTTGGTCGTAATAGTACTTACAATATTATCGTCATCTTAATTACATTACATATACAATAAGATGTTCTACTATCAATACTATCACATGTTTTTTGAAACCCACAAATAATACAGTTCACGGTCGTATTACGAAACCTTTTTTTTTAGATATACATATTTCTTTTGACTGATTATCATTACAAATATAAGCGTATTTAAATAATGTTTATTTAACCATCTTTTAGTGCTTTGGTAAGATACGGTGCTACATTATTATTGGTTGCACTTGCTAGCAACTATTACCGTAGGTTGTGATTTATTATCTTTAAATATTAAACGAAATAAATTGTTTAACATATCAATTTGTAATTTAATGTTAATAATTATTCAGAAAAAACGGAATAACCTTACATATGGTAATGTGATATTTTCATAAAATTTTTGTTTTGCTTTGATCAATTTTTTATTAATATAATATTAAACTTAAAAAGTATTTAGCATCTAGGACAAAACCTGTTTTATGTTATGTGTAGGATACAGTAATCTCCACAAATAGATAGGTTTGGTCCCATGTACATAAGTAGTTATTATTCGTATTCACGTACCTTATTGAAAAGTTTTGTTGTTAAATTTTAACTTGGCTTCCAAACATCGTCATTTAACACTTCAAATATGTCGTCATTCGTATAGGAAAACAGCGGCAGACGAGAATCTGCGTAAAGGTGTATCAATTGCACTCTACCACAAAAAAATCACTAAGCCTAATAGTTTCAAGACGAAAAAAAATGTAGAGGTCGACCTAGTGATTAGATTAGATCATAATCTGTAACGATTAGTTTTTATACAGACGCATTTTTTTAAATTATCTTTCGCAAACTAAATATTAATGTGATAACTAATGTAATATTTTTTTATCTTGTCCTTAGTTCACAGTTCAGTCTATGTACAGGGTGTTGATACGAGAAATTATCTATATAAATATGTACACGGCTAATAGACATTACGTTGAGTTTTTTATTAGGTTTTTTGTTTGTTAATTATTTATATATTATGATTTATAAAGAACTAATTATCTAATTAACGACAAGTTAATTAAGATGTTCAAAGTTATAACCAATTACCGAACACTGATTCTTATTGTGTAGTACGCGTGTAATCGTAGATTCGAACTGCCTGATGGGCAGGTTTGTCAAATATTTTAATACTAATAATATGGAATAATAAATAAAATAACAAATTCAATTATTAGCATACATTATATTTTTCATTTAAAATTTCTGTTTTAAATAAATTAACTAAATACGAGTGGTACGATCATAAAAACTTATATTCGGATTCATTTTAAAAAAAATAACCATGAATTGACCGCAAAAATATTTAATAATGTTACGATAAAGACGATCTTTTGTCTGGCCGAGGCGGTATCGTCCACACAAGGCGCTTACCCATCTAGCGAATGATTTATGGCCGCGGCGAGATTAAAAGCGTCCGACGTTTCTTGAAAGGTCCAGAAATTTTTAGACAATGTCGGAAATCTTCTTCTTCAGGTGCCATCTCCATTTAATGAAGGTCGGCAACAAATTCGGCATACTTATTGCGATCCTTGGCTGCATGAATCAAAGCTGATGTGTTCATACCAGTCCAATCGCGTATATTTTTTAGCCACAAATGTTGTCTGCGGCCAGGTATACGTTTTTCCTCAATTTTACCTTCCATTATCAATTTCATGATATTATACTTGTTATTACGGTTAATGTGACCTAGATAAGCGGTCTTTTTTTGCGTTATTGTATTAAGTACTTCCCTTTCCCTTCCCATACGTCTAAGGACTGCGTTATTAGCTACATGTTTTGTCAATGGAATTTTAATAGTCTGCGGAAGATCCACATATTAAAAGCCTCGAGTCTGTTCATGGTATCCACCTTTAGTGTTCATGTTTCTGCTCCATACAAGAGAACTCAGTGTACGTACGCCTTTACGAAACGGTATCGTATTTGTAAGTTTAATGTTGGATTACATAGTAGGTTCTTTATCTTTAAAAATGTGGCTTTGGCTCGCTCTATACGTGATCTTACTTCAACGTCGGGGTCTACGTTTGTTGTTATGTAGCTACCAAGGTATTTAAATTTTTCAACTTTCTCTATTAATGTACCGTATATGTTTATATTCACTTGCGGGTTTGGCAGTCTTGTTATGGTCATTACTTTTGTTTTTCTTAAATTAATTTTTTTATCTAGCTGATCTCCTACTCCTACAACTTTGTTGATCAGTCGTTGCAGGCTTTTAGGATTGTCCGCAATGATAACTATCGTCTGCATAACGTATTATTTATTAGCAGAACCAAGTGTACGTTGCTACACTCCATTATTTTACTTTTTTTGGGATGCACAATCCATATTGAAATTTTTAAGGGACATACATACAAACATTTATATATATATATATATATATATATATATATATATATATATATATATATATATATATATAGATTGTTCTTCCGTTAATTTTTATTCCATCCTCGTCGTCGCCCATTGCTAGGTTAAATATGTGTTCAGAGTACATATTAAACAGTATTGGCGATGTCGCTTGCCCGTATCTAATTTTTGTTTCTTGGTTTTAATAGAAATTTCTGATAAACTTATTGTCTTGTTTGTCTAACCCTTTTTCCTGTAGTAATGACAGAGGGACAGTATGATTGACGCGATCAAAACAATATATATATATATATATATATATATATATATATATATATATATATATATATATATATATATATATATATTTAGCCTACTATTAATTCGCCAAGGGGGAAATACGCCTCGGTCTTTCAGGCTGAAGTCTATGCCATACAGAAATCAGAGTGACCCACAGTGAGATTGATATTCTCACTGACAGTTGCGCGGCCATTGGGGCCCTCGTGAGTTGCACCACAACATCATCAGTGGTATGGGACTGCATGCAGGCACTCGCTGAGTTAGCGACTGTGAACAAGGTCAATCTTACATGAGTTCTTGGGCACACAGGGATAGATGGCAGCGATAAACTGGCAAGAAATGGGACCCTAGTGGAACCAAGAAGCCAGTTGGTCGGATTGCCACCGAAACGAAGCATAAATTGAACCTAATCCTTGAGCAAGAACATATCGCTGAGTGGAATGCAAATACTGGCTGCAGAACATCAAGACAGCTGATAAAAAAACCTCTCCAGAAGAGGGCAGACACACTCTGGACGATGAACCGTAGTAGGCTAAGCAGCACGCTTGGCCTACTCACCGGCCACGTCGCACCTCTTCAGACTTAAGTTGGCGGCTGAGAAAAACTGCCGAGTATGCGGCAAAGAGGAAGAGAGCAGCATACATATTCTGCGTTGCTGCCCGATGCTAGCGGTGTACAGATATCAAACCTGGGGCCGCATGATAATGGATCCAAGTGATCTAAATGAGACAGGGCCAACAGAAATCCTGCGGTTTGTCAAAACCAGCGGACTGGAATTCTGATACCCTGAAGACACAGCGGTAGTCACAGAGGATCAAAAGATCTAGGTGACATAGGTGCCTGTACCATGGGCCCAACCGCAAGATTGTAATGTAATGTTAATTCGCCAAGTTACGATAGGTGAAGGAACGATAATAGTGTTAATATAGTAATATAGTATAGTAATATTTACACACAAAAAGGCGCTGAAGCTGCAATTAATAAAAACTAAATTATGAGAACCTGTTGGGTCTCTCCTTATACCGCCTGTCATATCCGCCACTGATATTAAAATATTTGCAATGAAATGATTGATGTAGTGTTTACCTTACAATTTATCTTTTTATGGAGTGAACACTGTAAAAATTAAAATTTCACGCCTTCTTTTTAATTTAAACTGAACTGAATATCATGAGTAAAAAAAGTAATGAAGCAATTAAATATTACAATAATATAAAATATTTATTTAAGGAATTAAAACATTGTAAAATTTTAAAAAAAATTTAATTAATTTTATGTTAACTTTTATTATAAATTATTAGCACTTTAGTGCTCCAAACTAGGTAGGTAAGTGAAATGTACCTAATTATTACATGTACCTAAAAAAACCTAGTTCGATATTTTCACGTGATTAATATCAACGATAGATAGAAAACACGCACTTATTTTTAAAATCAAAATTATTGTGATAGATAAGCAGCTATTTTTATTATTATAACGTATGATAGGAGGAGCAACTTTCTTTATCCAATCAACGTTTACTGTAGTAACATTTATTCCGTGAGCAGAGTTGGCGACAAAGGGTAGGATGCACTTGAAGTCAAGTTTTACGAAATCGTTTGTGCAATGCGCATTTCGTCATAATATTATCGTGTTAAAATATGGACGAGATTATGTGACATCCTTTGTAAAAATAACGTTTACTGTATTAAATATTTTGTTAACTGGAAACCATATAATCAGACATTTCTTTTTGGTAATATTTTATTTGTATTACTTAATTTTTAATTTACAATGCCCGAAACAACATGTATCGTTAAATAATTGTTTTTTTTTTAGTTGGTATTTTTTTCAATAATTAAACGTTTTTTTACTGTCATTAGTAAAAAAAATTGCAATTTTAATATTCACATAATTACTATTTTGTGCTTTAGGTACATTTCATTTAACATTTGAAAGTGGAAAGTGATAAAAAATCCAAACTTTTTATTGTTAACAGTTAGAATAATATGTAAAAACTAAGAATCTAAAATTTTTTATGGAAACACATTTTTATACAATCTTTCAGAAAGATTCCTAGCGATCAAAAACGTTTTAATTAACTGGATGTCCAAGATTAATACAGTTAAAAAAGTTTTTAAATTTAGTAAAAGAGTTAAATACAGGATAAAAACTAATACATAATATAGTGCTAATTTGAAATAAATATAAAATAATTAAAATATAAATATAACAGCTTATTCCTCTTAAAAATTATTACATAAAAAAATTACGAAGTAAACAACATAAACAACAGCAGTCTTTTACGCAGCAAAACCGACACTCCGTTTGTTGGTTCAGATCTATCCTTCCGAGGTGGTATCTTAGACGACAGTGTCCTGTGAGCAGTCCCGTTATAATTCGCAGGTCATTTCTGCTAACCCTGGTATATCGGACCAGTACGTGAGTATTTTCCTTTCCGACCAGTCCGAAATAATTGTTTTGGCGGCACTTGTGGTGACTTCAAAAACTGGATCTGGTCCAGTGAACGCAGATTTTGCAAGGGTGTCGGCTTTTTTGATTCCCTCCACCCCCTGTTGCCCAGGTACCCACAGTAGGATGGTTCGCAACAAGGTACTCTAAGGATTAGATGCAATTCCATACAAGTTTAGAATTTATCTTGTTAGAGCTCCGTGCTTTTAAAGCAGCCTGAGGTCTGTTGGTTAACTCTCTTGCACACAATTCGATAGCGAAGACTTCAGCCTGAAAGATTGTAGCATACCTGCCAAGACTGGTAGATATTTAAATCTTTGGTTTCCTGCTGAAAACACCGGCCTCAACTCCATCTGGGGTTTTTGATCCATCTGTGTACATTACGTATTTAGTCTCTGGGAAGAGGATTTCACCTCTCACCCATTCGTCTCTCTTCGGAAAGAGGACTTTAGACGACTTTTCTACGTGTATTTTTGTGGCCAGCAAGTTGGGAACCATCCCGAGAATTTGTTTTTTTTGTTTCACTCAGTATCCCGGAGTGATCCCCGAGTTGCTCTTCATTAATTTGCCTTTCCAAAGACAGGAATCTCTTCTTCTTCTTCTTACGTTAGGACTACGTCCTGTGTTTGCCTCAAAGGTTGCCCAAAAACAATTGGGACGATGAAGACCAGCTATCATACCATCTTTTTGGTGGGCGTCCAGTTGGGCGTGGTGTGTTGGGCCGCTTCTCTCTCACAATTTTTGCCAGCCGGTCGTTTGGCATTCTGCTAACATGGTCTCTCCATTCTCTTCTTCGGTTTTTTGCCCATCTTACTATGTCTTGGACTTCACATATTTCCCTTATCTCTTCGCTTCTTTTATGGTCAAGTAAGGTATAGCCAGTTATCGATCTAAGAATTCGCATTTCCGTTGATCTAAGAAGTCGCTTTGTAGTCGTGTTCTCCGCTCTGGTCTCTATCGCGTATGTCATAATCGGTCTTACACATGTCTTATATATTCTGACCTTACTTCTGGTACTCATGTGTTTATTTCTCCAGATTATGTCTCTCAAGAATCCTGAAATTAGAGATGCCTTTGTTGTTTGAGCTTTTACTTCCTCCTTAATATTTCTAGTGCTAGTTATATTAGCTCCTAAATATTTAAAGGACATCACTTGTTCTACACTCTGCTCATAGATTGCGAGTTTACATCTTCTTGGTTCTTTGGATATTGTTAGCGATTTGGTTTTCTTGACGGATATTTGCATATTTAATTCTTCAGCTGTTTTTTGGAACTTGTGTAAGAGTCTCTGTAGGTTGTCCTCGTCTTCCGATACGATTACAGCATCATCAGCGTAGCATATGATTTTTATTTCTTTATCTTCCAGTCGATATCCTCTCCCAGTTACTTTGACTTCATTTATAATTTCATCCATAATGATATTAAATAGGATTGGGCTTAGGCTATCTCCTTGCCTGATTCCGGTTGTCATAGGTATTTTATTGCTTAGCTTATTTGCAGTTCTTACATCTGTGTAGTTGTTCTTGTTCAATTCTTCGATGGTCTTTATTACATTCGGATGAATTCTTCTCTTTTGTAGTAGGGCCAAGACGTCTGTTAACCGTACCCTATCGAATGCCTGGGTTAGGTTAATGAAACACGTGAAGGCTACTTTATTGAACTCAATGGCTCAATGGCTCTGCCTGTAGAGGTCACTAGGTGGATTGAGTAGCTTATTGACCAATACAGCCGGTCCCAAGCCCGGAAAAAAGAGGAGGGTTCCAAGTGAGGCCAGCGACCTGCTTGGATAAAAAGACAAGTGCTCCTAGAACCAAAGGAACAGGAATCTGAAATCCTAAATTAAGTAGTTTAAATGATAAATCGTTTCAGCAAAAAATATTCGAAATTTGGGCACTTTCCTTCACTATCATTATTATTAACGTAAATTTTATTCTTTAAAACCATAAGAAGGCTACTCGTGAACTAGCTTTGGCGATTACAGCAAAACCTATGTGTTATAAAAAGTGAGTCATAAACGTAGCAATGAGTTAAAGTGAATACGAGTATTTTTCCCGACGTTTACTTTTTTTAAAATGCTTTCCAAATTTCTTAATAAATAAATAAAAATAGGTGACTAGACCTGTAGCGGAGCGGTCGCGATTTCAAGCCACGTAAAAGTAAAAAGCGAGGATTGTGTAGATCTTTAAGACGTAAATAATGAAGTCATTTTCTTTCCTTAGTTTTTATGTTTACCATCGAAGAGAACGTCAGTTCGAACGAGGCCGGATCTGGATATCGTTCTCAGTGAAATTTCATTTTAGGATTTGCCCAGAGTCCAGTTTTGGACTCGATTGGTCCGAGAATCTTTTGAACGCAAGGGAACGACTTATAGACCATTTTTTGTCTCGCAACCCATTACTTAATTCCTCGATCAGTAGATATAGTCTCAATAATATGAAAATTAAATACATCGTTTCTTTTATCTGACATAATTTTATCATGAACCTGGGGGTCAACAGACTTTTTTTACTTGTAAAAGGGTCGTGTATTCAAGAAGGTTGAAAAACACTGACCCAGACAAATATACATAAATAACAATTATTTATTAAAAAAAAACCGTTTTATGAAACACTGTAAAAATTAACTTAGGTTAGGTTATAATTATTTGCTGTGTAATATTTAATTCTTTGTAGATAATACGTAGATATAACAAAATTACCTCAATATTAAAAACATTTTTCTTCTTAGTATTACTTGACAAGGGTAAGGAATCACTTGAACCCCAAATGCGTTAAGAGACAATCGTGGCATCGATCCTTTTTCTATATTTTGTCGGGCAGCTTGCGTCTCTTTTTCGGTCGCGTTTTTCCAAATGACTCCTTACACTTGTCAAGTTATAAATTTTTTTAAAATATGTCTATCGTTTCGCGATAATAACTTTTCTGAATACCTACTTTCTTAATCTATTAATCATTATTTAATATCCATTGTTATTTCTATATTTTTATGTATGCATTATTGTAATAATAGTAGTAGTAGTATTTGTAGTAGCTTATGTAAATGACTATTCTAATTTTATCGATATTATAATGCACCACTGGGATTTGTTTTTTAAAATTAAATTTTACCTTGTTATAAAATTTCAATGGACCCTCGATATTAAAAACACATACATACATACATATAGTCAAGCCTTTTTCCCGTTTGGGTAGGCAGAGACCACTTCCTTCCACTTGCTACGGTTCTTACACACATCTTTTGCTTCCTCTACTTTCATTAGGGCTCTCATGCATGCTCGTCGGTTGTTGGTACTAAAAACACCCAATTAACATAAACAATACCAACCTAATCAACCAATTTTTATTTGACAATGTGAATAGCAGTTGTTACTTTACTAAAACAACTTTTATTTGATGTAGATATTAAATATTCAAACTTGAATAATAGTTTATTAAGGAACGATTGTATAATACATACATAAAGCCACGCCTTTTTCCCATAGGGGTAGACAGAGACCACTTCCTTCCACTTGCTACGGTTCGTACACACATCTTTTGCTTCCTCTACTTTCATCAGTGCTCTCATACATGCTCTTCGGTTGTTGGTACTCTTGACCTGGCCTTTCTTCAAAACAATGTTGATCTGATCGAGATCGATGTTCTCCGAGGTCGACCTCTACCGATTTGTCCATTCACACTCGCCTTATAAATTTGTTTCGTCAATCTTCCTTTATCCATCCTTTCTACGTGTCCAAACCATCTAAGCATTCCTTTATCTATCTTTGTGACCAAATCTTCTTTTACACCACAGCGTTTTCTTATCTCACTATTCTTAACTTTATCCAATCCGAGTCACTCCGGCTATACTTCTCAGACTACTCATCTCCGCAGCATTAATCCTATATTTATGCTTTTTCTGCCAAACCCAACATTCACTACCATACATAAGTGTAGGAACCAATACACCTCTATGCACCGCCAGACGTGCCTTTTGTGACACTTTCTGGCTATTCATAAAGCTATACAGTGCCCCATTCATTTGTTTTCCTGCCAACACCCTTCGCTCAATGTCACTGTCATACTTTTCATCTCTAGTAAATTTTGAACCCAAGTTCACAAATTTATTAACTTGTTCCACTCTTTCTCTCTCAATTGAAACCCCACAGTTTGTCATGCTTTCTTCTCTTTCAAAAACCATTACTTTCGTTTTGCTTACATTTATTAATTTAAACATATTTTTTAAATACACATTTATTTTTAAACATATATAATATCATCTGGAGCATCCCCAATAAATTTAGTGATTTCGTTTGGCTGGAACGTTTTAGACTTCTTTTCATTGTATCCTTTGGATTTCAGCTTTAAAAAAGCATGTAACCTTGCGTATTTGAAATGACAATTTTTGATGGTTTACATTCAACATCAGTTTTAATATGAATTAGTGTGTTCACAAACGAGTTTATTTGAAAGTTATTCAAAATAAACTAACAATACAAGACATATTTTTTTTGTAATTCTCCAGTCCATGAATTATTGTCCGTATAATTTTTCATAGATTTTTTTTATTTCGTTGGAATTAAATTTTCGGAAACTTTTCAAAATTTTTAGAAATTTCTGGTAGTATACAAGATACTTGTTCACTACTTGACATGTTTATAGCTGTACATATTTTTGATGCGCTGTAATTGAATGTCGATAAAAATTAAATGTCAAACAAGTATGTAGAAATAACCCACGTAATAAACCACAAGTGTTTCTATAAGCCAACAATTCTTTTCTAAATGAAATTAGCCAAAATCTGTTGCATACGGAAAATTCGTATCATAATATTCCCGAAATTTCCGAATTATAATACGGGGGTCGGAAAAAGTACATGCTTCAATTTAAAGAAATGTATAATTTTTAGTTCATTTCAACCATGTTGATGTTGATGTTGTTGATGAACAATAAGTGGCTGTTTGCAATATATATATATATATATATATATATATATATATATATATATATATATATTTATATAATGTGAACCGATGAGAAGCACTTTAGTTTATAGTATACCTTGCAGTTCTCTAATTTTACATGTAAACTGAGTTGTCTTGGAAAAAGGAAACTATGGACTAAGTTTAAGAACAAATAGAATAGGGGAAGGTAAAAGAGAGTATTAATTTCTGGTTTTTAATGTATGGTGTAATCAGATGTAAATAAATGAATAAATTAATAACAAAGTAATATAAGTATGTTGTCCACAATTTAAACAGTTGCATTTGAAATATATTTTAAATTTCGCAATTAATGGTAAAAAATAATTTTTTTTTAAACTTTGCTAGTTTTGCTAATTAAATAAAAACATATAAGATCCACTAAAGTTTTAAAATATCAAGAAAATTAAGTAATCATTGTAGAGTTGGCATTACGTAGAATTATATAAATACTTATTGTTACATGGGATGTGCAGAAGGAGGATATTTTTTGACTAAAAATGAAATAATATATATTATTTTTCAATGAGAGAAAGAGAAATAAAAGAGAAAAGGTCTGTATCGATCGTCGTCAGTCAGAATTTAAATATTTTTCCGTTGGTGGCGCGATTCCACCGCGTCCGCGTCTCTATATCCCTAGTTGCGAGGGGTTGGCTATTTTTAATTGCCGACGCCTATGCTAATGAGGGCCCCCCTGTCACCCTTCTCCTCCAATTTACCCCCAAAAAATCATTACATTCTTCGCGGCCAGATAACAGGAGGCCCTATGCTCTGACGGCTTGCGCACGAACGTTTTAATTCCCATAGAATAAATATACAGTTGTGTGAATCAGCTATATTTTTCCCGTTTCGTTTTGCCAGGCCATATTTTATTGATTTTATAATCAATACCGCAATAAAACCTGCAATGTTTTCATCTTTATTTCCAGCATCCCTCTTCGCTACACTACCCTCCTTCCTCCTACCGCGTTTCTAGGGATGGTTATAGTTAGTTAGTTGTCTGTTTTACGGTTTTAGTGATGGCTCTTACACCCTTTTATCTTTTCTTTTTACAGGATAGCTCTTCCTAAGAATCTCGAACAATTTATCTACTTAAACTTTTTAAGTTTTTTTTAAATTACTTCATCGTTATGTTAAATTATAATATAAGTTAGTTTAATAAGTTTTATTGCATCAAATATTTCGTTTCGTTTATATCTACAAACATCGATCGTGTCAGACAAAATAATATTATTTAATATGACGTATAAGGACTTATTTATATTAACCGTAACGTGCCCGCGTAGACGCCGGTATTCACGAAAAAAATATTTTGTCCACGCGGTTCATGTCTGTTTCTGACTGAGATCATCATCCGGGTAGTGTGAATAGAGTATCGAAACCGCTGGGTAGAGTCTTGCACGTTTGCTGTCTTTGGATGTAAATGAACGGTGTTTATCAGTGGCTGTATCGGCGCGCGTCTGACACGCTTAATGTCCTCAGACCAGCGCGACTGATGCGACTTCAAGGTAAACCTACGAATGCAGCGGCTTGTGCTCGTGACTGGATCAACAGTTGAGGTTTCCGCTATGGTTGCTATAGTTGGACAGTAAAAAAGATACACGCACGGTTTTTTTTCTGCCGCTGTAGTTCCGCGTGCATAAAAATGAATCAATATGGATCTTCTCATCTGCACGCAACTGTGTCTTTTAAAGTATGATGTTCCTTACGTCTATAAATCCATTAATTATTCTTGATCCTGAAATGAGTTCAGGGTGTATTAGAAATTAACAAAAAAGTAATAATAATAACAGACTATCTTCTTCCTCTGTAGCCAATGACTAAATAGCAGAACTTCTTGCTCAAACATACTCATTGTATCCTTTCCATATTTGTAGAGTTTTAATTGCGCTGTCACAACGCTAGCCAATTGTTCGCGACGCTAGAGTTCCGTGTCGGTCTGTGGGCTTTGGACAAACGTATTTGATAACATTATTGTTAAAAAGTACCTCCAGGTACCTCCGAAACATAACCATAATTTGGAATTTAAAAAATTTAAAATAATAGTATCATGGTATTAATTTACATTTAACTAATGTTGATTTAAAAGAATTATGCTTATTTTTACGGTAAACTAACTTTTCAGACTTTTAATTCTTATTCATAATTTTGATCAGCTTCAGCAATAGTAGTAACAAAATGTTTTTTTTAGGAAATGCATTAATTGTAAGAGAACTAAGAGTAATTTAGGTTGGAAAATTATCCGAGTTTTTATAGAGTACATGTACGTAGCGATAAAGTAAAAATGGTTTCATGAATTAAAAAAATTTACGGTGGTATATTTTTAGTTGAGATCGTAGAAAATAAAAAAAATGCGATAAAAAAAGCTTGTGCAATCCCCCAGACTATTTTTGTACTTTTTGCTGTTATATACATACCTTAGGCAGAATGTTGAGCGCGGGGAAAAGGATCGCGCGTTGCTAGGAAAAATCTTTGAAAGGGTTCAATAGGACGCCCCTACTTTTACTCTAATTTTATACTCGTTTCGTTCGTTTCGGCAACGGGTAACTGGTAACGGAATATTGCAAATTGTTTCGCACTTTTACGTTGTCTGATCATCGAAGGCGGAGTCTAACAAATTGAAAATTCCCTCTGTCGTGGCCCTTTTTCCTCTTCGTACTTACTGGTTTTTAATCGCAGTTACAATATTTTTTCATGGGCTACAACTGTACGGAATCGCGTAAACTAAAAGGATTTTTTCTTTTATTTCAATTTTGAGCAGCCTTTTTAACTTCTTAATAATCAGAAAATTTCAGCACAAAAAAACACCACAGCAACTTTTGTCTACAAATTTTAAGTGGCAAATAAATTGAGAAAGCAAAATCTCTTGACCATTTCTCAATGCGCTAACATTTTGGTTGACAAATGTTTCTCTTGAGATACACTTTTGGTAACTAGCTGACATGACGGTGATGGCCGGTGTTTTGTAACTAATACATATAATGGAAAATGTACACAAGCGTAGCTGTCAGAATTATGAGGTTAAGTTAACAGTCTGTGATCTGTGATTAATAAGCTTTCCTTACATATCCTTGATTTCGTTATACATATGCGACAAACTTTTGACTTATTCATGAAATCATTGTTTTAACAGTTTACGTTGATGAACCTAACGAAGGAGATTATCAGAAATAAATCTCCTAACAATTTCTCAATAACTATCTGTCTTAAAAAATATTCACGTGACATTTTCTACATCTAGACAATGGTTAACCCCAATCTTGGAACACACTGTATATAACATTAGCATATTTAGTTGTATTCTCTCTTTTATTTATTTTTATTACTCATGTGGGATAAGTAGTATCTTAGAACACGCTGTTGCGGATGAAAAATAGCTGTTTGCCCATTTGAGTGCGACAAGTTTACGTGGCGCACGCTTACGTTATTTGAGTGTTACTTGGCGCACGCAAATTATACTTAGCACACGCAAACTATCCTTGTCGCAAGCAAATTCTTAACCACCAACCTTTCGGTTAACAGACGAACGCGCAACTGTCAAGTTGACATTACAAAGTTTATATTTTTATTTCAGTTAATATTTTTGGTCTGGACCCCTGTTTTATGCTTGCATTTATTCCGCATTCGCAATAAAAAACAGTATGTGCAACCCGTGCGATGTTGTCGATTGCTCACTCGAATGAACGCTCTCGCTTCGCTCGTGCGTGCAACTTGAGCAATCGCCAACTTATCGCACTAGTTGCACATTATACTATTAATTTAGTATTTTTATTTAATACATATTGTATTCAGTTTCTCATGCCGTATATTTATTAAACGCACAAGCGAAATTGAGTCTTAACAACCTACTGTCATCATTTTTCAGTTTGCGAGTCGTCAGATTTTTGTCCGGTGACAGTAGTGCGCGCCCAATTTAGCTTAGATTAAGAAATTTGTTAATCATTTTTAATTCTTTCATTTATTGTTTACAATTGTATAAAATTACCTTCTAAATTTGTCATAGTAGTAATTAAACTTTACAATTATTTGAAATTTCTTATGTTTATTTATGCCAAAAATATTATGTCTCAGAACATTATGACAGCAAACATACAATATTTTATATATTTCTCATATCTAACACTAATGGAAATTGACACATTAAATTTATGCCCCCATGGTCTTAGAGTCGGCAATCACAACATTAAAGGAAATGGGCGGAGATTCATATCTGTATGTTTTTCTAATATATGATTCAGGCATTTCGGGTAATGAGAAAGCCAATGCATTGGCAAAAAAAGATTCAAAGGCACTACCAAAAGGTCCAGAATCATTCTGCGGATATACAAAACAACACATTAAAGCAGAAACTAAAAGACTCGACCAGACTATTCTTGAACGGATTACGTCAGCGGCGGTTGTTCGGATACCTTGGAAGGCGGAATGCAGGCCAGGATCGGCTCGTGACACTAAATAGAAAAACCTAAAATTGCTGGTTGGAATCACTACAGGTCACCACCAAGTCAATGAACATCCAAAAAAGATGGGCATGGTGGAGAATGATTTCTACAGATTCTGTGGCGAAGACAAAGAATCTGTACACCATCTTCTGATAGAATGTGAAACATTATCACTAAAAGAGTAAGATGGTTTGGTAAGGCAAATCCTACTTACAAAGATCTTAGCAATTGTAACGCAAGATCACTGATCTCGTACTTCAAATGGCTAAAGGGACCTAGAAGACACAATACATAGCCCATGATATGGCACACAAGATCTTAAGGTCGAGGTTCCCGAGGGATTCTGTCAGGCCGAAACCTATTTTTTAATAATAATAATATATTATTACTTTTGTTGTGACAAATAATAGGTCAATACTCAGTAAATGGTATAAACAGTGTGCTCTCGTATATGTTGTTATTCTACCCAACAACAACAACAAAAAAAACACAAAAGCAAACAGTGACTAATTAAAAAAACAATTGCTAAATAAATTAATACTAAAAAAGCTAAAAAAATTAGAGAATAACATTCTAGTTTTTATCACTCTTACTATCATCATCATTCACATTATTGACTATATATACGAGTATATATACTTTTTTAAATTAAATTTTATTAATGGTAACATTTATTGTTGAATTTGTATGCATATCAAAAATATTCCGAATAATTGTGTATCAATATATTTTTTTTACAACTGATACTGACACTTAATGTTCATATTTTAATCAGTCGAAAATTAGGTGATAGATGTTGCTAAAAATATATCATTTTATGAAAAATGTATTTAAAATTAATATTTTTTTTGTTTGATTGTTCATGAACCTCATTTTTTATGATAAGTATCGGTCCTGCCAACAAACTATGATAACTAACTATAAGAGTTATTTATTGCTATCACGAAATGCTTCTATATTCTTAACATATTTACAATGGAAATGGGTAGTTTTTCCACTAAAATGTAAACCACATTTAAGTGTATATTAAAACGTTACTTTACTTTAAAAAGATAAAAGTTGGTGTTGGTCTATATCAGCATTGTATAAAATTCAATACGATGTCCAAAATAATTGGTGTCAAGACTATCAAAACTATAGGTATACCAGGCGGGAATCAAACCGATAATCTGCTATGGCTGCGAAACTTAAAACCCTTACGAAGCATAATGAGCTCTTACTGAAACGATTTGAAAAGAGGATCCTGAGGAGAATATTTGGCCCCAACAAGAACCTAAACGCAGAACAATATCGAATAAGGACAAATGCGGAAGTCCAGGAACTATATCAAAATCCATTAAATCCATAAAATCAATGCGCCTGAGGTGGGCTGGACATATCCATAAAGCACCTGTCGACCGACTAATCAAGAAAGTGTGGGAAGAATATCCGGTCGGAAAGAGACCGCTGGGGCGACTGAGACTCAGATGGAGGAAAAACATCCAAAGTGACCTACAAATTATGCGAATATATGACTGGAAGGTCATGCTAGACCGAGATCGGTGAAGGCAAATCGTTAACGCAGCCAAGACCCACGAAGGGTTGTAGAGCTACCCCGAAGAAAAAGACATAAACTTTCTCGCGATTCATACATTTTGTAACTAAGTAACCAATTTCTTTAATTATAGTAGTTGAGCTTATTAATTTTCTTACCGGCTATGACTCATACAGGCGCAGAGTTAAAATTTACGGTTCGAATGTCGTCTACTAAGCGATTTAAAAATGTATGCATTCGGTTTGTAGAAGCGTATGGAGCAGATTGATTTTTCGCGCGTTTATACGGACTATTACAGTTTCACTAATCGAATATTGGAGTCAATGTTTTCGGTTTTCACTTAAATAATTTTGTTAGGTGCGACGCGCACATATTTTCAAGTTCATAGAAAATCAAATACCTATAAAATTGAAACTTCTTTTTACGTAAAGTAGAGAAAAGGGTCATGGTTTTTGGTTTTATGTTTTCACTTAAAAAATTTTTACTTAATATTAGTCCATGCTAAAGTTTGACTTTATAATAATTTTTTTAGCTTAACTTTTTAAAACTACAATCTTAAGTGTATTGTTCGAAAATTAATATTTTTTTAAATGTCGCTTAACTGAACTAAAAGTGTTTTATAAACCATGTAGTTTTTACCTAAATATTGCAAAGAAAGTAATTACAAAACAAAATCCAATGCAACTACTTTTAATTTTGTGTATTATATTTTAAAAAACTTTTCTTTTCAAAACGAAAGTAGGTTCATATTTTAAAGGGCAACATTTTCCAGTAAAAACATTTACCATAAATTTTTTACAATTTCAAGATACTTTTATAATAATAATGTTGTGCATCGAATTTTGTGTTGTATTAGCTGTACGAGAGTGATCTGAAAAGTTTCCGACCTAACAAAGATCAATTTTTAAATTAGGAAACAAAA
The DNA here is from genome assembly GCA_950111635.1 of Agelastica alni. NCBI lineage: Eukaryota > Metazoa > Arthropoda > Insecta > Coleoptera > Chrysomelidae > Agelastica > Agelastica alni. Next base: position 19,205,385 of record OX467708.1, on the reverse strand, counting down.
AGAAGTCGCTCGGGACTAGATCTGGTGATTAAGGTTAAGCAGTTTAAACCGTAATTCGTGGAGTTTAGACATAGCAACCATTGAGGTGTGAAAAAACTTTCGCAGTGAAAAAAAAACAGTTTTTGCTTTTTTTTGGAGCCGATTCCATCTACGCAGTCCATTGTTGTGATTGTATTTTTGTTTCGGGCGTATAATAGTCTATCCAAGTTTTATCTGAAGTAAATAATTCGATCAAAATATTCTATTATCCTGATTAGTTTCGCTAGGATTCATAAATTTCTTCAGGGAACCATCGGTGGTTCAGTGGTAGAATGCTCGCCTGCCACCCGGGCAACCCAGGTTCGATTCCCAGCCGATGCATTATTTTTGTGCTTTTATTATTTAAAACAAATCGAACTAAAAAGCGAAAAATAAATTATATTTTAAAAAAACTAAAAGAGACGCTTTTACAGTTAATCAAACTAAAAAGTAAAAAATAATTCTTAACATAAGAATAAAATTACTGACGAGAAAATTAATATCACTGTTCTAAAAGCATGGGGTTCCTTGTATGACATTTGTAAACTGCTTTTTAGTTTGATTAACTCTAAAAGCGTGTTTTTTAGTTTTTTTAAACTACAATTTATTTACGTTAAGGTCGGAAATTTTTCAGACCCCCCTCGTACCTCGTATGTAGGTGAATTAAAGTAAATGCATATTGCATTTTTTTATGACGTTTTCATGCATCAAAACTGTATCCTGAAAAACTTGTGCCAACGTTTTTATTGGTAAAAGCAAACAATTCATTTTAAAAAATTTAGGATTTTTTATTTTTAATTTTATTATGTTACAAAATGACACATTAAACAATCGACAACACACTTTAAAAAGAAACAAACATATATAAACTCTTAATAAAATGTTTTAAAAAATAATAATTTAAAAAAAGTTTAAATATATGGTTTAGTTTTGAAAAATCATGAACGCGTGCGTGTATTTTTTAAAAAATTATTTAACGTATGAGTTGGATCGGCATGTAACGGTGTTTATCTTGCTAGACGTTGGCCTTGACCTTGGACATATCTTCCGTTAAGATCACCAAAAGCTGGTACATACTTTGACCAGCGAGGAGGTAACTCATTCATAACATCTTCCTAATCTTTGGTACTTCATACCATCAGCTAAAAGATAATTCGTTCAACGAATAATGATAGTCTTCGGAATTACAATTCCCCTTCGATAATGAAAATTTACATTATATATGACGTAAGTAGATACCGTTTTTTTTTGGTAGTAAATATTTAAAAAAGGATTACTTGGTCGTATTTATCGGTATTAATTACAATAAAAAAAAAATTTAAAATTTAATAGTAGGTAAGTACTCAAAATTAGTAATTTACTGATAACACTAGAGACAATGTAAAAGATGGGAAAGATAAATTTTTTAAAACAATATTATAATGATTTCGTATTTTACTAAATGTGCCTTTGCAATAATATAAAGAGTATCAGCACAAAAATTATGTTACGTTTTGTCTTTCGCACTATTTTTAAAATATTTAAATAATTTTCCAAATGTAAAAAGTATTTACATACCTTTTTATTTCAATAATAAGTTTTTAAAGTGATGTGTTAAAAATTACACATGGACATAATCAGAGGATATTTTATACTTAGCTGAAAATTTTCAACTCAATTAAAGTTTTGCAGTACCTGTATAAATTAATACTTCTATATACTACTACTATAATAGGTTTTGACTGTTTATTTAAACCACAGCCCATTTTTTTTCAAAATAAATATTTTTAACAAAAATATACTACGAGTAATTTGAAAATAATCTAAAATAGCCGGACATATAAAGCTCAAATTTAAAATTAATTTTATTAAGGACGTTCTCACAAAAATCACTTTTTTACAATATTTTTTAAAACTTTAACGACAATGCAATAATTCGATCAAAATATCCAATTATCCTGATTAGTTTTGCCAGGATTTATAAATTTATTCAGGAATCCTTTGCATAAGAGTAACTGACTCCTTGGCCTCGATTTTGCCATACTTTAAACGATCAGATTTAATTTAAACTTCACAAACTTGTTACAGACCGACGACAATGCAATAATTCGATCCATATATCCGATTATCATGATTAATTTCGCCAGAATTCATAAATTTCTTCAGGGATCCTTTGCATGAGAGTAAGAGAAATAGAACTAGTGCGTAAACTATGCATGCGCGCAATGTCATATTATAACTCACCCAATCCAATATACTGCTGAGAAACGTGCCAAGGGATGAATGGCAAAAGGTGAAGGAAAACAAATCAAACTAAAAAGCGAAACAAATTATAGTTTAAAAAAACACGCTTTTAGAGTTAATTAAACTAAGAAGTAAAAAATAATTCTTTACATAAGAATAAAATTACTGACGAGAAAATTAATGTCACTGTTCTAAAATCGTGGGGTGCTTTGCATGACATTTTTAAACTAACTCTGCGTTTCGGAATGAAGCTAGTGACAAATTTAGCTTATTAGGAAAATGGGGAAAAAAGAATAAAGAAAAAGGGAAACCTTCTAAGTGAGTAATTTTCGGTAAACCAAAAAATTATTCGGACGGCTCAGACTGGGAACCGAACCCAGATTTATTGGTTACGCGCAAAGAGCTCTACCAATCAAGCTATTTGAGACACGTACCGAAATATTTTAAAAATGTCATTACAAAGCACCCTACGCTTTTAGAATAGTGATATTAATTTACATAAATACACTTGTTCACATGTTAAGAGTAAACAAAAGTATCTAAATCATAGATTTAGGACCTGCCAGATACAGTTTCTTTAAAATATTTTACAATTTTAAAAACAATAATAAAGTAAATAAATCTGCTTATTTCTAGTAAAAAATAATTACAAAAAAAAATTTTAATACCAAAGACTTTTTTAAAACCTTTATTTAGTTTTAGCAATAGAAATTATTGTATAAATTTTATATTTTATGTAGACTTAGTTAATTTAAATAAAAATGTATTTTGTAAACGGCTAAATTTTTATTTTTTTTTAATTATTTTTGTAATAGTTCCAATTAACTTAAAATAGTTAATTTTGCATCTAGAATGCGACATGATACTTTTGCGTTTAAGAATGGGAGTAATAATACCCATTCGATAACACAAAAGCATTTTGTTTTCGAGATGCAAACAATTTTTTTTTGAAAACTGCATTAAAACTAATATGAGAAAAATAAAATAAATATTTAAGTGTTTGTCATTGTTAACTGACATTCTGTGTTTAAACTAAGACGATCTAATAGGTGGTATTGTTTGCATGACTTTCGTAACGTGTCACAATGTCACAGCTATAAAGTTTATGTTCTAAAGTGTTTAATCAGAAATGAGCTCTGAAAGTAATGACGACTATTTACCAGAAGAAGTATTGGAATCGGCACAAAGTGCGGTTTCACAATTAGTCGCCCAGAAATCATCAAGACAGTACGAAGTTGCCTATACCCAAATCAGTGGTGCAGTTCCAAGAGCATTCAGAAAGTGTCCGAATCTGTGTTATTGGCATACTTCGAACATAAATTTAAAAAAGTAAAGCCTTTAACTTTATGGTCAGTATATTCTACGCTAAAAAATACGTTAAATGTCACAATATTTTCAAAACTGATAACATATTTGAAAAACAAATCAGTTGGATATCGTCCAAAGAAATCGAGAATTTTAACGAAAGAAGAAATTGAAAGATTTATACAAGAAGCACCAGATAATAGATAACTAATAGCACTGGATCTGGCATAAATTTTACTCACTGCAACATCGGCACTTTCAATTCACATGTAGTACAAGATAATTATAATGGTCGTCATGTTTGAAATAGTTTTTTTTATTTACTTAAGATAAGTTACGTGGTGTGATGACCCATATCTGGTTACTTATCTTCCTGATCCGTGCAATATCGATAGTTCGCTATCCCATCTCTACCATACATACTTACCCAGAATTGACAGATGACAATACACGAAAGGAATGTTGTCATCTGTTATCTGTGACATTGAAAGACATGTGTAATAACTGAGGAGTGAAAAAGAAAATAGTGAAAATTAAAAACCAGCAACCATGTGAAAACTGTGTAGTTTGCGAATTATGTAAGTCTCGGATAATATTTTATTATTATTATGTATTGAAACTAATGTACTCGAATGTTGGGTATTCAATTAATAAAATCGTAAATAAGTTCCCAACATATAACTAACATTTACGTTCTAGAACGTAAGAGTCTTTTACGTTCTAGAACAAAGTATTTATCAGCCCAGTGACAGAAAAGAGCCACTTCACTAACTAAGATTTTAATGACAGTTTTCGAAAAACATATTATTGTCACAAACACAAGTTATTAAATAGAACTGTTATTTCGTGTCTGAAAAGATGATTATTTATATAAAAATAAATATCAGCATTTGAATTTTGCCAACACTACAGAAAAAATATTGGTACGCCGCTGTGTTCAGCTCTTCCTACATGTTAAATACGTGATTCTGGTTTCTTTCGACAACTTGCACGTAGACTGTTATCAATGTGGTTAATAGTAGAATCTCAAAAACATGTTTTTAATACTTGAAAACAAGTACTACATACACACTAACTAAAAATATAAAAGTTGAATCGATCAATAATAGGAGCTTTCGCCCCATTTATGCCGACGCATCTTATTAAAAATTAAAGAATGAAATGCCGACTTAGTACACAATTTGCCTTTACAGAAATATGTTTGAAAATCCACAGAATTTATCAATAATTTATTTTGATTGACTTTAGGATGGCTTGCCTTCTATTTCGTCCGATTGACTTTAATCCAACAATGTTGTTGGTAATTATTTATTTTAATATTATTATAATGAGATCAATAAAATTTTGTTGTCAAGAGTACCCTATCTAAAAATTTAGTTTTACTAACATCTTGCTAAATGGTTAATAACAACAAATTTCTTGGATTATAAAATATAAGATGGGAAATAATTGCCAAAAATAATCGTGTATTAACATAGTAAAAAGGGGGTCTTTATAAAAACATTTTTAAAACAATATTTGCGAAATATATAAAAGTATATAAAATACAATGTTTACACAATCGAAGTGACTCCATGCACCTGTATGCCAGGTGCAACTTAATTGGAGCATTAACATTTTAGGGGTTTCGTTTTTCTATACAAGTATTACACAAATTAGTTTTTTTACCATTTATAGACCTATCGTTTTATTTTCGTTAATAATTTTATTTGTGTCCTTTAATGCAACAAAATAACTTTATTTTTCAGATATCAGAATATTTGGCATTATAAATAAAAAATTATTCCTCTGTCAAGGACGTAGTCAGAAACTTCGTTGGAAGGGGACTAAGGTGAGTTTTACTCGAAAATAATTCAGCAAGTTTAAAAAGTTTTTAATATTTATACTATCAGAATAAAAAATGTTCTTTAGAAAAAAGGAAACTTATTTTTTATGACACATGAATCATTGACTCATTTTTACGAGTGTTTTCATAACTTATAATTAATAATAAATCCATAATACAAACATATAGTCACGCCTTTTTCCCGTAGGGGTAGGCAGAGACCACTTCCTTCCACTTGCTACGGTTCTTACACACATATTTTGCTTCCCCCACTTTCAACAGTGCTCTTATACATGCTCGTCGGTTGTTGGTACTCTTGACCTGGCCTTTCTTCAAAACAATGTTGATCTGATTGAGATATGTTCGCCGAGGTCGACCTCTACCGACTTTCGTCCTTTCACACTCGCCTTATAAATTTGTTTCATCAATTTTCCTTTATCCATCCTTTCTACGTGTCCAAACCATCTAAGCATTCCTTTTAAATCCATAATGTAGGTATCATAACTCTTCGACTAACGAATTGAAAGGTTTAAACGACGAGATTTCATCGCTTTAAGGCCTTTCTCAGGATTTACTTTATAGACCTAGTGTACTGAAAGTACTCACTTGGTCACCAGGGCACTCAGGCATTCTGGATAATAAATTGGCAAAAAAGGTTCAAAGAAACCACCAATAGGTGCAGAATCATTCTGCGGATTTACAAAATAACACATTGAAGCAAAAACTAAAAAGTGAAAGCAAGAATTGAAATTTGCGCACTGGTATAACCTAGAACATGCCAAACAGTCACCCAGTCAATGAACATCTAAAAAAGATGGGCAAGGTAGAGAGTGATTCCTGCAGATTCTTCGGCGAGGACAAAGAATCTGTACACCACCTCTTGATAGAATGTAAGAAACTATCACAAAAAAAAATAAGATCGTTCGGCAAGGCAACTCGTACCTCCGAAGATATAAGAAATTCCAACGCAAGATCACTAATCTTATACTTTAAAGAGCTCAAATTGGACCAAGAAGACACACCATAAATAATCCAAGAGATGGCACAAGAGATCTAAAGGTCAAGGTGCCCAAGGCCTTTTGTCAGGTTCGACCCCATTGTAAAAAATAATAATAATTGGAAGTATGGTGAGTGCCAGACACGTAGCCAGACAAGAGAATGAAAGGTGGACAAAACAACTGTTACAATGGAGACCAAGAGAAAACAAAAGAAGTGTGGGGCGACCGCAACAAAGATGGATTGATGACATCAAGAAAAAATAATGGCAATAATAAATGGCAAAAAATAGGGAAGGCCTACGTCCAGGAGTGGATGAAAAAAGGCTGACGAAAAGAGAGAGAGAGAGAGAGAGAGAGAGAGAGAGAGAGAGAGAAAGAGAGAGAGAGATATGGTAAGTGCGCTTAGTCTTTTGTCCATCATAACAGCAAGAACGTCTTAATTCGTGTTAAAGTCAAGAAAGATCTTTTTACGCTTGCAGTCGTAACTGGCAATATAGTAAAAATTGTGAGAGATCTTTATTAGTTGGATAGACTCCATCACATTTTTCCAACACCTCCAAAACCTTGATGTTTTTTTCCAATAATGCAACTCGTTTACACCACAACTTGTACTCGGTTTTTACAAAATACAAAGAAAGATTTTTAAAATCCCTTGCTTTTTCATACGAAGCGTATTCAGGAATAAGTACTTAAAAGCTCCATAAAACCCCTGAATTCACAATGAATTTCTCTGATATCATTAGAATCATAGTGTCGATGCCTGGAATAGAGACTAAAACCCTATAGTATGCTTCAGCACAATTAGTTTGAAAGTTTTCACGGGCGGTTTGCCTCCACATGATTCTAGGAACTTTAAATTGCATTTTAAATACACCTTCTGCAATAATTTCAGTAGCTGCGAAAATTTCCTTGAAAACTTTATTTTTTCGTTCATATTTAAGTGTATTGACAAAGCTCACAAGCAAAAATCGGCGGAATGGTCATAAAGTAACGCCTTTTATTCGTACTGGTAGGCAGAGACCACTTCTTTCCACTTGCTACGGTTTTTACACTCGTCTTTTGCTCCTTTTACTTTCATCGGCCTTTTCATATATACTCATCAGTTGCTGGTACTTTTAACCTGGCCTTTATTCAAAAATTTTTCGATCTGATCAAGATATGTCGACCTCTACTGACTTGCTCATTCTCACTCGCCTTATAAATCTGTATCGTCAATCTTCTTTCATCCATTCTCTCTACGCGTCCAAACTATCTTTGTTACTATACAGGGTGTTTCAAAAAAAGGTGACCTTTTCTCTAGGATAGGTAGAAAACTGAAAAATAATTGGGGTTTGCGAAGTAAAAATTTTTCGTAACGCCATCCGTATTCAAGATAAAAAGCGTTAAAAAAAATGTCTACACACTTATTTCGATTTTGCCAAAACTACTAGAAACATTGTAATGAAATTTTATACGAATATTTTTTAGAAGCTGATACATCCCATGAATTTGTTTTTATATCTCACTCTCATAAAGGGCGCTAGTTACACGGTTCGTACCAAGTAGTATTGAAAATAACTTTTTTAAGGTTAGATTTATTGATCAAAATTTTAAGTAAACTTAATCATCATTCAATTTTACACCAAAAAGTTACACTTGGTAAAACTCGATACTGTGTACCGATTTCGAAATATTTTGATTTAAATATTATGAAGTAATAACCAAATTTTTTTTATTCTACGCCCTTTATCTTGAATACGAATGGCGTTACGAACATTTTTTACTAAGCAAACCCCAATTGTTTTTTAGTTTTCTACCTATCCCATAACACTCTGTATAGTATATCAATATTGTTTTACTATTTTTTTCAAAATAAACTTTTTTGCAATGTATCATATTTTTAAAATTTTCCAGAATTTTGACGAGGGGTGCTTTTGCCTCCTTCCTAGGCTACGTGCTTTTCTTCTATAATTTACATAAAAATTAGTTTTAGATAGAACCTGAGTTTTTTTACAAAAAAGATTCGTAAAAATCCCCGAACCTCCACATAAAACTTTGTGCGCGCTGCTCATAAGGCAAAGACCCTCTACAAAATGTTGAGAACAGCGAAATGTTAATTACCAATTTCACTTTGATTTTCTAAAACAACTAAAGCAGTGAAGTCTTTTCAAAATAACTTTTTCAATTTCTAAATAAATTACATTTCCAGATGAGTATTCGCCAATTTAGGGGTTACGTTTTATATTTTAATCTAATGGATTTAATTATTTCCTTTAACTGACCTTACTTGCCGAGGATTAAAAGTTTTATGAGTTGATTGGACAACCTAATTTATTAACATTATTTGTTGTCACTTGTCAAGAATTATTTTACTTTTAATTTTCTAAAGCTATATAAATACCAAGCAATCGGAGATTGCGTCAAAATAAACAAATGCATGCAGTTGTAAGGTGATTTGAGACATTTACAGGGAGTGAATCAAAAATCATATTACCAAACTAAATAGCTGATTTATATTTATCCAAGTTATATATTGCGAAAAATTTTGTTCATACAATTTTCACTTTGTTAATTAAGATACCGTGACAATTGTTTCGGCGACACAGTGCCTTTTTCTGACGGATTAATAAAATTAATAGTACTGAGACAACATGAAAGTTAATGCATTTGTCAGGAAGGCAGCCAACTTTGGCTCCTTCCAGAGGATTGCCTCTATCGGCAATAATAAAAAAAATCAAATAGAACACCCACGAAAAGTCCAAAAAACGGTGGTAAAAAATAACCAGCTGCAGTCTTGCCAAGGAACTACTAAGAAACACCAGTAAAGATACAGTAAAAACCTATCTGGAGATGCTAGAGAGAGTCTACGTTTCCTATTTGAGTTAGTGACTGAACACTGTAGCTACGGCAGTATCTTCATAATATAAAGCTAAGTAATACACCCATGTGCAAAGGTTGCGAAAGAGAAGACTTGCTCTGCGACTATTCTACAGTCACGTCTATCAATAAGGAAATCTACCCAGCGTAATATCTACTTTAGAACAATAGGCTGGTTAAATGTCTTAAAGGGGACTTCCTCTAGGGAGAATGTGAGGATCCAATGGGGCCATAAAAAAAAAAAAAAGATGCTATGATGCACTGCACACTCTACCTCTCTTTTCAGATTCAGAATTGTAAATGGGGGAGTTCTTATTTATTACTTTATTTTAGTTTATTTTTCCTAATTATTTTTGTTCAGAAGTTACTGCTTATTATAAGATTTTATTTAAACTTACACCTCGTAGGTACACTAGACTGGATAATTTAAATGTTTCAGTAGGAATAATTATTCTTTCTTGTTAACAAATAGGTTGTCAATAAATGTTTTTGAATGCAAATTTTTTACTAATATAATTATTTTTAAAATTGTTTGTTTTTCTGTTATTTGAGCAAGACAAATATTATTTAAAATACTTCAATCGTTCAAAACAAATAAACATAATCTTTAACTAATGCCGTATAACTGACCGTCGCAATTCCAAATGTGTTGGTGTAATGATTTTTTTCAATATTTTATTTATGTAATTCCGTTACGGTTGGAATATTTCGTTAAATACAAATATGTTTTGAACGTGTGGAAATCTAACATTAAACCTATATTGGAATATTCTTTAAAACCTTCATTACAAAATTATCTTAGTAGTAATATAAAAATGGGATTATGCAAAAAAAATAATTTAGTCATCGTGATCGTCCCAAAATTACATTTTAGCACACAAGCATTAATCCAGCGGCTCCAAAACTTTCATTTGCCACTCATTATACGTTTACCACTTCTTATAAACTCCTGGACAAAATTATTGCAACAATATATTGTTACGATAAATACGTCCCTGTTCTATTATCTGGCCGAAGGTGGTGTATCGTCCACACAAAGGAACCTATTTCCTTTGGTGGCATCAAAACGACCCCATTTAGTGGATGATCTATAACCGCAGGCGCCGAATCCTGGTTACCTTACAAGAAAGAAATCGTTTTATCCAGTAAATTTCGAGAATAATTGATTTAGATTTAAGAAATCTCGAGGTCATAGTTTTAGTTTTGAAGTTTAGTTTGAAGTAAATTAAGAAAGTAATTATGAAGTGCAATAAAAAGATTGTGAATATCTTAGTAATTTGTCAAGTAAGAATTTGTTTAAAAAGTTTTGAACCACAAATTAAATACCGCAACAATATTAAAACAGACAAATTGCTGTAATGAATTAATTTTAATAATTTTTTATGGACATTGGTTACATTAAAAACGTATTCAGATACTTTAAAAGTGAAGATATTATTAAGGAAATTGACAAAAACCAGTTGACATGGTTCGGACACACAAAACGGATGGATTCAACAAGATGCCAAAAAAAGTATTGGAGTGGATACCACCAGAAAAACGAAAGAATGGACGACCAAGGAGAAGTTGGAGAGATGACGTTGACGAGGCTATGAAAGCAAGAAATTTAGAGGAGGATATGTGCTACGACAGAAGGAACTGGAAACTGGGGACGAGAGGCGGCGACAGCTTTCTGATGTTATATACTACGTTGTTTTACAATATTTGTTTTAATTACTTTATTATATTTTCCACAAGTGTTTTCTCTTTGGATAAATTTAAAAATTTGAAATACTATTAAAAAATTCTAATTAATTTTATTTTCGTATTTTGTAATATATTACCTTTGTTTAAATCAAGTAAACTTTTTTATTCACCAAAAAATTTATATTAATTAAAAAAATGACTTCTTTTTCTTCTTCTTAAACGTGCCATATCCTCAGCGGACGTCTGCGATCATTGTGGCCCAAATGACTCTATTTACTGCTGCTCTAAATAATTCAGCAGATGTTTTCCCGGTCCATTGGCGTATGTTCTTCAGCCAAGATAAGCGGCGTCTCCCGGGACCTCGTTTTCCTTCTATTTTACCCTCTGTGATTAGTTGTAACAATCTATATTTATTGTTTCTTATGATGTGCCCGAAATATGTCATTTTCCTTTCCTTGACTGTTTTAAGAATTTCTTTTTCTTTTTGTATCTATTGCAGAACTTTTTTATTGGTTACATGATAAATTCAAGAGATTCTTAACATTCGGCGATAGCACCATTTTTCAAAAGCTTTAAGAAGTCTGGAAGCAACGTCAGTCAAGGTCCAAGCTTCAACTCCGTATAGCAGAACACATAACATTTGAGAGTTCGAATTCGAGTTTTTAGATTTAGCTTTTTATTACAGAGCACACTTCTCATACGGTTGAAATTGATCCTAGCCTTCCCAATCTATTGATCATTCAAATTTGTTCCCAGGTAGTTAAATGTTGGAACTCTCTGTAGTGATGCTCCGTCCACTCGGAATTGATGATTTATAGGTTGTGCTTTACTGATGATCATAACCTTGGTCTTAGAAGTATTCAGGCGCTTGTTGTAATTCCTACAAGTATTCGATACTCTATCCACTAATCGTTGAAGCCCTTCTGCGCTAGTTAACAGCAAGAAATTACTAAGTATTTAAAATATTAAAAATATTTTTTCATATAAATCGTCTATATCATACTCCGTTCGCTTGTCTCTGTTCAATGTCAGCCCCCAGGAAACTGATAAACTTTGCACGAAGTATCGGAATCCCGGGCCTCAAATAGAAGGGTTATGCACAAAAGATCTGATAGGTCGAGGCGCTTGAGAGTAAACATAGCCTTCATGACCCCCCCTACAATCTACAATCTACCCTAAGCTAGCATTATCCAAAACTATGAATTAGATCCAGCAGTTAGGAAAATACTCATCAAAAACGTTGGAATTAATTTATTTGTGGTAGACTACTACAAATTCAAGCTAAATATCATGTACAAAACCTTTAATCGATTTGTCTTGCCAGACTTTTGTAATAGTGTGTCCTTTGTTTAACTGGGTTTTATATTTCTTCTTCAACAAACTATCTTATCTTTTTCTACAAGTGCTGAGCTACTATTCTCCTTTTCTCAAACGAAATTCATGCAATATTTTGAATAATTTTTTTTTCTTTATTATTGGTTAATTTTTTCCTTTGTTAAGTTTTATTACACTATTAAAGTGTTAACAAAATTTTCGTATACAAATTTCATTTTGACCAGAACCGGTCTTTGAAGTCACTACAAGTGCCGCCAAAACAATTATTTCGTACTGGCCCGATATACCAGGGTTGACTCACTCGAAGGCGTTCTTACCTAATTCCTCGAGATACACAATTAAGTAGATCCTAGAATGGAGCAGGAATGACCTGCGAATTCTAATGGGACTGCTTACAGAACACTGTCGTCTAAGATACCACCTCGGAAGGATAGGTCGGAATCAACAAACGGACTGTCGGACTGTTTCTTGCGTGGAAGACGAACCTCCTGAACATATACTATGTTCATGCCCCGGCCTAGGAAGAACAAGGTTTAACATATTTAGTTACACCAAACTAGAACCTACCGATTTCAAAAAAATCTCACCCCATACAATCATGAACTTCGTGAGAAGGGCTGGATTGTGCGGTGAACTGTAACCTCTATGGGTGAGCCACAATAGACCTACTAAAGGTCACAGTGGAGGGGCGCCCAACTCACATGATATCTAACTAAACCTATGGCGGAGATCATTAAATTTTGGAAACAGCATAATCGTAACCTTCATGCTTAAAAACTATCATAAGTAATTTTTTATTTTTTATTCGTTCTGTAGTATGAATAACATAGTTTCCATTTTAAATATATTATAATATATTTTATGCGCCATTTGTACAGGTGGCTTTCATTGGTGTAATGCAGTGTGACGTGCTAGTCCCCACACTTCTATCGACCTGACCAATCTTAGGTACTTATTTCATCATAGGAAATCCATGCATATCCGTGGTCCTGAGGTTCCGTGTCTAACAGGCAGAGACAGACTATTACGTCATAGCACCGCCCACCTAATTTCGGAATTTTTTAATTTTGAATTAATGTACTGATTTCAAAAGACTAAAAAATCCATTAGCTTAGATTTAAACTTATGATATTGTTTATATACTGAACCAGCATCATTATTTATCAATTAAAAGGTTTGGAATGATCTCATCACTTAGTGGTCTTTCCCATTCATCTTATTTTTATTACTATGGTTCAGGTAGCATGCTTTACACGCCAAACAAACTAACTATAATTAAGTATGTTAGCAACAATATATTAATAATAATTTTTTTTAGCTTGTTTTTCTTCTTAATAAATTTAATAATATTTTTTAACATTTTTATTATTTTTTGTACACAGCTTTACAAATCCAAATAATAACAGGCAAAAGGTATTTTACTGTTTTTTTGTCCATATTTACATATTATTACAGTAAAATCTCTCACTTAAATTTAATAAATTTCAGCACCATAATAAAATTTTTATATTTTTTTTTAATTATAAAATTTATTGTTGCAATAATTAATCATTATTTTGTTATCTGTAAATTTAGTTTACACGTTTTTAAACAAAAACTAAAATTATTTTTAATGTAAATCGTAGTGACCTCGGTTGTATTTTAAATAATAAAAAAAATTAGTGTTTTTTAGGATTAATGTAAACTATACAGCATGATTCACCTATTTTGAAAACTACCAGGAAAGTATTTAAAAAGTTTTAAAACATACACATATTTTTGTTTAACCTTTACATTTTTTTAATGATATCCAGTAAACCTTTTGTATTACCTTTTAATTTTTTTTTATATCCAGTAAACCTTCATAAGGTTTAAGAGAGGTTTAGTTATTTAAAATAAAAAATTCGGCAAGAAATTGCAAAAATAACGTTTATTTACCAAAAACAGAAAAATCTTAAGCAACCAAAACAAATCTTAGAACAATGAAAACGATTTTTAGTATCTGATTTTGCAGCCTTTGACTCAAATGACCCCCCCTTATCCGTTCTGGAAAAAATTTTTTCGATAAGCCCCACAGAAATATTAAATGAAAATTCACTACGTAAAAGAATACTCAAATACACCATGGACATTCACGAGTATGTTCCCTACAAAGTGATAAAAAACAAGATTTCATAAAATATCAGTGATCTGGGTGCGACCCGAAAGGTCCACACGGCTAACTTCCCAGTGGAAAGAATGTTTTGTTGTAATAATTATTATAAAAAACGATTTCAAATTGTTTATAACAAATTATAATTGTCATTAACAATATTCTGTTTATGTCAACCGTATTCTTTTTCCTATCATTTAATAAGCGGAAGCTATTTTCAATTGTTTATAACATTTGAAATTATTTTTTTAATTATTATAATCAATAATCATTTATTAGTAACAATATTCAATTGTTATAAACAATGCTTGATTATTACTAACAATAATTTTTCACTGTTATAGCGTCTCAATGCTATTCTCTCAATACTGACACAAGTTTTAAATTCTCCAGTTTCTATTTTTGTTTTTTAAAACTATTTCTTTTTATGAAATATTGTCATCATATTTTTTATACAAATATTTCTAACAGGCAATAATCATATTATGCAAAAGATCTTAAAATTCTGTATTAAAAATAGTATAATTTATAAATTGCAAAATTCAAAAAGTTTACAATTTTTTTCAGTTTTTTGATTCTCCATAAAAACCGATTTTGCTGAAAAACTAATCAGTTCTAAGTTGCGTAATTATGCGTCGAATGTAATTGGTCCCACGTCGATATCATTTTTTGTTCTGGAGATAATCGAGACGAAAAATAATTCCGAAAGTACATACGAACATACGAATACACACGCATGCACGCACACACACACACACACACGCACGTATGACCTTGAAAACAAATACCTCCCCATACCATAATGGAGCTACCGCTAAAATTTCTAGCTGGTCTTATGGTGCGCTCTGCAAAATGCTAACCGTTGCGACTGTAGACTGATCTTCTATTGTAACCTCCAGTTTCTTTGTACTTTCTTAATGTCCTAGATACGCTCTTTGGTTGATACCAATAACTTTGGCTATATACTTTTGCTATCTTCCATCTTTACTCAAGCGCATAATTTTGGCTACCTGTTTTGGAGTCAAATAACTCATTTTTATCGAAATGTTTTTATGGTCTGTTTATAGAAATAACTTATAAATAAATTATATTTAACTTAATTTAATTTTATTTAATTAGATTTTAATGGTTCATAGAAATATACTTAATGTACACTTAGGCAGGCGCAGAAACATGACCAGAATGTGGCTAGAAATTATAGATTTTCATGTTGGTACTATTAATTAGAGAGGCGTCGGTTATTAATATTTTGTGTCTTGTGACATTGCTTCTGTTTATGTGAGAATATTGTATTTGTGTGGTTTTTTGTGATTTATTTAGGAGTGTTTTCTACTATTTTCTGGAGAAATATCGCGAGTAAGAAAAATATCTAGAGTTATTGGAAAAAAGCGTAAAATGGCATCATAAACTTTCTTTCTAACCATTGCATCTTCGGCTGCAATAACTTTTCTGGCTAGACCAATAAGATGGCAAGTTAGGCCAATGAATTTACTGAAGAGAGAGTTGGGACACTTTCAAAATTTGGTTTAGGTTATCAAAACACACGACAAAGAACAGTTTTACAAATACACCAGGATGACCAGTGACCAATTTGATTCCCTGTTAGCCCTTGCTAAACTTCATTTGAAAAGATCATACAAAGGTGCATTAAATCCAGCAGAACGACTGTGCATCAAATTACAGTAAGTTCTCTTTCACAGCAAAATATGCCTGATCATTTCAATATCTATATTCTCCATATCCTCTCTGAAAGTTGTTCCATGTAGCAATTAGCATGGAACTACTACATTGGGAAATTTACTGTTCACTGCATCATTAAGAAAACATGTGAAATAATATGGAAATGTCTGATGCCAATATACAGTGTGGAACAGCCAAATGGAATAAATTCGATAACGAATAAATGAGAGCGTGTTGGGAAAAACGCTTGGACACGTCGATTTGTATTTTTAGATGCGCATTTTTTTCAAAAAAAAATAATTATATATGTCATGTGACAGTGGCCAATACCAACTTTCTTATTTTAAATACAACCCCCTGTATATTATTTATTTTTTGGATCCTTCAGAAAATTCTAGACATAATTCATGTACAATGTCCCATACCTATCTTCAACTGTTTCGGAAATATTAAGTGTTTTCAGATGTAATACAAAAATTACCATTAAAAAAAGAAAATTATTTTATTTCACAAATAATGTAAAAAAAAAAACAAAAAAACATTAATTTCAATGCAAGAGATGTTCAAAATGTTCGCCGTGAACGTCTTGGCAACATGCTAATCTGGTAAGAAATGTCTTCTAACGTTACTCAACATCTCAGGTGTGGCTGATCTAATCGCAAGCGTGATTCTTTTTTTTAAGTCATGTAAGTTGAGTGGTTTAGTTTTGTATACAATACTTTTGACATATCCCCACAAAAATAAGTTTAATGGCGTCAGATCAGAAGATCGTGCTGGCCATTCTATCGATCCGCGCCTCTCTATCCACCGATTTGAAAAATTTTGGTTCAGGTACTGCCAGACATTGATTTGGTAATGGGGCGGTGTTCCATCTTGCTGAAAACATAGTATATTTGCAGGAACTTGTGGGTTTGCTGGATCAGGATATAAGTTTGTCAAAGTTGGCACGACATTATTTTGGAGCAGTTCTAAATATTTATCTCCATTCAAGTTGCCATCAATGAAAAAGGGACCTACGATATGATTTTCAACAATTCCTGCCCAAACATTAACTTTTTCAGGATATTGCGTATGTTCCTCTATCATCCAGTGAGGATTCTCATTAGACCAATAGCGGCAATTTTAACGATTAACATGACCGTGAAATCAGTAAAAAGGAACGCAATAATGGTTTTTGCTTATTTTCTCAATATTAAGAGCTAAAAGGGAAATAAGTATTGAGTGTAATGTAGCGAATTTGTGAAATAAAATAATTTTCTTTTTTTAATGTTAATTTTTGTAATACGTATCTGAAAACACTTAATATTTCCGAAACAGTTGAAGATAGGTATGGGACATTGTACATGAATTATGTCTAGAATTTTCTGAAGGATCCAAAAAATAAATAATATACAGGGGGTTGTGTTTAAAATAAGAAAGTTGGTATCGGCCACTGTCACATGACACACCCTATATAATTATTATTTTAAAAAAAAATGCGCTTCTTAAAATACAAATCGACGTGTCCAAGCGTCGTTTTTCCCAACACGCTCTCATTTATTTGTAATCGAATTTATTCCATTTGGCTGTTC
Organism: Agelastica alni; assembly: GCA_950111635.1. NCBI lineage: Eukaryota > Metazoa > Arthropoda > Insecta > Coleoptera > Chrysomelidae > Agelastica > Agelastica alni. The sequence continues at coordinate 19,187,757 of OX467708.1, read as the reverse complement.
CACACTGTACATGAAATTAATTAATTAATTAAAAATTAAATTTATGAATGTGACCTTAAATTTGTCATTTTTATAAAAAACATCATGGGTGTGTATAATTTGCGGGCTGAACTGAAAGGTCGTGGACTGGGTATTTCCAATAGAAAAGTTGTCGAAACTATTACATATATGAATTCGCCGTATCAAACTTCAATGGAAAATATACATATTTTTTCGGTTGGTTTTTCCGGAAAGACACTTGTGACTTCATTCTACCAGGGAATCCTGTTATGAGGTGAATTCAGATATGCAATAATATTGACAACTTTTCCACTGAAAATATCCAGTCGTTGGCCTTTCAGTCTATTATCTATTATTATTATTATTATTATCTATTTACCATTTTCAGCCCTCAATTACCTACAGGTACACCACTGGTAATCTCAAAGTATTTTGTTAGTGATTTCCGTCCTTCTATTATTCTAGGTTGGTAGTAACGGGCACATGCCCTGTCAGTTTTGACTTATTTATTTATTTATTTATTTATTTATTTATTTATTTATTTATTTATTTATTTATTTATTTATTTATTTATTTATTTATTTATTTATTTATTTATTTATTTATTTATTTATTTATTTATTTATTTATTTATTTATTTATTTACACTGTTCTACAGAAAAAAAGATTTCCAATTACATAACAGGAACAAAGTAAACATTTGCACAATAGTACTAACAATAAAAAAGCTTAAGAGTAATACACAATTTACAAAATCAGACTAACATTAGTAGAAAGCTTAAGACTAACACAACATTATTACTGCTGATAATAATAGCTCTTAATTTGCCTCACATTACAATAGAATATATCAAGCTGGTCACTTATAAGGTTATAGTTGCTACACATAGTATGAACAGGAGAGTTTTTAAGTATATTTGTTCGTGGTGTGGTAGTGTAGAATGAGTCGGTGTATCGAGATGCCTGACGGGGAATTTTAAAGTTTATCTGATGTAGTAAGCATTGACATTTAATTTCATTGTTAATTATTTTGTGTAGCATAATGACACTAGAACATTCTCGTCTTCTATCCAGAGTGAAAAAGCTATGTCTTGACAGTAAACTCTCGTGTGCCGTGCCAATTAGTGGATAAGTCCGATCTACTTTAAAACTTAGGTATTTGAGAAAGCGTCTTTGGATTGCCTCCAGTTTATAAATATGCACTTGATAATATGGGTTCCAGATAACCGATGCATATTCTAGCTTTACAATAGAATATATCAAGCTGGTCACTTATAAGGTTATAGTTGCTACACATAGTATGAATGAATGAAATGTTCACCACTAAATTAAATATACCTAAATTAAATTGATGTTAAAAATGAGATTTTATGAACGCATGCAAGTAAAATCAATATTTCAACTACTAAATTAAATTAAAATAAAATTATTTATAAGTTATTTCTATAAAGTCCAAAAGAACAGTAAGAGGTAAAAATACTACATCACAACTGGAAAAAATCAAAAACCAAGATGGTAGTATGGTAATGCGTATTAAAGAGATCGAAAAAATACTTCAAAAGTTTATTTGAGAAAAAGCTTATACAAGTACAGGCCCCATCCGGAGACATGACAGTTGCAATGAAAGTAAAATTACTACGACAGAAATTGTGGAAGTATGAACTTGGGTAAAGCTGCTGAGTGCGACAGGATAACAGTTGAAATACTGAAGGCTGGACAAAGCGTGGTAGCTAGTTTGCTGTACTGCCTTTTTAACCTTTGTTAGAGAAGTGGTAGCGTACCAGACGACTGGTGCAAGGCCGTTATAGTGCCGCTTTACAAGTAAAAATGTTTGCAGCCGGACTGTAGGAACTACCAAGGTATTAGTTTACTCAGCATAGTCGGCAACTGTATGCAAGGATATTGATTAAAAAAGTAACGTATGAAACTGAGAAGATGATATGGGATGTACAAGCAGGATTTAGAAGAGGAAGGAGATGTATGAATCAGGTTTTTTCATTACGAGGTATAGTCAAAAAATTCTTGGCTAGAAGTCAGAAGGTCTATTGCACTTTCATAGACTTGGAAAAGGCCTATGACAGATTGTGAGGAGTGAATTGTGGTCAACATTGTCTATGTATGGGGTGAGCGGTAGTGTAATACGGGCACTGAAATCACTTTACGAGGATTCCACTACTTGTGTCAGGATAAACGGAGCTTGCACGGACTGGTTAACATCGAAAAATATTTAAGACAGGGATGTGTGGCTTTACCATAGCTGTTTAAAAGATTTGAAAAAAAATGCGTATGGATTGAAAATAAATAATTTGATCGTCAAATGCCTTCTTTACGCAGATGATCAAGTCATATTAGCGTCATCTGAAGAGGACTTGCAGGCGATTGTTAATGTTATGCATGATGCCCTAAAAATCAAAGGGATAAAAAGAAATGTAAGCAAAACGAAAGTAATGCTTTTTGAAATAGAAAAAAGCATGACAAACTGTGAAGTTTTGGTAAGGGAGAAAGAATGGAACAAGTAAATGAATTTGTGTACTTGGGTTCAAAGTTAACGAGAGATAAAAAATATGACAGTGACATTGAGCGAAGGGTGTTGGCAGGAAAACAAATGAATGGGGCACTGTATAGCTTTATGAATAGCCAGAAAGTGTCAAAAAGGCACGTCTGGCTGTGCATAGAGGTGTGTTGGTTCCTACACTTATGTATGGTAGTGAATGTTGGGTTTGGCAAAAGAAGCGTGAAAATAGGATAAATGCTGCGGAGATGAGTAATCTAAGAAGTATAGCCGGAGTGACTCGGTTGGATAAAGTAAAGAATAGTGACATAAGAGAACGCTGTGGTGTAAAAAAAAGATGTGGTTACAAAGATAGATAAAGGACTGCTTAGATGGTTTGGCACGTAGAAAGAATGGATAAAGGAAGATTGACGAAACAAATTTATAAGGCAAGTGTGAATGGACAAGTCGGTGAAGGTCGACCTCCGCGAACATATCTCGATCAGATCAACATTGTTTTGAAGAAAGGCCAGGTCAAGAGTACCAACAACCGACGAGCATGTATGAGAGCACTGATGAAAGTAGAGGAAGCAAAAGATGTGTGTAAGAACCGTAGCAAGTGGAAGGAAGTGTCTCTGTCTACCCCTACGGGAAAAAAGCCGTTACTATATGTATGTATGTATTCTATGAACAGACCTTTAATGACACTATTAAGTAATATCCACGCCAACTGACTTTTAAACAGAAATAACAGACCGGATAGTTGTAGCATTTTTCTTTTTTTGTGTTTTTTTTTTGTTTTTGTTCGACAAAAAACGTCAAAATATTTTATTATTATTTATTTACAAACCGTTGGTGTTAATTCAGGTGTAACGATATCCATTGAAGCAAAGTTACGACCACTTCATTCGTTAAAGTCGGAGAATCTAAACATCGCGTGTGTATGATTATTTAATAGAGTATGGTCGTTAAATTAAACAGAAGCTAAAACGGCATTTAAACGCGTTTTGGTGTAATTACTACCATTACCCTCTAACGACCGGTTAGATTAATAAGTTGCTTGTAACATTACCTATATGGAGATAAATACATTATTCTCAGATGGTTTTGATTATTTGAAGGTAAATCATTAAATTAAAATTTGTCACCATTAAAAACGTAAAAAATGTTAGTTTTTGAAGTAAAAAGAACAATTTGAAACAATAACCACTTTTTGAATGTCCTATTTTGCATAGTTTATTAAATTCATGAAACCTACTATTTAATTAGGTAATGTTTCAACATGGCGTAACCAATTTATTTAAAATAAATAATTGTATTTCAATAAGTTAAATATAATACTGGCTCCTAACAAATGACTTGTACGGAGCTATCAACGTTTTATCCAAATATGCTAACTTTAAAAAAAATTCAAACGCCCAGTATCAAAGAGTTGATCATTTTACTAAAATTAATATAGAGTGGGTATTTAATTGGACCTAAAGAATTATTATATTTTTAAATTAAAATAACAAAGTTATTCAATGCGGTTTCTTATGCAATCGATTACTCTTAAAATAGAATGAGTTATGGTATTCTAAAGAATGTCATTCCAGGTTTATTAAATTGTCTTACTCTTCCTACTCTTCTGCAACCATCGTGACAGAACTAGGACTCGTCAGAGAACACAACATGATTCCATTCACTATCCCAGTTTAATAAATCGTTACACCACTTCAGCCAAGCAGCACGATGACGAGGTGTCTCAGTGGGAGACACAGCTTAAAAGATACATTGATGCTATAGAGACTCTTCGTTTTAAAAAAATTTCTTCAAGCATTTTCAATCAGACATTGCACAACATTAATCCTTCGCAGGTCGCACATAACTGATTGGTGCATATTTATGGAAGTACGATAATCCTTTAATCTACCTGTCTAACTTATGTTCTTGGATTTGTAGTTTCTAACTGACTTATGTTGGATGCAAGTGCTGAAGATTATGGTGTGATCTGGTGTGTTAGACAGGGGTAAGCTGTCGTGTCATATTTTAGTTAGTGTTTTGCTGTACTGTTTTATGTCCAAAAGGACTTGGTCCAACATTGTGTGCAATGTGGTTCTACGAGAAAGACCAGGAGTATTTTTAGAAGCTGTTGCAAGAGGCAGACCTTAACGATGCTCCTGTGAAACCAGTTTATAATGACAAAACTCACTCAAACTAATTTAATCATGAAAAAACAGAAATTCATAAGAGTGAATCGAAGTAGGATATTTCTGAACTTATCCATAGCTCTCGTTTAACTTTCAAAGGTAATAATAATTTTTTTTTTCTAGGTACAGATGAAACCACTGTTTGGAAAAAGCATTAAGGGTTTAGGGTTGAAAGGCCCACACCTAAAAATAAAAAATAAAAATAGATTGCAAGACTTTTTTGGCAACAAATTTCAAGCCAATACCGTTAAAACATTTATACCAGGACAATGTACGTATCGTGATTGGAAAAAAAATAGAAAGATCACTATTCCTGTTTCCGCTGGCATCCTCAATGTGTCTGGAACACATAACACCAATATGTCTAATTAGTTAATAAATGTTTATTTTTTATTTTGTTTTCTACCCTGATTTGTGTTGCAGTAAAAAAAAAGGAAGAAATAATTTGTATGCTTTAATATTAAAAAAATGTATTCAATAATTTGTGTTTTATTGTAATTTTCACTAATATTCTAAATTTAAATTTTGTAAAAGTTTGAGATGACACCGACGCGACCCGTGGAGGGTTAATGGTTTCATCAATTTATTTATTAAAATATTGTATATAAAAATTTGACCAACAAACATACACAAAAAACCGAAATAACCGAATTAATTTAATAATAATAGGTACTACCGTAGCTACAACAATTCAATAATCCTCCCAGAATATTTTGGCTGAAGAAATTTCGTGAATACATTTTTAAATTTAATACTTTTAACCTGAAAGCATTTATTAAATATTTACTTAAGCCTTAAATGTTAAAGAAAATGTGTAACACGCAAAACAAGATTAATAATTATTATGTTAATCAAGAACTGTTGGAATTTCGTTTATTTCGTAATGACGTGTTATTACATTTATTGCCTTAAAATGGCTATTTTTATCAATATGGTTGAACTTAAGGAACGCTTATTATCAATAACATTAAAAAAAAGTAAATTAGCAGCATAATATTAAATCTAACATTGAGTGAAATAAATATTGTTCTTAAAGTAAACAAAAAGCATATTTATCTTGGATCAAAATGTAACAAAATGAGAGTCTTGTAAGTATATTACAATTATTGTTTTATCTATGTATGTTGATACATTGTTATCTCCTAACTTGAAGTTAAAGATAGCGTTACTCTAGGTAATAAAAAATATTATATCAATATAGTTTTGCGATTTTTTTATCAGCTCTTATGACTGACTATCTGGTCTATCCAAATATTAGCATTTGGGACATTTTTATGATATTGATACAAGGTTACAATATACGAGGTGTGAACAGTTATGCGAACAAAAAACGTGTGCGGCAACAAGGAAAAAACGCCGGATTAAGTTTTACGAGCCGATTTACAATTGCTACGTGTACAGAAAACAGCAGTACCTACAGCACCCCGCAGTGAAAATGAAAAATCTCGTTAATTAATACTAAAATCGGAACCCCATCCGCAAAAATTTAAACACTGAAGTGGATCATTATTAAACATAGTGTTACGATATTTACTCTTTGGGTTCGATGATTCTAAACACTCAGTACAATTCAATTCAATTCTTTATTTAAAATTACAAAGTTGTATTTGAACTCAGCGTCATCCAAAATCTACAACTTCGTAATTTCAGATTTTTTACATAACTGTATCCGCCATTACTTTTAATCAAAACTTTTCGCGCCACACCCTGTATACAATCTTTTTATAACACTTTACAATTACTTTAAAAACTTGACTTCAAACTAAAACTTAAAACTTTGATCTGTGATTTTGTTTATATATCTGTAAACCAATGTTCTCGACAAATCGATGCCTTTCTGTACATTTTCCGAAATTATTGGACCTTTCGAAAATCGCCCGCGGCTATCAAGCATTTTTCCCTCATTGTGGCCGACGTGCTGTCGCCTCAAGGCTACAATTGACAGGGACGACTCGCAAACCGTAACAACAGATTTTAAATAGATTATTTGCAAGTATAAATTAAAACATAAACTCAGTTAAAGCCTCTAGCAACAAAGTATTTGTAAAGGCTGTGACTAAAATAATGTTATTAAAATAGTCTATAAATGACCTTTACTTTTATCTTTTGGACTTTCTATTTTTAAAAGGGTTTAAACTTTCAAAACGATTTCGCGTTTGCAAAAGTCTGAATGCCACCTAGCAGATAATTTATAAGGCTAATTATAATTGGGCAAAGAAAGTTGTGCTCTGTTAGTCTTGCTTGTAAGTTTGTTGTAAAACTACAGAAATAAGTTGTTGTTGACGAATTCCTAAATTTCTCTGATTGGTAATTAAAGGTATGAATATTAATTAACCTTAAAATTAAAATTAGTTAGAAAATTCTACCTTGTTTAATAAATTGCTAAATTAATGCACAAGGGATAAAATTGTCCCCAACCACGAGCCCCACGAGCCCATTCTTTCCTATTCGGTGCCATATTTTTCCCTTTTATCTAAGTCTTGTTTTTCTTCTTCAAGCTTTCAGCAATCACGTCGTCCTATTTCTTTTTTGGTCTACCTCTCTTTAGTTTTTGATTTAACTTCGCTTGCCATACTTTTTTTGTTTGTCTGTAGTTTTCCATCCTTACTATGTGTCCAAACCATCATAGTTGTTGTCTTTCTATGCTGTTTAATATTAATTCCGTTTATAACTCGTTTCTTATGATCTCATTTCGTATTCTGTTTTTCTTTTTGTTATTTCTGTTGTCTGTTGTTTTCATCCTTACCATGTGTCCAAACCATAATAGTTGTTGTCTTTTTATGCTGTTTATAATTAATTCCGTTTATAACTCGTTTCTTATTATTTCATTTCGTATTCCGTTTTTATTTGTTATTCCTGCTGTCTGTTGTTTTGCATCCTTACTATGTGTCCAAACAATCATAGTGGTTGTCTTTCTATGCTGTTTATTATAAATTCCGTTTCTAACTCTTCCCTTATTATCTCATTTGGTATTCTGTTTTTATTTGTTATTTCTGTTGTCTGTCGTTTTTCATCCTTACCATGTGTCCAAACCATTAAAGTTGTTGTCTTTTTATGCTGTTTATTATTAATTCCGTTTCTAACTCTTCTTTTATTATCTCATACAATCCTTATAGTCCTGAGAGTAAAAACAGAGAGGTTCCAATAAATTTGGCACTCCTTACTATCTATTATTTTTAAAATTCTTGTTTAATAAGTGTATTAAAAATTATAAAATTACGGCATATCTTTCTTATCGGTGATTTATAAATTTAAGAGTTTTTTTTATACTCTCAACAAATTATTAATAAATTTTAATATAGTACCTAACTATGTGCAACTGGTACCAATATTATTTATTGCACGACCTTAAATTAAGTAGTTGTTTAAAACAATTTTTTATTATTTTACACCAGTTTATTTTTAAATTTTAATTTCCAAATACCTACATAGTTTTGTGACTGGTTTATTAAATGGTTATTCTTTCTATCTCTCTTTCTTTTGCCCTCTCTGTCTCTCTTTCTATAATCCGGTATTAAAATAACTTAACGATGATATGAAGTAAAGTTAATAAATCCATCTTACCATCATGTTATTTGTTATAAAGCTTTGTTGTAATCTATTTATTTAATAAAACCTATACATCTATATTTAGTAAAATATTAATTTGGAAATGGAAGACATATTTTTTTAAGTACCTACAGTTTATTGCTTTGTTTCTTTCTTAATGTTTTTATTAATTAATAAAAAAATTATATGTTTAAAGTGTAAGTAAAACAAAAGTAATGGTTTTTGAAAAAGAAAAAAAAGCATGACAAACTGTGGAGTTTCGATTGAGGGAAAAAGAGTGGAACAAGTAAATGAATTTGTGTACTAGGGATCAAAGTTTACGAGAGATGAAAAGTTTGACAGTAACATTGAGCGTAGGGTGTTGGCAGGAAAACAAATGAATGGGGCACTGTATAGCTTTATGAATAGCCAGATAGTGTCAAAAAAGGCACGTCTGGCTGTGCATAGAGGTGTGTTGGTTCCTACACCTATGTATGGTAGTGAATATTGGGTTTGGCGGAAGAAGCATGAAAATAGGATTAATGCTGCGGAGATGAGTAGTCTAAGAAGTATTGTCGGAGTGAGTCGGATGGATAAAGTAAAGAATATTAAGATAAGACAACACTGTAATGTAAAAGAAGACGTGGTTATAAAGATAAATAAAGGAATGCTTAGATGGTTTGGACACGTAGAAAGAATGGATGAAGAAAGATTAACGAAACAAATTTATAAGGCGAGTGTAAATGGACGGAAGTCGGTAGAGGTCGACCTCGGAGAACATATCTTTATCAGATCAACAATGTTTTGAGGAAAGGCCAGGTCAAGAGTACCAACAACCGACGAGCATGTATGAGAGCACTGATGAAAGTAGAGGAAGCAAAAGATGAGTGTAAGAACCGTAGCGGAAGTGGTCTCTGCCTACCCCTATGGGAAAAAGGCGTGACTTTCTGTATGTATGTAAGTATGTTAAAGTGAAAAAGGTAAAAAAATTATTATTTTTTTTTAATGACTAATAAGTATCTCAAATACTAACAATGTATGCATTATATACTTATATATTCAAATTTTAGCATTACCTGATATACCAATATAGTTTTTTATTGATTTTTATATATTAGGTACCAAGTTTTAAATTTAACATTAAAATAGGTTTAAAATAAATTTAACCGAAATTAATTTCAAATTTCATCTTTAAATAACGCATTTTTGACCATTTAACACATTTTAAAATTATTATTAATAAACTAAAAATAGCACCATTTTAAATAACAGCAGTTTAATTTTTTTTAACAGATGTATATTTTAATTTTTAAACTAAGATATAGATATTAGATAAAATATAATATAAAAATATTATTGTTGCTGAGCTTCAGCTCACAATTTGACAAAAAATTGTGGAGCCTGATTCTACTTACTCTTCTTTAGTACTTTTCCGAACTATAAAAAAATTTAAATTCCGGTGTTTTTTTGCATTTAAAAATATAACTTTTCACAAAAAATGAAATTTTTGGTATATAAATTTAATATCGTTAAATTCTGTTTTTTATCAAATATGTTAAACTTGACGTAGGTAGTAAGGACAAATACACAGACACAACAATTGCAACGAAAACTGCAAATTCCTGAAAACTTTTTAAAAAGTAATTTATATTTTTTAAGATAAATGACAAAAATTTACCAATTTCAACATTATTAAACCAGTCGAAATACGTGATTTTATTAACATCAATTTTTTTATTAATTATAACTGGGAGTGGATAAACAGTTTATTCTCCGTTCTTGTAATTTTTATTTTAAATCATTTAATTTTTAAGCACGTGACGTAAATATATTTAAATGGTCCACACTTACCAACGTCCAGAAGAAAAATTTGCATTTCTTAAAAACTGCATTTCTTAAAGACTAACACATATCCATATTAGAAATGTAAACTGACTGATACCTACTTACACAGTTCGGAATTTGTAATCAGTCTAAACATAGATAAAACTAAATTTTATAGTTTAAATTTAAAAAGTCGTAATTGTAACAAAGTATTATATACTTATCTAGTATATTTCTATTTTTATCTATATTATGTAAGTATATCTGTATTTTGATAAGAGAAATAAAATTTAATATAATTTTTTAACGATATGATAATTTTTGGGGGTAAAACGTCGTTTTATTTGAAGCAATTGTACGGAGGAGAAAGTTACAATAGGTATCTTAAATGTGGTAATACATTTGAAGCACTTTTGCAGATGGAAAAAACATGACCAATTTGAATTAAAATCGATTGAAACAATACAAAAAGCCTGTAGCAGCAAAGAATTAGCAAAATGATAATTAATAAATTTAAATATTAAAATAGGGTTATTATTATCATTTTTTAAGATTGATGAAAATCAAGTAGATGGCCTACCAAAGATATGAAACACAAAGTCAAACCACAAATTATCTGCCATTTTTATATTTAAATACCAAAAACAGAGTGTTTACTGGTAATTTTTTTTTTAATTTTAACAAAAGAAAAAATGCATTGGATTGGAAAACGTATTAAAAATAGATTTAAACCAAACATGCTTTGATCAAATGTTTAATTTTACTTTTTAAGAATATTATAAATTTGGCAATTACTAACTTTTATGTATTTTATTGATATTTACAAGTAGGTACTCTAAATTTTCAAGAACTACCAATTTGTGAATTGTTAACAGGCAACGATGTGGCATTTTAAAGTTTAAAATTATAGCAAAACATAATATACTAGTTTAATAGTAATATAAAATAATAAAAACACTTATTTTTTATCTTACATTATCGGTAAATACCTACTAGTTGACATTTATTTTCATAGTTATTTGTCCTTTGAAGCAAAAAATTTAGGAACTAAAAACTCAATAAACTATATTTTTTATAATATCCACAATAACATGTCTTCTAGTTAATTAAAGTAGGTACTCCTATTATTATTAATTGGGACAGAAGTAAAGTTTATTAGATGCATTTTACTATAGTCGCGCCGTTCTAAGTTAGTAAAAAATGTATACGGAATGTGCGAAACTATAGTCTGCTTTGCCGTATTTTTCACGTTATTCTAAAAAAGGTGTAAATGTTACATCAAATAATAATTTACAAACAAAATATTTATTTTTTTTCAATCAAATATCGTATCTGTTCCAAAAATTTAAATGTAACTACATAAATTGTTTGTTTTCTCCATAAGGTTATTTTTTATTTGATTTTGATGTTATTATTTACTCACATTGTCCCAGACTAACTAATTTGAAATGTTCATCCTTGAACTCGTTTACGTATCCACTCATTTGGTTTTAACAACAACAAGGATCCTAACATAACAAATTGTAGTGCTCAGTTATAAATGTTGATGATTTTCTTTTTAAGACGCCATGAAGATTTTGTTATTAAAGATATCATAATATCGTAATGACTAATTTTTTATCATTTAAACGATTCTGGAGAATAAAAAGCATCTTGAATTTTTTTTTTATTATATTTGCACGAATTTAGAATTTTTCTTGTTTGTATATAAATAATTAATTTGGGTATTTTGTGATATCCTGTCAAAATTGTTTTTGCAGTTTTGTAGGACCCTATAAAAGGGTTTTATATTTAAAAAAAGGAACTATCCGTCCCGGAGTAAATATTTTTTTCTGGTGTTGACTTTGAGTTTCCTTCCTTGGATATAAAAATTAAAATTGTAAATATTGTACTGCCCATAATTCAATAGTCACTGTCATTTCTGTGTACAAGAATTATTATGACTTGGGATCTAATCTACTTTCTATTATTTTTTAGATTATTTATTTTATTTTTTATTTTTACTGATCGTATTTTAAAAAACAAATTAAACAAAATTACCAAAAATGATTAATAAACGAAAATTATTGAAAATTATCTCAAAAGTGCAGTGGTCTAATAATTAAAGTTGGCCGCATCCAACAGGTTATGGACGATAAATAAAAATAATTTTAATTCACAATCATCCAAAAAATAATTTTTTTTTGTAAAATAAATGGTTTTTTTGGAAAAATTTCTGACGTTTTAAACATTAATTTTTTTCTCTAGTCAAAATTTCTGATATTACAAATATAATATTTTTGTTTTGTTTTTTAAATGGGATAAGTAGGTAGATTTTTAAATTATTACTTGTTAAAATATTGCAAATTTTAAATTATATTAATTACTTATCACGTTTTTTTATTTTTAAAATAATTGTATAAATAATATTTTAAATAGGTAATATTTATTTTATTTAGTACAGGAAAAAAAGGTTCAGAAAATAAAAACCACCTGTTGATTATGGCGAGGTAAATGACAATATTTATTTAAAAATTATTTGTGTTAAAATATTTTTGCAACAACTATATATCTTACGAAAAAACATGTATAAATATTTCAGAAACTTTTTTACAAAAAAAAACGCCAGTGACGTAACCACAATTATATCCTTGCATAATTAAAATAAATAAAAAAAAATTATTAAAAACTCACAGAAAATCAACGGGAGAAACAAAACGAAAAACTGCAATAACAGAAAACAGTCAGTTATATAAAACTGATAAATATTTTGGCATCATCTCCATGGGCGCACCAAGCCGGTCACACGAAGATCAGCACTACACTAGCGTCTAAACCGTAGTCGAGTCTAGTAATACTCTAACATCACAAATGTCCGTAATACTCCCAAAACCCCTAAAGTTGCAGGACCACTTTTTATTTGCCTGCAAATTCATAGGTACCTGCAAGAGCACCTGAGCGGGGTCGGGGAGGCAGCTGTCATCCCCCCCTCTTCTATCGACACTGTACAGTTATGCGAAAATCAAGATTTGCAACTTGAGGTTAGTGCACATCCGAAATTTAAGATTGTGGTCCATCTGGGGACTAACCCCGCAGAATATAGTTTTTGGCACTATTGCCAAATCGCTTCGGTTAAAAATGCATTCATCGCTGCTTGACGGTACCGCAGTTCCGTTTCGCAATTATTATTTAATGGAAGGGGCCATTTCATGATCCTGTTTACTCGTTTTACATTGGTTTCGCTTCCCTTACAAATTTGCAATATGTTGATTTTTAATAAAACGAAGGGTGAATCAACTTTCGTAAAATACTTTCCCCGAGCTAAACAATTTTTTTGATATACATACCAAATATAGCAAATAACTTAAATATTTGTAAAAAAAACTAATAAAATTATTATTTCCAAAGAAGAATGGTATCGTATTAAAATTTGTCAAAACTATTCGTTGCAGTTTTGTTGAACCCTTAGCTGATAAATATAATAAATTATGAATGCAAAAAATTAAACGTTACCTTTTTCTATTAACTCCTGTATATACACGAAATTTTTTAATTTATTCATGTTTAGCGGAGAAAAAGCGATAGGTACCAAAATTAATATATAATATAAAAAAATGGGAAAATTTTAGACGCGTTTAAAGTATTGAATTCTTTTTAATGTATTTTTTGTCATATTTTTTTTTCAAGATTTAAATAAGTTACTTTTGTAACCTTTTAATGTGACGGAAAAAATTAAAAAAAAAATGCAAACATTTTCAAAAACTTCGTTTCTAACAATAAGATACGATTACATTTTAACTCAAATTACCTTGGTCGACATAGAATATATCTTTATTATTTTTATATACTAAAGTCTTATGGGGAAGATAAGTTAAAAAATATTTTTTGCAGACAAATAAATCTCTGAATTAATTACTTAAAGTTATTAAAATTTAAACAATACTTTGATTATTACTTCATTGCTTCTACTCTTGCATTGCATATGTAATAGATGATTTGGGATATTAAGGTGATCCAAGTGTTTATATTTTCTATTTTTCGGTATTAGAATAATACCCACCCCTATGTATCATTAACATGGTTTCTAATTTAAATTTTTTTAGGTACTTTGTCATTATATTTGTATGTACAGTGGTTTAGCGTGAAAGAAAAATTGACGGCAAAATTAGAAGTAAAATAATTATTTTTCGTATATTTGATGAATTTTACAGTGACTGTCCAAATAAATAAGAGACCTTAAATATTTTTCTATATAAATTTTTTAAAGACAATTTTCCGAAATAACATATTTAAGTCAAAAATGTACCCAAAATAACTACAAGAAAATAGGAAGAAAATCTAGTACTTACATCAAAAGTCATTTAAGAAAATTAAAATTGAAAAAAAATAAAGTTTTATTAATAAATTTCCTATACACTGTGTTTATTTGAAAATTAGTATTTTAGAAATGTGTGACACAAAATGCCGAAACACGTCAACTTTTAACTTGAGGGGGACACTTTTTAGCAATAATGTCATAAACGTCAGATTAACCCCCATCCTACTGGAGATACCTCATTTAAAAGGTCTGGTAAATCTCTATTTAATCATATTGTTTTGCCTTTCATACCAGCCTTCCATTGTTATTTTATCGTTGTTTAAAATTGTTTCTTTAAAAATGACCCACCCTTAAATATTTCAGAAATTCGAAATATTAGAAAGAAATGCCGAAACACGTTAACTTTTAACTTGAGTTCAACACTGTATATTTAATTGTTGTTTAAAATTGACTCCCTTTAAACTTTTCATATGCCCCGTATTATATTGACAATTTAAAAAGTCATAGTAACATATTAAAAACAAAAGCAATAATGACATTTTAAAAAGAATTAAAAAAGTTATAGTGATAATTACAATAAAAGGATTCAGTTTTGTGGGGCACATGAAAAACTCCATCAATAGAGATCTTGAAGCAATCGTCGAGTGGGGAACCAACAATTTTGTTCAGTTCAACGCCCAGAAAATACAAAGCGTCACGTTTTCCAAGAAAGTTAATTCCTCAAATCAATCCATCACAATGTCCAAAAATACCCTTGAATCAAGTCCCTTCATCTCGTATTTGGGAGTCACGGTGTCCTGGCATGACCATGTTGCTAACATCGCAAAGTCGGCAAGAGAGAGGCTAGGTTATCTGTGGAAAGCTAGAAAGTTTTTTACTCCTGATCAACTGTTGACGACGTACAAGGCTTAAATCCACCTCTACTGGAGTATTGCTCGCACATTTGGGGTTCAGCACCAAGGCATTCTCTTTGTCTTCTAGATTCCATTCAGAAAAGGGCCATTCGGTTGATAAACAGCTCAACTCTCACAGATACCCTTCACCCACTAGAACATAGAAGAAGAGTTGCAGACCAAACATTACTCTACAAATATTTTCATGGCAGCTGCTCCAAAAAAATAAAAACTGTGATACCACCACTGGCCACATTCGGCCAAAGAACTTGGCACGCTGATCAGTCTCACCCATTTACTCTCAAGATTGACACTACAAGTAGCAATCTCCATCAAAAGTTCTTCTTTTACAGGGCTGCTACAGAATGGAACAGGCTTCCAAAATCAGTTTTTCCAGAAAACTATGACGTGCAACTTTTCAAAAAGCGGGTCCATAATCATCTCCTTTCTATAATCCCTCCTCCTTCTAATAATCGCAGTGCGGGCCGTCCGCGACCCGCACGATAGGACTGCCCTTTTTGCGACTATTTTCAGTAAAAAAAAAAAGTTTAAAGAGAGCCAATTTTAAACAATCTCTTAAATAACAATGGAAGGCTGGTATCAATGGCAAAACAATATGATTGAATAGAGATTTACCAGACCTTTTAAATGAGGTAAGTATGACTTGATACCTAATGCCATTTGAAAAAATTTAGGGGGTATCTCCAGTAGGGAGGGGGTGAATCTGACGTTATGACATTAGCGCTAAAAAGTGTCCCCCTCAAGTTAAAAGTTGGCGTGTATCGGCATTTATCTCTAATAATAATATGTCGCATTTCTGAAATATTAAGGGTGGCTCCTTTTCAAATGAACACAGTGTATATTCGCTGATTTTTAAATTAAACAACGTATGTCGTCTTAAACTTGTAGCAGTATATAAAACAGTATTTTTATGTACAATATTTAACAGTTTTATTACCAAAGAAAATTATTAATTTTTTTTTTTATATTTTTTTTACTGTAGCCTTCAAGGCAATACTGTTACCTAATTTCTCTTTTAAAAATTTGAATATTTTTTAATAATTCACGGGCCTAATTATACAAAAGAATAAAAAATTGCTCTTTTTTTTATAATTTTTATAAAAAAAAGCCACTAAAAAGAGAAATAAAAATATATCCTGATTTTTGTTACCTGCTCTTAAATATTTTTTACAACACGACTTACTTTTACAAAACTATGCATATAAATGTAATTGAATAAAATAAGGGGGGCTGTGAATTTAATAGAGTGATTAAGCATTTTTTTTAATTTTTGATAATAACTTTACAGTGTTTTAAATTATTAACCAATTGCATCGTTTAGCATAGCAACTTTCTCAGGAACATTTTGTCTAGAAGTAAGCTTTAATTATATTATGGATTTGTTATTTTCTTATTTTTATTCCTTCATTAGAGCTTTTTTGCAGTGCATATGAAATTCTTTAGGTAAATATACTAATTAAATATAGAACAGTCACTTTAAACCATTATGCGAAAAATATAAATAACTTTCATTATTTTATTATTATATTTAATGAAAAATATACCATTAACATTTTATAGCAGATTACTTATGTTTCGACAAAAAAAAAATAAACGAAAATTTATTTTAAATTTATAATATCTAATTTTAAAAACACATTTCAGATGAAAATATTTTTATCATCAAATAAAATCATTTTTTAATTCATTCATTATTATATTTAAAATATAAACAAATAAAATTACAAAATTTATTTAAAGAAAAATGTTAATACTTTTAAATTAATTAAATGTTCTGTTATTTAATTTTTATAAATTTTCTAGCGTACTTAAAACCAGTCATTTAATAATAAAAATTATTTAATCGTTTTAATGAAAGGATGTTTTTACATGGTAAAATATATTTTTATTTATACCATATACATACCTTTATTTATATAATTGTATATCATCATATATTTCAATTGTTTTGGTGGATTTTTAAAAAATAAACATTTTTTTATTTGGGGATTCGAAAGAATGAGTTAATGGAGCTATCAATTTTCTTTTTTGTTATTTTGTTAGTATTAATGGTTAACTCTAATAAATTAAAATGCACTTGGAAGCAAATTTATTATAAATAAGTAATGCTCAACTCTGAAGCGGGTTAGCTACTCAACTATTCTCTGAAAATACCGATTTTTTTAAAAATGTTGCACCACTGCTGACTAGCTCCGTCCTTGTCTGTATGTAGTCGAATGTCGGTTGTCGGTTGTAAGTTTTGGCAATGGCAAAAGCAAAAGGGGATCGTTGGACCGTGTGTACGATTTGCGTGTGTACGAAATAAATTTTTTTAACAGTTTTAATGCGACCAACTAGGCGTGTTATACCGAGGGAAACTAATTTTGCAAGAAAGGATTTAGGCCAGTCCTTAATGATTAAGTATTATTGTTGCACGGATTTGCCAGTTATAATTTTAATGCATTGTCCTAATAACAAACAATGATTTGTTAAATATATACCTATTGGGCATTTTAAATGGTTTAATAATGAAGATTTTAAACATAATTTTTAATACAAAATTCTGTTGCAAAACTTTGTTTACTGACCAAACTTTACTAATTTGTTAATACCAGTGTATCTATAAAATTTAAAAAATACGTTTTGTAATAAAATATTCGTTATAATGGAAAAAAATATGAAGCTGCACTTCAACCAGAAAAAATGTTGCTAATGTTACTTTTTCAAATATTCTATTTTAGCCCGTATATATATTTTATTAAGCCCGTAATTATTTTTACTTCTTACACGAGTACGTAATAATAAAAAAAGCAGGTAATTAACTAGTACTAGTACTAGAGCGTATAAAAGTTGACAATTTGCTAGAAGAAGGTATAAAAGAGGAGTTCGTTAGTAAATTTGATCGAGAAATTTGACAGTTTAGATGAAGCATGTAAGGTTAAAGAATTGTGGAAGCCATTCAAGAAAGGAATCGTGAATATTGCTATTGGTTTGTGGTGTAAGTAAAAGAAGAAAAGGATGCAGGTTACAGAAAATGTGCGTAAAGGTTCAAAAAGCAGTGTCAGAGAAGAAGAAAGCTTGGCTGGATTGGCTGGCAATAAAAGCTATTCAAAGAATGCAAAATGCAACGATTAAGGATGTAAACAAGGCAAAGAACCAGTATAAAAGCTTAAAAGGTGTGGCAAAAGAGGTTGTGGCAAGAAAGAAGGAGAGTGATAAAGATGAATTTGATAGAAGGTTATCTGACGATTTCCAAAATAATATTAAACTTTCTGGAAGTCCATAAGAACAGCCAAAGGTAAAAATACTACCTCGCAACTGAAATAAATTAGTAACCAAGATGGTAGTATAGTAAAAAAAGACGAATGTGTTTTAGAAAGATGGAAGGAATACTTCGAAAGTTTATTTGAGAAAGAGGATACACAAGTACAGGCCCCATTCGGAGACATGAGTTAAAGTTGCAATAAAAGTGAAATTACTACGACAGAAATCGTGGAAGCGTTGAATAGTATGAAATTGGGTAAAGCTGCTGGGTACGACAGGATAACAGTTGAAATGCTGAAGGCTGGACAAAGCGTGGTAGCTAGTCTGCTGTACCGCCTTTTTAACCTTTGTTGGAGGAGTGGTAGCGTATCAGACGACTGGTGCAAGGCCGTTATCGTGCCGCTATAAAAGTGAAAACGTTCGCAGCAGGACTGTAAGAACTACCGAGGCATTAGTTTAATTAGGATAGTCGGCAATATGTATGCAAAGATATTGATTAAAAGAGTGACGAATGAAACTAAGAATATAATATGTGATGTGCAAGCAGGATTTAGAAGAGAAAGGAGATGCATGGATCAGGTCTTTTTATTACGAAATATAGTCAAAAAATTCTTGGCAAGAAGTCAGAAGTCTATGCGCTTTTATAGACTTGGAAAAGGCCTATGACAGAGTGGTGAAAAGTTAATTGTGGTCGACATTATCTATGTATGATGTGAGCGGTAGTTTAATACGAGCACTGAAATTACTTTACGAGGATTTCACTGCTTGTGTCAGGATAAACGAAGCTTGCACGGACGGAAAAAGATGTGAGACAGGGATGTGTGGCTTCGTCATGGCTGTATGACTTATACATAGACGATTGTTTAAAAGATTTGAAAGAAAGTGCGTATGGATTAAAATGAATAATTTGATCGTCAAATGCCTTCTTTGCGCCGATGATCAAGTCATATTAGAGTCATTTTTGAAAGAGAAGAAAGCATGACAGACTGTGAAGTTTTGATTAAGGAAGAAATATTGAAACAAGTAAATGAGTTTGTATACTTGGGTTCAAACTTTACAAGAGTGGAAAGTATGACAGTAACATTGAGCGAGGGGTGTTGGCAGGAAAACAAAGGAATGGGGCACTGCATAGCTTTATGAACAGCCAGAAAGTGTCAAAAAAGGCACGTCTGGAGGTGTGTTGGTTCCTACACTTATGTATGGGAGTGAATGTTGGGTTTGGCAGAAGAAGCATGAACATAGGAATTAATGCTGCAGAGATAAGAAGTCTAAAAAGTATAGCCGGAGTAAATCGATTGGATAAAGTAAAGAATAGTGAGATAAGAAATTGCTGTGGAGTAAGAGAAGATATGGTTATAAAGATAGATAAAGAGGAATGCTTAGATGGCTTGGACACGTAGAAAGGATGGATGAAGGAAGATTGACGAAACAAATTTATAAGGCGAGTGTCAACGGACGGAAGTCGGTAGAGGTCGACCTCGGCGAACATATCTCGATCAGATCAACATTGTTTTGAAGAAAGGCCAGGTCAAGAGTACCAACAACCGACAAGCAGTTACGAGAGCACTGATGAAAGTAAAGGAAGCAAAAGATGTGTGTAAGAACCGTAACAAGTGGAAGGAAGTGGTCTTTGCCTTCCCCATGGAAAAAAGGCGTGACTATATGTATGTACATTATTGGAACAAGTTTATCATCTGCGTTTTTGGTATTTTTTTATTAATTTGGTATTATTTATAGTTTCAAATTTTACTTTATATTATGTTTTTGCAATTATACTGTGTTTATTTTGTGATCCTATTTCTCCTTTACAAATATTGCATATTTTTTACCAACTTCTGTTTTCTTATCTACATATATTTTAAATGTTTAAATGTTGTTTTTTTTTAGAAGTGTTTACAGATATTAAGCCCCAGATTATTTACAAATCAGATGTGTGTAAGAACCGTAGCAAGTGGAAGAAAGGGGTCTCTGCTACCCCTACGAGAAAAAGGCGTGACTATATGTATAGTATGTACGTAATTAACTAGTTTCTATATTTCAAATTGTTTTTCCATACCTTTTCGTCTACATGCTCCATAATAGTTTGTTGTCAAAAAAATGTTCCAAAGAACATGATTTTTCTAAAGGATTACAACATATTTAACTTGGGAATTTTAAAATGATTGGGTTTAAACCGATTACATTTTCTGTTAATATAACAGTTATAAAAGACACTTAAAATTAGTCACTACTTGATTTTCTTAGGAATTAGTTACTGGCCTATTACATCAAGGGAGACTAATTTTGTAAGAAAGGACACCCGATTCCAGTTTATATTTTTTTTCACCTTTTGGACTTCCTGTTTAAAGGTAGGAGAATTTGTCGTTAAGAAAATGTTTGACTTAATTGTTTTAGAGTTGAGTGCGTCGATTTGAATTTTAAATTTTAATTTTGTGAATTGTTCACGAAATGGGTGTCACATTACACAATAAAAAACGATATTTATACCTTGAATATTCTTGTATGGCTGTATTTAATTCATTTGTACGTAAATTAATTTCTGTTTACATGATTTGTTACGAATTTTAAATTTATCGTCTGGTCTGAACTTATGACATTTTACAAATATTGGCAATATTTTGCAATATTTTAATACTAGATAAAATACATACATTTATAAAATTTTATCAACACGAATATCAAATTTATAAAAACAAAGCAAAAACTTGGCCATAAATTATTAAAATAATAGTTGTTTTGGCTAACTTTAAAAAAACTATATGAAATTATTAAAGATATTTGTGTATTCTTCTACTATTACTAAGGGTGTTGCTTTTTTATTGTATTTTAGCCACTGGACTTATTTATTAAAGAGCCTAGACCTTACAAAAAATATTATGAACCTTTCGCCCATCGTAGAACAGTGGCAATTTTTATGCTTTTATTTGGTTATTAAAAACTTTCTAAAAGGTGTAGTTAAAATTGTAGCTACAATTTTAATTATACCTTAATTTTTTTTTAAACTTAAAAATGGCTTATATTATGCCGAAACGTACGTCGTTTAATAAATATAGGTAATTAATAACATTCAATAATAGACTTTTATTGTATATTTTATTTGGGCCAAGAAAAAAAAACAAGGAATTACAAACCCTATAATGAAAATAGGCTATGGACCAAAATGACAGTGTTGCATTAGTTGCAGAAGAAATTGGCTGCAAACATACTTTGGGCAAACAATATTAATCCTAGCTCTGTGAAAAATAAAATAACGCCAGGATCAGTACTCAAATGCCACCGTGCCCTGGAAGGCGTCTTTCCGACAAACCAGATCACGAACAACCAGCAACAGACTTGCCAATGAGCGACCAAGATACTCTAGCACAGAAACAGTACAAACCCATTTGGCGATGTCAAGAAAGAGTCTACGTTTTTTGTTTCGGTTGGTGAACGGACACTGCAATCTACGAAAGCCTTTATGCGGAAGCTTCAAACAAGAACACGAGAAACTCAAACACTTGCTCTGTGACTCTCATGCTATCGCGTATATCAAAGAATCCATGCTGGATTAAAAATAGTGAACCCTGGCTGACTTAAAGGAATCTTCAATGGGCAATAATACTATTTATTTTAGAACAATAAACTGGTTAAATGCTTGAGAGAAGACTTCCTTAAGGAAGGATAATTAAGGGACCCAACGGGTCCCGGGTGTTGTGGTGCACTACACTTTTCTTATTTTAGATTTAGTTTTAGGTCCACTGTCTTGGAGTAGTAGTTTAAAATACCTAGGATATTTTAATAATTTGTCAACAAGACCTTTTCTCTTTCTTTTTTTCACTTCACTTAAATTACACTAATATTTTGTAAAATTATTAATATAGTGTTACACAGGGGCGTAGCGTTAGGTAGCGATGGGGGTGGTCCACTCTGGGCGGCAAGATTTTACAATAAATAATAATTTTAATTAAAAATTTAAACCATTTTAATTTATATATTTGTGGCACATTTAATTCGAGCCGATTAAAATCAACACGGAACTTTTTTCTATTTAATCTGTGACAGTGCCAGCAAACCCCCTTTCTCTAAGTAAGTGTTAAATCAATGGTCTACACACAACCATGTTAGTATTAACATTTTTATTTTTGTTTACCGTCCAACTAAAAGTATTTACTTTATACTATACGATCAATTTTATAAGTAATAACTGTTAAAATAATTGTTTTTCATTTCTTATTATTTAATCAATCCATATTAAATTAACCAACAAATGACTGGTCAATCCACCATCCCTCTATATTAGTGACAACATAGTACCATACAGTAACAATGCTAAGTATCTTGGAATTACTCTTGACACCAAGCTCAGATGGAAAGCGCATGTAAAAAAGAAAAGAACCAAACTTGTACTAAAATATAGACAGACAGATGATTCAGTTTTCCAAAAAATTTGGCATTAAAAAAGTAGGAACATTTTAAGTTACTCAGTATAGCGTACGTAGCGCACTCTGTGTTTTAGACTAAAACTGATTACTTTTTTGGAGATATTTTAAACGCTGTTAAAATTATAAAACTACACTTAACGCCTTGTATCTTCTTTAATATCAAGAATTGGACTAAGGTTAATTGTGTTATACCGCAATGTTTTTATACAAATAATTCGTAGGTGATTTGTGTCTTATTATTAACGAAGTACCCTGTAGAGTAATTCGATTATTTAAAATTAAATTATTTGTTTAATGAAATAAAGTAACCTTCTTATTAATAACCAAACCTTTAGACCAGCGGCGTAGGTCACCCCCCTTCACTGCGACCCTTAATAGATCTATTGTGGCTCACCACTAGAGGTTACAGTTTACCGCACAATCCAGCTCCACTTACGATGTTCATGGTTGTATGGGGTGAGATTTTCCTGAAATCAGTAGGTTCTTAGTTGGTAAAACCAAATATGTTGAACCTTATTCTTCCCAAGCCTCATAGTATGTGTTCAGGTGTTTCGTCTTCCACGCACCAAAACCGACAGTGCGTTTTTTGATTGAGACTTATCCTTCCGAGTTGGTATCTTAGACGACAATGTCCTGTAAGCAGTCCCGTTAGAATTCGCAGGTCATTTCTGCTAACCCTGGTCATTCCTGCTATATTCTAGGACCTGCTTGGTTGTGTTTTTCAAGGTTTTAGGTTAGAAAGCATTCGAGTGAGTCAACCCTGGTATATCGGACCAGTGCGTAAGTCGAAGACGACGTCAAAAAATGGCCTAAGCATATAGATAGAAATATTGCGATTGTTTCTTATTCAGCGAGACCAGGAAGTTGTTCAACATCTAAATAGGAACTTCGCAAAAGCGTCACCAGTAGCACGATTAGAGTCGTGCTCTTTGACATCAAAAGGAAAGACAAGAAAGTTAAAGTTGATTTGTGTTTTATATCCTATACGCTTCTATTCGTAGAGTTCTTAATTTTATGTCATAACTTGTAGTTATTGATTAAATATTTTTGTTTTGTTATTTCTTTATTTTTGGTCTTCAAAAATTACGAAGATTATCAGTAAATTTTGTATTTTAGATGTGAACACGTAAATAAGGTATTTGCCCTGGGCAGCTCAAACCCACAATTCGCCACTGGTGTTACAAAAAGAAGCTTCTTTAAAAATAGCTCTAATACTCTAATTTCACCATTTTCTAAACTATTAGTGATCATATAAACCATGTACATATTGTTGTAGTAGCAGCAGCTTCGCCTATCATGTAACTTCATCTCCCGCCGCCGTCATCGACTGTCCCAGAAACTCTGCCACTTTGGCTGGATTCAACCACAGGTCTGATGGTCTGATGGATGTGCGGTTGACTGGGCAGGTGAAAAGGTGGTAATATCATGTGCAGTTCCGCCACAAAGATTACATTTGTTTTCTCGTGTTGGGTCTTTTCTACTCATGTATGCGTAGAGGATTTTGGACCAACTGGACCACAGATGCGCAGGGGTTGTTTGGGAGCAGCGTGGAAGTTTATGCTTTTCTTGGGATATGTCAGGTGGGGGTGTACATACATCGATTTAAATAGGACATTATTTTGTCTTTAATAATTCAATTTTTTTATTTTGGTTTTGTGTCTAGTAGATATATTTTTACACATAATAAGAAATAAGTAAAGATAATTTTATAAACGCCTTTAAAGAGAAGCAATATTAATTCTTACATAAATTTTATTTTCGGCTTGTATACGTGTGACAGTTTTGTACGTTACTCCTTTACTTTTTCGAATTCAATCAAAATGTTTTGTTACCCTCCCCATACAACGTCTTTCATAGAAAAAGTCTGTTTCTATAAGTATCTAGAATTATATAATTTATTGCCGGACAACATGAAGGAAATAAAAGTTTTCTAGTTTTAAAAAACTATTAGTCACTGCGGGGCCCTATCGATTAAAACATATAAATCATACATACTTACATACATATAGTCGCGTTTTTTTTACCGTAGGGGTAGGCAGAGACCACTTATTTCCACTTGCTACGCTTCGCTACTTCTACTTTCATCGGTGTTTTCATATCTGTTCGTCGGTTGCTGGCACTTTTAACCTGGCCTTTCTTTAAAACTATTTTGATCCGATCGAGAAGATGAGTTCACCTATTTCCACCTCTACCTTCTTGCCCATTCACACTCGCCTTACTGTTTTATCAATCTTCTTTCGTCCATCCTCTCTACGTATCCAAATCATCTAATTATTCCCTTTTCTATCTTTGTAACCACACCTTATTTCATACCACAGCGTTCCTTTATATCACTTTTTGCCACTTATTTATCAAAGTCACTCCAGCTATACTTCTCAGACTAATGATCTTCGCAGCGTTGATCCTACTTTTATACTTCTTCTGCCAAACCATACATACGTGTAGAGACCAGCACTCCTCTATGCACTGCAAGTCGTGCCTTTTTGACACTTTCTGGCTGCTTACAAAGTTATGCAGTGCCCTGCCGTCTCTGAACCCAAGTGTACAAACCCATTTACTTCTTTTTCAAAAACCATTACTTTCGTCTTGCTTATAATGACACTTATTTAATTATTTTTAGTGTCGGTTTTTGAATATAAATATATATATATATATATATATATATATATATATATATATATATATATTTTCTGTATATTTTTTTGTACTGCACCCATAACATGGAATTTTTTAATGAAAAATGTCTCCTGTAAATTTGACCTGTACCAACAAATATTTTGTTTCAGCAATTATCAGGTTGGTAAATTAAAATAGTAGTAATATTAAAGTCTACAATAATGCAATAGTTTATATTTATTAATGGGGCAAATGTATATATGTGTGTTTGGGTTGAACGATGCGAAAGTGAAAATACGACGAAAGTCCTTCTCTGACTCGGCAGCGTAATAGGCCGAGTCGAAGCTCATAAAGATTCTTTCAGCCTCTCAGAAGAAGTATTTTATAATGTAGTTGGTTCCTGAGAAGAGTCTAGCTTTATTGATTTTATGTAACTAAGACATTCTTCCCTACAAATTTTAAGTTTTAAAACTAAGCATCAGCCGCCGCTCTAGCTGCCCGGGAAATGCAAAGAAAATGAAGGAAAGTGGGGGTCGCGGGGCTGAAATGGGGAGGCTGTGGAAGTCGAGCACACTGCCTGAGTTTTTCACTTTCATTAGTGAATATTTCAGGGTACACTCCAACTGATAATTTCGCTATCATGGCTTTATTTTCAGATCGTTTAGCCCGAAATTTCCTTTGACGATTTTTAGCTTTTCTGCTGTTACCAAAAATCGAATACACTCGTTAAAATGTACATTTTTTGAAAATCAATGTCCCTAATTACATAATTGGTATTGTATAATCGTACATAGTGTTTTTGAATCGCTAATTTTTCTTTTTAACCGACTTCAAAAAAGGAGGAGGTTATCAATTCGAATGTATTTTTTTTATGTTTGTTACCTCAGAACTTTCGACTGGGTGAACCGATTTTAATGATTTTTTTTTTATTTGAAAGCTGGGGCTTCCCGTGTGGTTCCATTTCAATTTGATCCAGTTCTAACAATGGCATTTATGAGAAAACCATAAAAGTTTTAAATTTGCATTAAGTATATGCGCGACAAATGGACGAATAACTCAATATCACGCCAACCGATTTCGATAATTCTTTTTTTATTGAAATGGATATACTTCAAGGGTAGTTTGATGAGAGTTTGGTTGGGTTTTTTTTTTTAAAGAATCATTGTTGTATTTGAATATTTAAAAAAAAAAATTTAAATTTATATTCTTTTATTTTCGTGAAAAACAATTTATTTTGTGGAACTATAATATATTTTTTTAAAGTAAAAGATTATAAAACAAAAATTACGTGTAAAATTAAAAGATAAACAATTAGGTATATTAATTAAGAATACATATTTAACAAATTTGCCTTTTTAAAATTGTACTCTCTGTACTAAAGTAAAAAAATTAAAAATATTACCCATTAGGTACCAGTAAAATAAATTTCCTTTTTTAATATCCATTAAAATATTTCAACAGCTTTTCAATTTAAAAATTTAGAGTGTACAACTGAAAAAAAAGTTTATTTTATTTATATACCTTTTATAAACTGATTTTGTTATTTGAGGCAAACAATTTTAAAATACGTATGCACTGAAATTATTTTTGAAAATAAAATAAATTATAAAATTGCTAGGCTACAGAATTAAAAAATGTAATTATTATTTCGTTTATAAATACCAGTAGAAGCGAAAAATAATTTACCACCATTTTTAATTATTTGACTTAATTTCTAAAAAAAAATGTAAAAAAATTAAATTTTGCGTAAAAAATATTTTATATTATTTTATATCCCAATGTTGTATTTTAAAATTATAAATATAAAGTAGTTGACTTATTTATTATTAAATTATAATATTAAGAATACCTGCAATTTTTATTTTTAGTTTGTATTTTATTAAAATTTTTATAGTATTTAATAAAAACTTAATTTATTTTAAATGTAAAACTAATTTTTTTTACCATTCCAAATGTTTAATCAATGACCTTTTATTGTATTTTTTATTTTCATTCTGATTCTGATTTTTTTCATTTGATGGATTTCTTATTGCTTTTCTTACATATTTATTTTTAATCCTACGTATAATTTAAAATTTCCAGTAGATTTTTTGTGCATAATGCTTTTTTGTAAGTCAAGTCTGCGTATCTATATACCGTACACCTATCAGTGTTTTTTAACCTGTGGGACGTTAAGCCTTGCTCGGGGGGTAGCGATCTCAAGCCTGGTAAAAGTAAAAGGCGAGGGTTGTGTTGATCTTACACTACAATATAAATACAACAATTTTAGTGAAAAGGTTGTCTGTTTTGTTTTTATCGGGGTTACATATTTGAGACGTAAATAATGATATCATATTCTAATTGGAGTCTGTTTTGCCTTTAAGTTATTTTGTTTACCTCGAAGAGAACGTCAGTTTACAAAGATAGGAAGTTGCCAGCTCTGTATATTCTTCTCTTAATCCAGAACTCGTCAATCGTTTGGAAATTAAATTCCATTTTAAGATTTGCCTATTGTCAGCTGTAAAGTCCAGTTCTGGAAAGTAACTTAATAGTCTCTTTTCCAAATTATGCAAGCTCTGTATCATGCAAGGAATTACTATCAACGATTTGTAGATTCTTTGAGAATCTTCTAAATGCAAAAGGAAAAGACTCAGAGACCCGCAACCAAGTACTTAATTTTCCTATCGGTATATATAGTCGCAATAGAATAAAAACTAAATGAGTCGTTTTTTTAATCACTGACATAGTCTATGTCTGCTTGTGACACCTTGTTCCAAGCAACTTGAACTTCGTGGATTAACTGTGCCAGCGTCTGTGAAGGATAGTGCAAAGTGAACAGTCTCCTCCCCCTTATTTGAACATGTTCGATGGAATTTAAATACAGTAAACGGAGTGGCCACGGCAAAACATTAACGTCAGCCTTTTGGAGAAAGTCTCTAGCTCGACAAGCGTTGCCTTGCTGAAGTAGGACGTGTGGACGGCTATCTAGATAAGGCAGTATAGTGGTTTTCAGGACAACATCAACATAATGCTGTCATACTGCTGTCATACTGCCTCAAATAAACAAAAGTGGTGATTGGCTACCATAGACAATGGACCCTCAAACCATTACTTCAACAGTCCTATGTAAATGCCTGGACAGAATCACGATTTGTCGCTGAATACGACATAATGTCGTTCTACCTTCCAATACTGCCGTTTTCTGCACCAGTTCAAACGTTGATCAAAATTTCCGCAGTCAAGGAAGCACTTATCGTGAACAGTCAGCGATTTGACGCTTACTAAAACGGTATCGCAAAGCCAGTTGTCTGATGCGCCTACCTCGACACTCTGTGGTACGCCTCGATTGACCAATTTGTCTTCTTCATGTTCCTCTACCTTCTTCTGTCCACACACGACACACACGCATTACCGTCATTGCAGTGCAATTAACACAGCGGTCAATTTCACGATAGGAAAAACCAACATCTCGATAGGCAACAATTCTACCCCTGTCAAAATAGCTAACATGATGATAATTTTAATAGCTTCGGACTCAAGGCATTTTGTTACGTTTAACACAAGTGGACGAGATGCAAAACTATCGCAAGATAAAACATTATTATTACTATAGCAAGCTTTAAATACATACAGTGTGGCCAATGGAAAACGAAACAAAGCCATTTGCTGGAACATTTTAGATAAACGCTCAGACCCGTCGATTTTTGATTAAAGGGGAACACTCTTTTCCGGTATTTTTGACTTCATCACTTGCTTCATCACTTGCTCTTTACACAAACTACATAACTGAAAATCTTGAGAGGAGGCTACAGGTTGACTCTGTCTATACGGACTTTTCCAAAGCCTTTGACAGAGTCAACCATGGCCTACTTATAGCTAAAATTCAAGCGCTTGGTATAGACGGGAATATTTTGAAGGTAATCAATAGCTTCTTAACTGGTAGAACTCTGTCTGTGAAATACGGAGATACAACATCTACACCCATTCAGGTTCCATCAGGGGTACCACAGGGATCCCATATGGGCCCACTGCTGTTCAACTTGTTTGTATCGGACATAGAGTTTGTTTTCAATTATTCTGAATTTCTTATGTTTGCGGACGATCTCAAACTTTATAAAGCAATTACTTGCTGGGAAGATGCCGAATTAGTACAAAAAGATCTCGAAGCTTTTTCTATGTGGTGTAGAAATAATTTGTTAGAGGTAAACATCGATAAGTGTCAAATCATTACGTTCGCTAGAATTAGAAGTCCAATATTCTTTGAATATAAATTGAATAATATAGTTCTTAAAAGAGAAAAATTTATTCGCGATCTGGGAGTTAAATTTGATAGCGAAATTAATTTTAATCTTCAAGTATCAGAAATTGTGGCAAAAAGTCTTAAAATGCTAGGTTTTGTGTTGAGAATTTCTACTGATTTTTCAATTAAAACAAAAAAGATTTTATATTGTGCTTTCGTAAGATCCATTCTTGAGTATTGTTCGGTTATATGGGACCCATATTATAATGTAAATATCGATTTGATTGAGAATGTTCAAAAGAAATTCTTGAGGAATTGTGCTTTTCACTTTGGTATTCAACGAAATGAATATGAGTACAGTCAACTCTTAACCAAGTTAAATATAAAATCATTGGAAGATAGGAGAATTTCTATGAACTTGAGTTTCCTCTTCAAAATAATAAATAATGTGATCAACTGCCCAGAACTACTTCAACTAATAACTTTTCATATCAAACAAAAAGATACGAGAAATCCTGATAT
This sequence comes from Agelastica alni, assembly GCA_950111635.1. Classification (NCBI taxonomy): domain Eukaryota; kingdom Metazoa; phylum Arthropoda; class Insecta; order Coleoptera; family Chrysomelidae; genus Agelastica; species Agelastica alni. Next base: position 19,157,493 of record OX467708.1, on the reverse strand, counting down.
TTTTCATATAAATTATTTCCATACCAATTATGCCATGAACAGTCCGATTCCTCGTATTCTGAAGCTAGGAAATGAATGTCATAATAACATAGATTTGTTTAATGTGTCGCTTCAGGTCTTTAAAAATCAATTGGAAAGGCTATAGCGTTTCCGAAACTTTTCATTACCTTACCATTTTCTTTTGTATGTACCGGATTGGTTACATCATTTTCTTTGTTAATACCAGATTTGTTTCATCTTTTAGTAATATAGTAACTAGACATAAGGATTCATTAATACTTTGTATTTCACACTTCGCTAAATGTTTTGTAAAATTCTAGTGTAGACATTAGACATAAGAGTTCAATAATATTTTATAGTTTATCACACTCTGTTAAATGTAAATTGGCTTTGCCGTTAAATAAATAAATAAATAAATAAACCGAAGCGAGGGTAAAAATTACCCCAACATTTTTAAATGGCATTGGGGGTCGAATAAGATGACTTTTAAAAACTCTGACAATTCTCCTTACAATAGCCTTTAAATTTTACATTACCTCCCAATGCTTGGAAAACAATTACATGTTAAAATTTCAATTATTTAGCTGCTTACTTACTACTTAATTGATTAAATGTTCAAACTGATGACCGCCCGCTTTCATATAATAATAAAGATTTTGTTCAAAACGTTCACGCACATTCCGAAGAATTTCCGGAGTAATTCGACGGCACTCGTCAACGATTCTTTGACGCAAATCTTCCAATGACGCTGGTTATGTTTTATAGATTTTACTTTTCAGGTGTCCCCACAAAAAGAAATCAAGGGACGATAAATCTGGCGATCGTGGAGGCCATTCAATGCTGCCTCTTCCCCCAATCCAATGCCGTAAAAAACGTTGGTCTAAATACTGACGAACAATCGCCGCATAATACGGAGGAGCCGTCCTGTTGAAAATAAAAATGATTTTTGTCATACTATGGATTATTTTCAAATACATATCAGTCAAGGCAGGGTCAATAGCGTTTTCCAGTAATTGCAAATACATTTCGACAGTCTGCCTGGTAAAAAAAAGTACCCAACAGTCGGTCACTGCAAATGCCAGCCCATACATTTAATTTCTCCAGTTGCTGTGTATTCACCTCGTGAAAAACTCTTGGGTTTGAATCGGACCAATAGCGGCGATTTACCGTCCCGTGCAAAAAAAAACTAGGTACTAGGTACTTAATTTATACCATTGGCGTACTTAACTCGAATGAATGACATTTTTACCGTTCGTGATTGTTTGCGAATAAGTTTCACATTTAAAATCTAATTTCTCAATAGGTAATTGGCGGAATTATAAAATTTAAAGACTTTTGTATAAAGAATTGTAAGAGTTTATAAAAGACATCTTATTCAATCCTTAATGCCATTTAAAAAATTTGGGGTAATTTTTACCCTCGCTTGAGGTTGAAACTAGTGGAATCAAAAATACCGGAAAAGAGTGTTTAATTAAAAATCGACGGGTCTGAGTGTTTTTCTAAAATGTTAACGAGATTTCTGCAAATGGCCCTGTTTCGTTTTCGGTTGGCCACCCTGTATAGTCATTCTGTTGCCAAAAAATCGAGTTCGGGAAATTATTTCTGTCAAATTTACTCAATTTTTTTGTTAAACAATAAGTAAAACTCCATATGCTACTTTAAATTAATTTTGTTAATATTAATATTAAGTTTTAAACCGTCTTTATTAATATAATTTAGATGTATCAGCTACGCTTCCATAATTAATAATGAAAGGTAAAAAGGTTTTCACGTACTTTGTCTGAAGCAGTAAGGTGAAATTTATAATATCCCTTTTGAATTACGATGTTCCAGTGGATAGGATTTATGGATATATGTATATATTAGAACGATTTTTTTTTCACCTTTCAAAAAATGCTTTTGTTCTCTTTCTCTCTGGAATTGGTTAATTCTTTAGGTTATCCATTACTCACGCAGTTTAAGTATTCAATTGGTATTTATTATTTAGAAGTTGTCAGGTGGCATGCTGATTAAATGTAGCATTGTATAGGCGAAAGATTTATAAATTGGATATATTTGTGCGAAAAATACATTCAAATTTTTTTTTATTTTCATGTAATACTGCAATTTAAAATAGAAAATATGTTTTAGGGAAAATTTTCTCTTATTTAAATTAATTGTAACATTTAACTTATCTTATAGAAAACGACCTATTTATTTCCAAGCTTTCTTACACAGTGACTTTAATCAAATCAAACTCATCGTGCTACCTACCGAAAAGGACAAAACAACGTCTGCCGGAACAGCTAGTAAGTATCCTAATACAACCCCAATTATGAATATTTTTAATGACTCATTCACAAGAAACTGTTGATTATTTTGTTTGTATATATTTAAAATATTAAGGACGTTCCCAAAGACCAGTCGTTCTTAACCTACAAATACGTTTTTTCTACAAGTTACCCACTTACCCACAGTACGCTCTTTTGCCCCGCCACCCATGCGCATAAGCGAAAAAATTGTCCTACTGCGTCGCTTTACTGGACTTGGCAACGGTGAAGGAGCTATTATCAAATTATTTACTGAGAAAGTAGACGATAAGAGTGTTAAAATAACAAATAGAAAAGATATCATTATTAAAGTGATACAATTTTTAAAAAAAATGCTAAATAATTTATTTATTATTTAGTAGAACTCATGTTTTTTCAACTAAACATTTTTATTCAAAATAATAATGAACTGAATTATTATCAATATTATTAGTTATTGTAATATTAATAATAATCGAGTAAATATTAATGGTAATTTTAATATTGTTAAAAGAAATCATTCAATAATAAATAAATGAAAACACCCAGGTTCTATTGTATAGGATAACCAACTTAAACGTCCCGCGCTGTTGCAGCGTTGTCAAGTCGCACACTTCTGATCAGCTTATGCAGGAGACTTTACACATTGTTTACAACAAAATAAATGCCGCTTCTTGTACCGATTTTGTATGGAAATTATTTATGTGAATATTATCTGCAAATTCTCGAAATTTAAAAAAAATTGTAAGAAAATTAAACTGAAACCTATATGAATTAGTATGAAATGTATAAATTAACATGCGTTCAGAAACAGAAATTTAAAATACTAATATATTCAATTTTAGTACCGCAAAATGGGTGGAAATTTTTCGTATGCGTTTAGAATACTGTCAGGTATTTACAAATAAATTTTAAAGATGATCGTAAAATTTATTTTTTTGGAAGGGCCAAATAATAAAATAAATTTTTTCCATATTCAGTATTACATGTTTTCAAATTGTTGCAATTAAACAACATTTAACATCGGCTCGAAAACATTACGAATTAAAAACAGTTATTTGTGCAAAAAATTAAATTAAAAAAACACATAGATTACAGCTTTGCAAGTATCCAATAAATGAATAAAAGCACGTATCTTAATGACTTTTTATTTAAATCCATCACAATTGTAAGGAAACATTACAATGCGGGAAAAAAAGTAAGTTGCGTTTACACTTTTGACAGACGTGTAATTAGTACCAGAAAGTTCCTACGGATTTGACCGGGACGACTCATTGAAGGGTAAAAACTAAAAACCGACCTTTGCACATTCCGGTAACTTTGATCATTTCTAGATCAGTTCAAGGTGATTTGAATCGGAACCCTTTGAAATTGTTAGATACGGGATATACATGGTGTTTCATCACTAATTGGAAATATTTCAACTATAGAATCGTGAACTCAGAATATGAAGATTCAACCCAAATCGCCTAGATAAAATGTGTCTTCTGCCTGAGTTACAAAGTGTTTTATTTGAAAATTTAAAAATTATTTGTGCCCAGTACTTTAAAACTATTCGAAGTATTATTGTCATATTTGGTAAAGAGTGTAAGTACTATACACCGTACTAAATTATGTTAAATGAACGTTTCTGGCTACTACCAGAGGCGCACGACTGGTTGATCCTTTCCAAATTCTACGCCACTGGCGGAATTGCAATTTTATCACAATTTTTCGATTTTGCAATACTTGCTACGTGAATATTCTTTCTCCATGGTGATAAAGTTATTATTTTTCGAGATATTTCGGGTTGCTACCTCTGCTTAGGATCACACCATTTATGGGTCTAGGCAAGCTTCTAATTAAATTTTGGATGAAATCTTGAATCTATATAATCTATAATAACTGCATTTTTAAGTTTCCCCAGGATTATAGGTGCAGGTATTTAACGTTTAACATTTTTCTTCAGGTGATCCCATAAATGATTTATCGGATTCAGATCCGCGCTTTTTGGTGGCCACTGCATAATTGGTATACCAATTTGATTAAGATAATCGAGAACCTCCCCAGCTAAGTAACAAAAATCTACTACACAAAATTGTTTAACTTCTAAAAAATTCTTTGAAACTGTGAATCTAAACGAATAGTTTTGATAGCTCTATTAACAACAAGACAAAATATGCATAGGCTACCATTTAAATACTCGATAAACTTCAAAAACGTTAATTTTGTCCAGCAGTTTATAATTTACGCATAATTATTTACTGCATTTATCCACTTTATACGTTTATAAATTTTTCATGAGACACCAAGTGTGCTCCTGAAAATTTATAGAATTTCACTAACGAATTACATTCACATTTTTCACCTGATGTATTTGTACACACACGGATGCAAAAAAAATTTCGATGATGACATTACGAAAATAATTTAAGATTGTGTCATGATGTATAGTCCCTATTGAGGTCCCTATGGTAGAAATTTTATTTAAGCTGGTTTGGCAATACTATTAAGTTTTCTTTTATCAAAAAATAGTATAAAATAATAACGTCGGTCGTAAGATTTAGCAATTTTGAATTGATTATCCCATCATCTTCTCGAAGCATTGAGTGTGTATGTGCGTAGTCGACTACCAAATTATCTCAGAAAATAGCAGAGAGCAAGCACACTGGGCTGACAGTTCGGTTTTTTGTGAGTCATAAAATAATATAATTTTAACAATATTTTAAGTTTATTACCTTTATGAACAGCCATAACATGTCAAAAAAAGACACGACTTGCTGTGCATAGAGGAGTACTGATCCTACTATGGTAGTGAATGTGAAATTTGGCAAAAGAAGCATTAAAGTAAGATTAATGCTAAACGCACTATGGTCACTCTAGAATCCTAAAAGAATACGACCTGTGCACAAAAAACACTGACTACACTAAACCTACCCCTATGTTCAAAGGCGACCTATTTCTGGAAATCCCATCCAAGAAAGATTAGGCCGAAAATCTAATTAAACCTCAGGGAGCACTATTTTATACGGACGGCTCTAAACTAGAGCGGAGAGTAGGTGGCGGTGTCTTCTCAGAAGACCCCTCATTTAGCCTGTCGTTTCGTTTGCCTGATTACCAATACCTAGGCATCTGTCTGGACACTCCGCAACGAACAAAATTTCAGCGAGATATCCATTCTTTGTGACAGCCAGGATGCTATCAAATCACTGAACTCAGTCTACGTGACCTCTAGAGCAGCGGTGCAATGTCACGATGAAAAAGAGGAGAAAACAATGGTACATCTTCTCTGCCATCGCCCTGTCCTAGGCAGAAAACGGCTTTCTATACTAGGGCAACCGAACTTTGATAACTTATCTGATCTCAGCTCAGTTAGCATTTAAGACCTCAGGGTAAAGGGGAAAGGTACAGTCGTCCATCACGATATCACAACGGGCCAAAAGACCTAAGTGGGTTCCCTCTGAACCGCCGTTTTAACCTAACCTAACCTAAGATCAATGCTGTGGAGATGAGTAGTGTTAGAAAAGTAGCTGGAGTGACGCTGATAGATAAAGTGAGGAATATTGTGATAAGGGAACGTTGTGATTTGAAAGGTGTAGTAACAAAGATAGATAAAAGAATGTTTAGATGGTTCGAGCACAAAGAGAAAATTGATGACAAAAGATTAACGAAATAAATTTATAAGGCGAGTGTGAATGCGCATGTCAGTAGAGGTAGACCTAGGCGAACGTATCTCGATCAGATCGAAATTGTTTTAAAAAAAGAGTACCAACAATCGACGAGCATGTATGAAAGTAGAAAAAGCAATTCATGCGTGTAAGTACCGTAGGAAGTGGAAAAATGTGGTTTCTGTCTACCTCTACAGGAAAAAGGCGTGACTATATGTATGTAGGTAAAAAAACGAGTAATCATAACGATAATTTTTAAAGAGTATTATTTGTACAGTGTAGTGTTTAGTTAAATTGTGAATTTTATTTGAACCCATGAATTCGTAACAAGAATCTTGTTTCTGTGACACAAAGTTACAAAGATCTACTAAGTTTTTATGAAATGCTTATTTTTACGTCAAGATAAATTAACGTTTATGTAGAGATTCCCCAGCTCTCCTAAAGGCATTATAATGTACTATGGATTTGTTTTCATAAAAAAATTAATATTCTCTGGAAAGAAAAAACATTAACTAAATTAATACCGCTATTTTAAAATTCCTTTTAGACTTTAAAACTTATTGCCTCATTCTGTTCGAGAACTGGGCCTCGTGAAAAGTGAAATGATGCATACTTTAAAATTTTCTCTTCGTCTAACTAACGTTTTGTGCTCTATTGAACCCGTTTTTAAACGAAATCCACAGAAAGCGATCTATTAAAATATTAATTAGGTCACGGCGCAGAGATCTCAATAACGTTGGTTTTAATAGATCTTTTTTTAAAGTACAAAAATTCCGATACTAACCAAACGGCAAAGGGCTCATCGTTATGCTTTAACCTTATAATTACCAAATTATAACGATCGTTTGTTGTCTAATAATTAATGATCATTTTTCAGCCTCCCTTAATAATAATCTACCATCCTGCTAGTATGGTTATTTGGGTGTTGATCCAGTTCCGGAGTGAGCATTAAAAAATCGTTTCAAAATTGTAAAATTAAAAGATATCTAATGTGAGGAAATTTTTATTTATTAATATTTAATTGACCAAATATTATTTTGCGAACAGCGCATTCAGGCATTCCAGGTAAAAAAAAGCCCATGCATTGGCAAAAAAGGTTTAGTGAAACTACTAATAGGTGCAGCACTATTTTGTGGACATACAAAACAACACATTAAAGCAGAAACTAAAAAATTGGGGCGAGGATTGAAATCAACACACTGGTATAATTTAGAACAAGTCTAACAGGCCAAATACCTACTGGAATTTCAATACTGTGGGGACAAGAATCTTTCTTTTAAAAAGGAAAGACCTAAAACTGCTGGTTGGAATCACTACAGGTCACCCTCCAGTCAATGAACATCTAAAAAGTATGGGCAAGGTAGAGAGTGATTCCTGCAGATTCTATGGCGAGGACAAATAATCTGTATCTTTTAATAGAATGTAAGGAACTATCACAAAAAAGAGTAAGATCATTTGGCAAGGCAACTTAAGGTCGAGGTGCCCAAGGACTTTTGTCAGGCCCGTCCCTTTTGTTAAATAACAATAATATGGTTCCAGTACAATATCTCCACAGCCTTAACATTTACTTGGAGAATCGGGCACTTCCCAACAATGAATACATTATTTTTGTTTTAATTTCATTTATAAAGCATCTGGGTTATTGTCAGTATGTTATTCAATGCACGTCTTGTCTACAAATTTATTTGCACTAAATCATATATAAAGTTGTTCGCTCAATAAAAAAGTACGCGTTTTGCTGTAACGACCTGTTTTGTATAGCATAATTCTAGTAAAAATAGTTATGAACATAAAAGACTTTAATCAAAAGAATTTTTATATCAAACAATTGCAGTTTGGTAAATTTAAAAACTTAAGATTTTTTAATGTACTTGAAAAATGCTCACGTTGAATGTCCATTACAAAAAAAATAGCAACCAATCAGGTGTTCCATAGGGAAGCGTACTGGGTTTAATCATATTACAATTCTTAAATTATAAATAGTGCCTCTGCTGACTTTTTAGTGTTATGTCAGCAGTAAAAATAAACAGCACAAAGCAATATAAAATTAACATCATTTAATAATACAATACATAATTGGATCAAAATGTACTGGTAAATGGAATGTATTTAATTAATTGAATCTTAAACTAAATACCTCGGTAAATTATACAAATAAAATAACCCATAAATGCATAAACGAATCTTGTTGTTAGGAAATGCGCTTTGTTATATTATAAGTAAAAAAATATTAAAATCCTAAGGTTCAAGGTGCAGAGTGACTACATATACAAAAATGTAAAAATAGTTGAAAAATCTTGCCAATTTTATGACCTCATTATGTCAACATAAAAACTATCAAGCTTCTTGACAAAGAATGGTTATACTTATTCAAAAGAATTAATTCTTTGGAAGAAGACCTTAGGTATAAGTTTGGGTAGCAGTTCGTTGTATGCGTTACTTAGTTTAAAATTAATTGAACAACGGCTAATATTCCACAGAAAAAATTAAAAAAATTAAAATGAATCCGCAGCTTAACGAATGCAAACAGTATTAAAATACTCTTTAGGTTTTATTAGTTCTTATTGTTTAATTGTTAATAGATTTAATAGATTTTTTTATTATATGCCAAGATTTTCTTGTTTAAATTTAATTTTTGAGTAGATAATAGATCAATAAAATAAAATGTTCGTAACCAGTTGGCAATTTTTCCTCGTATCAGAAAAAAATCATTGTTATGTTTCTTTTTTATAGGAACACCGTTGCTGAAAATATTTTCAATACGTTCCTGGTATCATCATCGCGAGCTCAGGAAAAAAGCCGAAACTTTTGAACCTGATGCCTAATTAACAGTATGTATAGAGAGGGAAAGAATTTCTAAGAGGGCCGTAAAAATATCCGCCTTATGCAGAGAGGGTCTAAAAGAAAAATAACAGATTACCAAGCCCGGGATATACACTCTCCTTTTGAATTTGAGTGAATTATTTTTCAATAATGTTAACGTAGCGTTTCCACCGCTGTTCTGGGTAGTAAGGTTTATTTTTTAAATAAGAGAAACGGTAGTTTATTGATCGTTAAGGAAAAATTGTGTTACTACTGATTTAAAAAGACTAGAAAGCAGGATTTTTTCAATTTTGGTTACTAATTTAAGTATAAAAATAAGTTGTTAAATTTTATCTTTAAAATTAATAAAATATTTTTCTTTACATATTTTAGATACCTAAAATATACCCATTTTGTTTGCAAATATTTCTGATGCTAGATACTAGATTTTAACTTATTAACTAAGTTATAGTAATGGGTCTGATTTTGCGAATCCCGAATATCTCCACGTTTCAAGGTCCCCAGACTTGAATACAATAGTTTTTAGGTGGACTTCTGTGTGTGTGTGTGTGTGTGTGTGTGTGTGTGTGTGTGTGTGTGTGTGTGTGTGTGTGTGTGTGTGTGTGTGTGTGTGTGTGTGTGTGTGTGTGTGTGTGTGTGTGTGTGTGTGTGTGTGTGTGTGTGTGTGTGTGTGTGTGTGTGTGTGTGTGTGTGTGTGTGTGTGTGTGTGTGTGTGTGTGTGTGTGTGTGTGTGTGTGTGTGTGTGTGTGTGTGTGTGTGTGTGTGTGTGTGTGTGTGTGTGTGTGTGTGTGTGTGTGTGTGTGTGTGTGTGTGTGTGTGTGTGTGTGTGTGTGTGTGTGTGTGTGTGTGTGTGTGTGTGTGTGTGTGTGTGTGTGTGTGTGTGTGTGTGTGTGTGTGTGTGTGTGTGTGTGTGTGTGTGTGTGTGTGTGTGTGTGTGTGTGTGTGTGTGTGTGTGTGTGTGTGTGTGTGTGTGTGTGTGTGTGTGTGTGTGTGTGTGTGTGTGTGTGTGTGTGTGTGTGTGTGTGTGTGTGTGTGTGTGTGTGTGTGTGTGTGTGTGTGTGTGTGTGTGTGTGTGTGTGTGTGTGTGTGTGTGTGTGTGTGTGTGTGTGTGTGTGTGTGTGTGTGTGTGTGTGTGTGTGTGTGTGTGTGTGTGTGTGTGTGTGTGTGTGTGTGTGTGTGTGTGTGTGTGTGTGTGTGTGTGTGTGTGTGTGTGTGTGTGTGTGTGTGTGTGTGTGTGTGTGTGTGTGTGTGTGTGTGTGTGTGTGTGTGTGTGTGTGTGTGTGTGTGTGTGTGTGTGTGTGTGTGTGTGTGTGTGTGTGTGTGTGTGTGTGTGTGTGTGTGTGTGTGTGTGTGTGTGTGTGTGTGTGTGTGTGTGTGTGTGTGTGTGTGTGTGTGTGTGTGTGTGTGTGTGTGTGTGTGTGTGTGTGTGTGTGTGTGTGTGTGTGTGTGTGTGTGTGTGTGTGTGTGTGTGTGTGTGTGTGTGTGTGTGTGTGTGTGTGTGTGTGTGTGTGTGTGTGTGTGTGTGTGTGTGTGTGTGTGTGTGTGTGTGTGTGTGTGTGTGTGTGTGTGTGTGTGTGTGTGTGTGTGTGTGTGTGTGTGTGTGTGTGTGTGTGTGTGTGTGTGTGTGTGTGTGTGTGTGTGTGTGTGTGTGTGTGTGTGTGTGTGTGTGTGTGTGTGTGTGTGTGTGTGTGTGTGTGTGTGTGTGTGTGTGTGTGTGTGTGTGTGTGTGTGTGTGTGTGTGTGTGTGTGTGTGTGTGTGTGTGTGTGTGTGTGTGTGTGTGTGTGTGTGTGTGTGTGTGTGTGTGTGTGTGTGTGTGTGTGTGTGTGTGTGTGTGTGTGTGTGTGTGTGTGTGTGTGTGTGTGTGTGTGTGTGTGTGTGTCATCTAACAAATTAAAACCTTCTAAATGTGAACCTAACGTGAGAAATGAGGACGCTCTCCAAAGAGCTGGTCTAGCAGAACAAAATTTTTTCGAAAATATAAAAAAACATTGGTTATCCTGGACACATACTGCGCGGAAAACGCTACCACTTTTAACGCCTCATTCTTCAAAGTAAAATTGAAACAAATAATAAGAAAACGATGAACGCGTTGCGCAGGAATCTGCACGCCTCCAAGAGAAGAATATTCCTAGTTCTTCTTTGACAGCGACCAATATGTGATTCCCCGATGTTGGTCGTTTTTAGGAGGTTTTAATATATTTATGATGATTAGGGCCCGGATAAATATGTATTAAAAAATACAAAATATGTACATATAATATGGACCAAAAAATATAAAATATAGAAAAATGATGGAGTATAAAAAAACAATACCTTTCATTTTAAACATTGTATATTGCAAATAAGTATTTAATGTAGGTTAGGTTAGGTATCATGTGAGTGGGGTGTGGTCACCCCTCCACTGCGACCTTTAGTAGGTCTATTGTGGCTCACCCCTAGAGGTTACAGTTCACCGCACAATCCAGCCCTTCTCACGAAGTTCATGGTTGTATGGGGTGAGATTTTTTTGAAATCGGTAGGTTCTAGGTTGGTGTAACCACTGTAGTGGGAAGATTTAATTTAACAAAAATGAATAGTTTTATTCAACTTCCATTAAATTCGTTTTATTAAATTGGTTGCAGTACACAATAACATGCTGCTTTAAATTTTCAAAATCAAAACTCTAACGATTCTGTCTAAATATAGCCTTTATTGGCTGAATGATCTCTCCACGACACATGATGTGACTGGAGTATACTTAAACATACATAATTCGGGAAGTGTAAAAGCCACGTCTACAGTGCCTTCCAAACTAGTGCACAGCATTTTGTCAATTTTTTTTAGTATATCAAAACCTTTTTTTTCCCAAACATACTTTAGTAACATCAGAAACGGGGTCTTCCGCTTTAGAAATTTTTTTCTAATTCTTCAATAATATTTAGGTTTTAATTTAGTGATGTTGAAGGATTTTCTAGTGCTTGTACCTTGTGTGATAAAAAGCATTAATTGCTCTTTATGTACACCAAATCATAACAGAGAGTCTCATCTTCAAGAAGTTCTTTTGTGGCTAAAATACTTGCAAAATCGCCATCCAATTGAGAAATAATTATTCTTATTTCATTAAAATACTTGGTGTAATATTTAACCACTGTCAGCCATGTATCCAGCGTGTCAACACTGACTCTGGTGGCAAAGGTATTTTTGGGTACAACTCTTTAAATTCGGAGATCCTACTTGGTGCTTTCAAAAATATTTTCTTCACCTTTGATACCAAACTATCAAAATTTTTAAACTGGAACCTTATACATTCGGCTAACCTATTTACGCCTTGTGCCAAGCACGTTACATGAATCATTTTAGTAAAGCTCATATAATATAAATGTGCATGCACGTCATAAAGCGAGTATGAGGTCACATTTAAACAACGTTGCCAGAATTTAACAGTAGAACGGACATTAAGGAAATAATAAGGTTATGCTGTTAATCATTTAATAAACATACTTTACCATTAATTAGTCTAGTACATAGCAATAAAACTTTGAGAACTTTACCTAAACAAAAGGTTTTCAATAAAAACTATTCAAGTTAGTTTGTTAATGTTTTTTTTAATTCGAATCAACATAGAGTTAATTAGAGGCAGTAACAAAAAATAATACCGATCATAAATTTATTAATAAAAATAATACAGGTTAAAATGCTTTACAATAAAGGTAGAATGCTATTTATGGGCTAACTAACCTAATAGCTGCTTTTTCATTTCAAGCAAAATATTAAAAAATTACAAGAAAAGTATTTCTAAGCTATATTACATTAGTTTAATTAAGCTACAACGACAAAATGTCTGAAATGGAATGGATAAGTTATTTCCCTATTCTGATTCTGACTCAAAGTCACTGACATCACTGTTAGCGTCAATATCATTAACAATGGGAGTACTTTCTTGTCTTTCTAATTTGTTCTCTATTATACCATTTGTCAATTTCTTTTTCTGTATGATCAATAAAGTTTTTCTAGATCTCTAAATTAACGGTTTGAAGTGCTTCAGACCACATATTTAAACAGTCTTTTTCTGCATTTCCATCACGGCGAATATGTTTATTATAATCAAATCAATTCAATTAAATTAAAAATGCAGTGATATGGCGGGAGACGTAACACTTTATATCCATATTGTTCAGCTAGGTCATCTATCAATATACCTTTCCAGGTGGTGTAATATTAACTTACTTAAACTGAACTTGGGTAAATGTCAAAAAATTAGTTTTTCACGAAATAAAGAGGCAATTAATTATGCTTATCAGATTAACGACACAAACTTATCAGAGACCAACAAGATTAAAGATTTGGGAGTTATATTCGACACAAAAATGAATTTCAAGAGTCACATAACAGAAATCTCATCTCGTGCAAAAGAAATGCTGGGCTTTTCTCTTCGTTCTGTAAGAGAACTATCTGTCAATGCTCTGAAGATTATCTATTGTGCCCAAGTCAGATCTATTCTTGAATACACTTCTATCATTTGGTCACCATGCTATAGAGTCGACATAGAACTCTTGGAGAGTACTCAAAATAAATTTTTAAGATACTGTGGCTACAACTTAGGAATGGATAGAGATGAATTCAATTATTCACAAATTCAAAAAACCCTAAATTTGAATACTTTAACACATAGAAGACTTGAAATCGATCTGGTATTCCTCCATAAAATTATCAATGGCAGTATTGATTGTCCTGAAATTGTTGAGCTTACCTCACTTTCTGTAAATGCTAGAAGTAGAAATAGTGACATTTTCAAAATCCCTTTTTGTAGAACAAATTATGGTCAAAACGAATCCCTTAACAGAATACTGAAGTCAGCAAACACTCACAACAACAAGCTTGAGCTGTTCGGTTCATCTTTACCATCCTTTAGAAAAGCAGTTAAAAATTTGTAATAGTGTTAATTTTTAGTTTTAACATAATCTTAGTCATCTGTAAAATGGTATACATTGTACAATCTTTTTGTAATGGTATAATTGGCTTGTCCGTTGGTAATAAATAAATAAATATCTTTTTGGTAGTTTGTTTCTAAAAAATATACCAGTTTCAATTTTAATAACAAAATCAGTAAAACTATTTCAAAATTGAATTACAATGCAATGTAAAAATACAAGTTTGTTTTATAAAATTAAAAACTATTATATAAACACAAAATATAATGTACTTACTTATCCAAAATCTTTAGAAGCTCATGTTTAAACATAGTATGTGAAAAAGCAATATTTTGATTTGCTAGCCATTCTTCCGCTTTGAGACAGGTATTTTATGTAATAACATACTGTGGTAAGGGGCATTGTCCATAACAATTACTGATGATTCAGTGAGACTGTTTAGAAACTGATTTTTAAATTGCCAACTTATGAATCTAACTGTCAACTGCCACCTGGCGTTCATAGATCTTTAATCGGAAAAACAGTTTTTATTAATACATAAAAAAACTTGAACTGTGTGTTATATTTATTAAAATATTCATGTATAATATCTGCAATTTTATATACCATCTAAAATAATACATATTGTAATATTTAACAAGACATTGACTTGATTAATGCCATAAAATATTACGAACAGACAGACCCGATGTGTTCAAGATTAAATAAAACGAACGGTGATTTTTATTATTGTTGATATTAAGTTTTAAAAAGCACAGATCATTGATGACGTGCACGCACATTTATATTGCATGAGCTTTATATAAAACTTTAACAGCATCTGCAGCTTTCACCATATAAGGAGCAGCATCATTGAGTAACAAGAAAACTTGTTCATGTTTAACTCCATTAGGCCTTAAAACACTCATAGCATCATTAAAAAGCTTTGCTGATGTCTGGTGGTTACATTTAGAAAGTTCTTCACACGCCAATAAATACGATTTGCTGGGTCTGTCTTTAAATAGACGTCCAAAAAATATAGAAAATTAAATTTAGTTTTTCACGTCCAAATAGGATAGTTGATGTAGATAATAAATTCCCGAATAAAAATCGTGTAAATTAAAAATATGTATTTACATATTAATCCGGGCCTTAATGATGATCTAGTTATTCAATAACGAATATGTAATTTTTGGACACTTGGGAAATATTCCTAAACGTATAGTAATTTTTTGGTCGATTATGCCTTTACTGGTAGGATTATTATTTTTAAAATTCATAATCACCGTAAATAAGTTGTTTTAGTTTCTTAATTAAACGAATTTTTTTATTGTTATCTGAAGTGATTACGCTACTTTATTTAAAGAACCTCTAATACTTACTTTAAATTTTTTATCTCGATTTATAAAAGGTTTTTTGCACTTTACATAGCTCAACCTACTTAAATCTTATTCATATATTTATAAATGTGAACAAACAGTGTCTTTTTATGTCCTAGTTTGTGTATTTATTACAGCAACAATTTTTATCGCATTTTTTTATTTATCATTTGCAAAATGTTATTTGCCTATTTCTTAGATAACCTTCAAACTATTTTCTCTTGTTTGTAAATATTTTATTTGTCGTCTCGAATTATTAAAGTCAGTGAAACCAGTTTAAAAATTTACAACGAGGACAACATTTATTACATAACATACATTTGAAAAGGACCACCCTTAATATTTCAGAAATGCGACATATTAAAAAGAAATGCCAAAACACATTAACTTTAAACTTGAGGGCACTTTTTAGCGCTAATTTTATAAACGTCAGATTTACCCCCTTCCTAATGGAGATACTCCTTAAATTTTTTCAAATGGCGTTAGGTATCAAGTCATACCTTATTTAAAAGGTCTGGTAAATCTCTATTCAATTATTATTGTTTTGCCTACCATTGTTATTAAATCATTGTTTAAAATTGGCTCTCTTTAAACTTATGCCTCCGTATTATGTTGATAATTTAAAAAGTCATAGTAACAGTAACAAAAACAATAATGAAAATTAAAAAAGTCATAGTAATAATTACAATAACAGGATCCAGTCTTTATTAGTAAATTGTCGATCTTTAATAGATAACGCTGGTATTGACATATATTAATAAACAGTATTGCCGAACAAAATTTTTAAATAATGATCATGTTCGTCGGTCGGGCCAAACGTAATACCTAAAAGTTTCATCGCCCTAGCTCTTCTTCTGAAGTTATCGTGCAAAAAGAACAAAATGCGGTAAATTTGAGGATCACCTTGTACGGCAGCTACCTTATGAAGGAATGTACCGTTTAGGGCTCATCTTTGAACTTGGTTTTGTCCTTCGGTCAAAACTTCTACCCCGTAAGTTTTAGTGACCTACTGCCTCTTTGTCTCAAGATATCACGCTCACAAGATTTTGCACACACACACAAAGTCTTTATTTGAATTTGTAATTCAATGCCAACTATGTTGGGGACAAAAATTCGTGAACTATCCTCGTATAGTCTTGCTTTTTTCCCATAGGGTTAGGCAAAGACCACTTACTTTCACTTGCTATGGTTCTTATGCATACATTTCGCTTCTTCTACTTTCATTAGTGCTCTCATACATGCTCGTCGGTTTTTGGGACTCTTGACCTGGCCTTTCTTTAAAACAATCTCGATCCGATCAAGATATGTTCTTCGAGGTCAACCTCTACCGATTTTTCCATTCACATTTGCTTTATGAATCTGTTCCGTCAATCTTCTTTTATCCATCCTTTATATGTTTTCAACCATCTAAGCATTCCTTTATATATCTTTGTAACCACATCTTTTTTTATTTCACTATTCTTTACTTTATAAATCAGAGTCACTCCAACTTTACTTCCTAGACTACTTATCTCCACAGTATTTATCTTTTTTTATGCTTCTTTTACCAAACCCATTATTCCCTACCATACTGTAGCGACTAGCACTCCTCTATGCACAGCCAGACGTGCCTTGTGACATGTTCTGGCTACTCATAAAGTTATGCAGTGCCCCATACATTTGTTTTCCTGCCGTTTCGCTCAATGACACAGTCATACTTTCCATGTTTTGTAAACTTTAAACCCAGGTATACAAACTCATTCACTTGTTGCACTTTTCCTCCTTCAATCGGCACCTTGCAGTTTGTTATGCTTTCTTCTTTATCAAAACTTTCGTCTTTCTTACATTTACTTTCATCGCTTTTATTTTTGGAGGCATCATGCATAATATTAACCAACGCCTGCAACTCTTTTTCAGATGATCCTAATATGATCTGGTCATCGGCGTAAAGGAGGCATTTGTCGATCAAATCATTCAATTTTAGTTCATACTCACTTTTTTTCAAATATTTTAAACAATCGTCTATGTATACGTTAAACAGCCGTGTCAAAACCATACATCCCTGTCAAACACCTTTTTAAATATTAAACCAGTACGTGTAAGCTTTGTTTATCCTGACACAAGTAGTGGAATTCGGCTCAAGTTGTCTGTTTTAATGCCTGCACCACGGTATGCCTGACTGTCTATCACTATCTGTCCATCACTGTCTTTTTCAATTTTTCATCTACTATCATGAAATTAATTATACTTATCTGGCATCCTTTTTGTCTTGTGTACAAGTGGATCTTTTTATTGTTAAAAATTGTGTTTGTTTCTACAGGATTCCACTTCAAACATACTTCAAGTAGACTTTCTCCGTTTTCATTTATTCTAACATCACCGTAAATTTCTAGGATCCCCTCATATCCATTACTCTTCATTCCTACCCAACTAATAAAATCGCCTAGCGATTTTGGTTACACATATTCAGAATATATGTCACACTTTTTTAAAACTCCTGTCTGTCTTTTTGGATTTTCAAAGATCGGGTCCACTGTACCTCTTGTACGGCTTAAATCCCTAGTAAAAGGATGTCAGTAAGACCAACCTTTTGCTTCACCCAGAGAAGTCATTAGCTCACACATTTGAAGTCAGTCACACATTCTTCATTCTAGCAGAAAGTATCACACCAAGGCCCTGACAACCTCTTCTGGTTTTCGTTACTCCTGACCAGTAGGTTGTATATGGTCTATTTGTAGTAGTTTCGCATCCTTTTCACATGGTCCCATTTACAAAAAAAAGTCGATCTGACTTTTTCTCAGAATTTCGTAAATCTCTTAAATGTTCCATTTAATCTTGAATAAATCATTAATTTACATCTTGTACATTCAAAGTGGCAAAGTAACTATCTGCAGTCCATTTTTCGCCCCCATTGGAAACAAACCGTGGCGGGTGGCGAACCACACCGCCGTCATTTTTATTTGAGTTCATGTCATGTTTTATTTAATGTATTTTGTCCCGTTTTTTGTGCTTGAGTAAAACATTAGAAAATTCGGTGACATACAATGTGATCTAAAAATACAATATGTTTAATGAACCAGCTTCATAATATTTTATTATAAATTAATGTCCTTAAATTGTGTTCATGTGTTTCTTCTTTCTATTCGGTCACCCGTTTCGGGTACTGTGCCATCATGATCTGTGATCTGTGAGATCTTTCCATATCCGCCTGTCTTCCGCGGCTTTAAAACATTCGTTGAGTGGTACTCCGGTTTCCCTGACAATGTGGTCCACATATCTGATTGGTGATCTACCTCGGCTTCTCGTTCCTTGTACCTTCCCCTGGACGGTGAGTTTTTCCAGTCCGTTTCTTCGGACAATATGTCCGAAAAAGGATGTTATTCGCTCAGAGACGATAGTGCGCAGACTTTTTTGATCTTCAATTGGTTTAGAATCGACTCGTTTGTTATTCTTTGTGTCCATGATCCGCGTAACATCTTTCGCCAACAGCACATTTTAAAAGCATCGATAGCGCGTTTATCCGTTTCCTTGAGTGCCCAGCACTCTGATGCATATGAGAAGACTGAGAATACTAGAGTTTTAACGAGTCTGGTCTTGGTGAATAGGGTTATGTCATGACTCATCCAGATCTTAGTAAGCCTTGCCATGGCTTCTTTTGCAACTGCTGAGCGCCTTTTGATTTCCGATGTGCATCCCCCTGAATTCGTTACAAGCGATCCCAGATACACGAATTGATTAACCACAGCTATACCATTTATTTCCTTGGTTTCTGGCCTGTTGTTTCTTGGCCGGTCGATAATCATTATTTTTGTCTTTGATTTGTTAATAGTTAACCCTGCCTCCTGACCAGTCATCTCGACCCGCTGTAACAGTTCTGTTAGCTCTTGCTCGTTGCTGGCAAATAAAATAGTATCGTCAGCATACCTAAGGTTATTGATTCTTTTTGTGTTTATCTGTTATTAAAACATTTTTTTTAATAGTTAAGATTTACTGATAAAGTCAAGAAAAAATATTGTTAAATTTTCTTTTACAAGATGTATATGTACCATTCCACAATTACTACAATACTTAATTTACTCTATTTATGCTGTAAGCACCTACTGTAGAGTCGGGGACTAAAAATGGAAAATCCTTATGGTCGGTAAAATTATGTGGTACTTTATACTCGTACGTTATGCCAATGAGGCAATAACTAATGATGTTTATAGTCATAACAAATATTATTGCAAAATTTCTTTACATATTTATTTCGATAAAAACTGCACAAAAATATTTTTATCGTTGTTTTTTCTAATAATATTTATGAAATTTTATCTACTGCTTTTGGTGTCTATAATTTTATGATAAACGAACCTTGACCGTTTTGGCCGAAAGTTGTTACTAATGTTAATAATATTGATAGAGGACATCTACTATCAAAACGGTCAAATAAGTGTCCTAGAAATAAGAAATTTAGATTTTGAACTTTATTTTTGAACTCAATTATCTATTAAATTTTAGTAGGAGCAACTAAATACAGTTTATTAGTAAAAAAGTTGGTAGGTATCTACTAGAAAATGTCAGCAAAAAAATATTCTAATATTCTTGTAACAACAAACTAATAAATATTCTACATTAATATCCAAATCTCATTTTATTTAACAATAAAAATACTACTATCTAGCAAATGCATATGCAATTAAAAAAGGTTTCATTTTTACATTTTTCTGTAAATAAAATAAAAATATTTAAAATGCTCTCCCACCAAATACAAAATACCGAATGTTAAATAAAAGAGTTTTTAAAGGAAATGTTCTACATTTTTTATAATGAATCAATAAAGAAAAATTCATAAATGTCATTCGTCAGTAATTTATCATTAATTTAAATATTTGTGTACGACTAATATTAAAAAACTAGCGGAACGTTGGCTTGCTTGCTTTGGAAATATCACTTATATCAGCCATTTTTAATAGTTTTTATATTTCATTCCCCTCACCTCTTTCTGAGGCTTGCCTGCTTTGAGAATATCAAACTCAGCGACTCCGAAAACTATAAATTTGACACTAATATCGGCGTTTTTAAAAGGTTTTGTATTTCAACCCACTCTTACCCCTTTCGTAGGCTTGCCTGCTTTCATTATCAAACTCAGCGTCCTGAAGAATATGAATTTGACACTTTTGTCTGCGTTTTTAATAGTTTTTATATTCCATGCCCTTTTCACTCCTTTCATAGGGGTGCTAAAAAAATAGAAACGTCCCTATCAAACTCAGCGACCCCTACATCTATGAATTCGACACTAATATTGGTAATTTTAGATAATTTTTATATTTCAACACCCTGTCACCCCTTTAGTAGTAGCTTATCGGAATAAAAAGTATCCTACCTCTTAAGTTAAATCAATCAATGCACATTTTTAATAAATCGGACTATGAATTTGACACTAATTTTGGCCCGCTGGGCTAATATAAAGATTGCCTGAAATTTTTTTAATTAAAATCGGTCCAGTTCGTTTACAGTCCATAGGAAACATACATAGAAACACACATTGACTTTTATATACAGGGTGTTAGTAAATAAGTCCGACAATTTCAGGGAGTGATTGTGAACAAAAATTTATCTTTTCTTTTTTCGTATAGGGCGCCGTTTTTATGCAAAAAAATAAAACATCTTTACGCGTATTTTTCATTTCTTTAATACATTATCAAGAACTATCTAATACATTAAACCGGAACAATAACAAAAAATAACACTTATACAATTTTAAATAGGCGCAAAGCTACAACAATTGTTTAAAATGACCTTCCTCAGATGTGACACAAGATTCAACTCTTCGCCTAATTGATTGTTGTATTCGCGTAAATATTCCTGGTGTATTTCTTTATTGTCTCAAAGCCGGCTATAATTCAATTTCTCGGGTCTTCAACATTTTTGACAGGAGTGGAATAAACTAATGACTTAAGAAAACTCCAAATGCAAAAATCTACTACTACTACTACTATTAATACTACTACTACTACTACTACTACTACTACTTCGTATCACTACAACCCTTGGTGGATTTTGGCTGACTGGACTATTAGCCTCCATTCCTCTCGGTTCGTCATTAGTTGGGTATCCATTTCATACCCCATGGCTTCGAGGTCGCTTTTGATATTGTCGCGCCATCTTAGCCGTGGTCTTCCGCGGAGCCTTCTTGTTTGTGGGTTGCTTTTTGCCACACTAGTTTTACTAAACGTTTATCTGACTGTCTTTGTACATGTCCAGCCCAACGGGGGGGAATTTATCTCACGTACAATATCCGGGTCTTGGTAGAGTTGATTTAGTTCGCGATTTGTTCTTATGCGATATCTCTGCGTCTCCGTGTTGAATAGAGGTCATAAGATTCTTTTCAAAATCTTCCGATCGCAGCACAGTAATTTATACTTACTCGCTATTGTCAGTGTCCATGTTTTACTTTCGTACATGATAATAGGTCTAATTACCGTTTTGTACAGGAGAACCTTTGATTTTCGTGACAGATTCTTGCTTTGAAAGGCTTTGTTTAGCGCGTACATGCATCTATTTTTAGGATTCTAGTCTTGATTTTTTCCAGTATGTCATTATCAGCATTTAGCGTGGCGCCTAGGTATTTAAAGCTCCAAACTCTTTCAAAGTTAAATTCGCCTATTGTGACATTTTGACCAATTCTGTCTCTTATCCTTCCTTTTTGACCCATGTACTTGGTTTTTATTTTATTGATATTAAGGCCCATTTTTTTAGTTTCTTTTTCTGGTTTAATGAATTGTTCCTTCACTTTTATGGTGCTTCTCCCTACTTTATCAATATCGTCCGCAAAGCAAGCAGTAATCTGGGCCCATCTGCTGTAAACATTTGCATATCAATGCGGGTTGATCGCACTGCCTTTTCCAGGTCATAGTTAATCAATAGTGGCGACATAGCATCTTCCTGTTTAAGTCCGGTGTTTATCAAAAATGGGGTTGACAGAGCAACTCTAACCACGCTACTAGATCCTCCACGCACTTTTTGGTTAAAAGTATAAGCTTCTGGGGAATTGATAGTTCTTTCATGGCATTCCAAAGTTCTACTCGCAAAATGCTATAATAAGCCTGCTTAAAGTCTATAAAGAGGTTGTGTAGCTCTTGGTTAATTTCCTGGGTTGCAAAAATCTAAAGGATTTAAATACGGCGATCGAGCTGGCCAATGTTCCTTACCTCCCCACTATCCAAAACTTTAACACCGCGTATCTCTGAAAACGAAGCATTTGCGGACATACGTTTATATAGCAAACTGTCATTATTTTTTCATGTAGAATCATTCCCTGAATTTTGTTGAACTTATCTACCAACACCCTGTATATATAATAGATAGATATAGATATAAAAAAATTTGTGCTTTGAAAATTACTAATTTCTTAACTGTAACTTTAAAAAACCTTTTATTATTAACCTTAAAAGATTTAAATATTTGTCTTGACTTGTATGTAGTTGAAAATGGTTGAATACTGGAATTTTTTATACAGAGTGTCATTAAAAAATAAACTATGGATAATATCTCGTGATTAAAAAATATCTTTTAACTAAAAAACCGTACAAAATGGTAATTAACTAAATAAATGCTCGAAATAAAGGGTTAACTTGGTTAGGTTGCTATTTAGATTTTTTAAGTTCTTTATCTCATCTCAGAAACGGTTTAAATTAATGTTTGATACATTTATTTGTTTAGGATAGGTATATTGGCTACTGTTTTTTAATACAGATTTAAATTTAACATTTAAGTCATTTGAAATAAATTGTTTTAATTATGTGTCGCGCATAGTTTAAGCCATTAAAGTAGATGCATTTGAAGTATATGTACCTTTTACAAAAGAACTTTAACTTCTACAATATATATTTCAAAAATGGTTTGTTAGGCGTTCCAGCTACGCTTTTAAGGTAACCTCAGGCTATTGCAGAAACAAAGGAGGAAGAGAACTTAGTTAACCTCATTATAAATAAAAAAAATTTACTAAAAAGCAGCATTACTTTGAACAAATAAATCTCTAGAAACTTAATTTAAGCAACTAACGTTTTTTTTAAACTCTGTAAATATTGAATAAAAATTGTAAAATATTTGCAGAAGACTACTTGGAAATTTAAGTAAATAGGTATGCGTTAGAGTGAAAGTTTAATAAATTTATGTACATATGCATAAAAATAATTTTAACATCGTGGAAAAAAGTTAAGAAAAAAGTTAAAATTTTTAATTTGTAATTCTTATAAAACTTAACAAAAGAATGTTATCATTGGTAGGTAGTTTTTGTATATTGCATCCATTTTTGTAGTAAAAATATAGTTTTTTTTAATTTAGCACTAAATTCAATCACTATTGTTATAAACTTAATAAAGAATTGAACGAATAATTTTGTTTTATAAAAACTGGAAAAATGCTGCATATTGTTACGATAAAATAGGTACGTCCCTGATCTATTATCCGGCCGTAGCGGTCACACAAAGACGAATATTCCCTTTGCGGCATCTAGCGAATGATTTATGGCCGCGGTGTGATTGAAGGCCCCCAGAAAGGTCGATTAATTTCGAGAGAAAAACAGCTCCATCTAGAAATTTCCAGAAATATTGTTTAGATTTATATAAATTAGATGTTGCGGATCGAGTGGAAAGTTTAAGTTTTGAAGTAATTATAGAGTGTTACAAAAATATTTTACAGCTCTACAAAAAAAAAATTGTTGCCCTGGATATCTCTAAAAGATCGATTAATTTTGAAAGAGAAGAAACCGCTCTATCTAGATATTTTTAAAAATATTGTTTAGATTTATATAAATTAGATGTTGCGGATCGACTGGAAAGTTTAAGTTTTAAAGTAATTATAAAGTGATACAAAAAGATTGCACAGCTCTACAAAAAAAATGTGTTGCCCTGGATATCTCTGCAGATTTCATGTTTTCAAGTTTTTAAATATATTCATGAAAATACTGAATTGGCTCTGATTTTGGCTTATTTCATATTTTTAATAATTCACACTATAAGTTGGCTTTTTCGAATACAAATTACTATGAAGTGTTTGGTATCTTTGTAAAAATTTGGTTTCTGCGCATTGATTTGACGCATTGACATATCACGTGACCTCCCTTCCCGCCCCCGTGCCACTCACTCTGTGTAAATGCCCGAAAACTCAGTGAATTAACAAGGCTGGAGGGCGCACGTCTACTTTCGGGTATATTGCTAATGTGAGGTTAATACTTTGTTTTATTTGTTGAATTTTGATTCTCATA
Source organism: Agelastica alni (assembly GCA_950111635.1). Taxonomy (NCBI): domain Eukaryota; kingdom Metazoa; phylum Arthropoda; class Insecta; order Coleoptera; family Chrysomelidae; genus Agelastica; species Agelastica alni. Next base: position 19,133,237 of record OX467708.1, on the reverse strand, counting down.
TACTTTTTTGTTCTAGAAATATGAGTTCATCGCGAAAAAAATGTAAATGTAACGCTGATGTATTTTGTTATATTTGTGGTGTTTATATGACAACCAACAAGATACGAAGTATCACAGACTTTGTTAAAGAAGTTTATACTAAATATTTCGGATTACATATTAAAAACCTAGATAAGCCATGGGTTCCTCATAAGGTTTATAAATCTTGTGTTGACTCTTTTCGTTTGTGAAAGAAAGGAGAACGTAAAGGGTTAAATTTTGGTATCCTTATGATCTGGATGAAGCCCAAGAATCATTTCGATGATTGCTACTTTTGCGTAGTAGACATTAAAGGTTTCAATCAAAATAAAACGTAACAATATCAAAATTTACAGGCTACAAGATGTCCTGTCTTGCACAATGAATATTTTTCTCGACCTCGTTATACTTCAAAAGAAGTTCGTACACCTTCGGAAACTATAATGTTGCCAAATTCACAACATTCATTACAGTCTACAAGTGAAAGTGAATATGAAATTGGAACCTCTGCACTACAGTTGTTTTCTCAAAATAAGCTTAGCGATTTAATACGAGATCTGAATTTATCAAAACAACCATCAGAACTGTTGGCTTCAAGACTGAAAAAAAAGAACTTATGGGGGCCAAATGTCACTATTACAGCATACAGAACACGAGAAAGTGAAATATTATCATATTTAGTGAAAATAAAGAACTTGTTTACTGTAATAATATCTCATAGTTAGTTCTAGACATGAGTTTAAGGAATATAAATCTACTAATTGGCGGCACTCCATTGATAGCTGTAAAAAGAGTATAAAATGTGTTTTACTGCACGATGCAAATAACTTAACCTAACTTTTTATTGGTCAGCAAATTGGATATACAAAATACCCTTGCCTTATTTGTATGTGGGATAGTAGAGCGAAGCAAGTTTACTGGGCACATTAATTACTGGTAAAGCAAATATAATAAATAAGCCATTGTTAAGTAGAAAAAAGATCACACTTCCGCCGCTACATATTAAATTAGGTGTGATAAAGCAATTCATCAAAGCATCGGACAAGGAAGGAGAAGGCTTTAAATACATTTGTAAGACATTTCCTAAGCTGAGTATGGAAAAGTTAAAGGCTGGAATATTTGATGGCCCTCAAATCCGGAAATTGAAAGCTTCAAACTTTATAAAAGTTTTAAATGATTCTGAAAATTCAGCTTGGAGAAGTTTTGTGTTGGTAGTAGAAAATTTTCTAGGAAACTATAAAGCACCAAATAATAGGAAAATTGTGCAAAAAATGTTGAAAAGCTTTAAAATTTTAGGAGCAAATATAAGCATAAAGTACACCTTCTCCACAGTCTTTTGGATAGATTTCCTGAGAATCTGGAGAATTATAGTAAGGAACAGAAAGAGCGCTTTCACCAGGATCTGAAAGTGATGGAAAAAGTTATCAGGGTAGATGGGACCGTCATATGATGGCAGATTACTGCTGGTCTTGAAAGAGATTGTCCTCAAAAAAAATATAACAAAAATGCTACTAAAAGGCATTTTAAAATAAATTCTATGATTTTTTCCTTCGTTTCAACTTTTTTGCATGTTAAATTAAATATTAAAACAAATTATTTTATAGTAATTTTCAATAAAAGGTAAATATTAAAGAATATACTTGTTAATTTTTTTTTCATTTTGACTGATAATGAAATATAAAATATGAAAATAAAGAATTAAAAAGAAACCATCCAAAACCATCCATAGTTTCGTGAATTGTTGGCATAGAGGTACTCGAAATCACTCTTACATCAAGGGCAACAAAACCATTGTTGACCAGTGTTGTATACAGTTGTGAATATCTAAGTGATTTGTCAAGTAAAATTTGTTATGTAGAAATATTAGAATAAAATTGTTGAGTTATTGTACTGGGTGTTTAGTCATCGGACCCAAAGAGTAAATATCGTAACAATATGTTAACTTAATGATACTGGTATAATTATTATAACTAGTCTTTTTTTATTTTTACATCGAATTTTAATTGAACCAAAAAACCCATTATTTTTATCCATAAAAGTTATGAATGAATCAAGAATTTAAAAGCAACATAATTTCTTACATTTTAATTGTTCGGGGGTTCATGACGTGTTGGAATTTGTAAACATCGTATGCAAATTTACTAGTATTGGTAGATAAAAATAACTAAATAATTGTTTTTGAGAAGGTTAATAAAATGCTAAATTGGGTATTATAATAGGTAATAATAATGATAAATCAGGGTTTATTATAAACAATCTGAAAAAGCCCATACCATTAAAAAAATATAGTATAAATAATATCAAAAATGTAAAAAATTATATAGGTATTTTGTCAACAATCGAAATAAAATCGATAAATGAATTTACTGCATTTCACTTTTTTAATTATTAATGATTGTCTATTACAGAAAACGTTTGATTTGCGAAGACATGATTTTATTTATTGCCGTAGTTGTCAATTTTTGTTATTTATTGAAATCCTAGAAGAAACATAAGATGTACTATCAATGCTAATGTTGTAAACCGACTTGTCGATTATTATTGATTAGTTTTGGCGTTAACTTTTGCCGAAATAATGGACGTATATTTTGACTACCGGAAAACTTTAAAATGATGTTTTTGTACTCAGAGGCGCAACAACTACAAATCCTTAAGGGGTTCAACAAAAATTTAGATAACTTTAATAACCCAATTCTTTGTTAACTTAATTATTTAAAGCCCCAAAAATAAGATTTAAACCTTAATCTATAAATGCCAGATCTACCCAAACCTGGATTTTATATAAGTGATTTTATTTTTTTATTATCCCTATTTATTTTAATGCATTAAACTTATTTTCTTAACAAAAATATTATTATATTTATAACGTAAGCAGCAATAATCTCATTGAATTTGCTAAATCATTTTTGTCCGACAGCTGCAAACCTTAAAAAATACAAGTACTCGTATTAGTGCTATTGATAGCATAAACTTTACACGGTCGTATTGTTATCGATTTGTCTGGTAAATAAAAAAATAGTTAACCTAAAGTAATTCTAAAAGATAATTCTACGATTACACTGCATGATTTGTCAAAAAATTTAGCATAAAAAAGTATTTTAAAACATAAGTCATTAAAAGCTTTCTAAAATGAACTTTTGGTTATATTCATTTTTGGCATTTTAAACACTGTTATTTTTTTATCTCCCTTTTTTGCGGAGTTGGTTTTGCTATTGTACAGTGCAACAGAAGTAGCTTGGCGGGCGAGAGATCACAACGAAACATTCGAATAACGATCCGATCGGCGACGACGAAATTTTCAGTATTCGTGAGTCTCAAGTACAATCGGAGAAAGAAGTTTACGAATGTGAAGTATATTCAGCCGAATAGTTGTTATTTTAGAGGCTAGTCGCCCGCCAAGCTAATTCTGTTAATGTCTATACATATACAAGAACGACGTTCAAAATTAAAATGTACTTATTAACTGGAAATCAAATACAATCTAAGAAAACTTTGAATGTATGCATTGGTCTAAAAATTTAAATATGTAAAATTATTTCTTGTCTTGTTTATCAGGTTTAAGTGAATGCCCTCTAAAGATGTGCGATTTACAGTTTGAGATCCGCTGGTTAAATATTAATGTTGAATTAATTTTGATATCATAAGAAACGTTTTTCTGTACCAGATACCACCCATTTTTTCAAGTGCCGTTAACATTTGGATTAATTTGTTTTATGAATATCCCTTACTATTTAAAAGTATTTAATTACAAACAGCATATAGTTTTTAATGCAAGTACCTTCGTACAGCTGGTACAAATATCTTTTATATAACAATCTGAAATTAAAAACAAAGTTATTGTGAAACGACTTCTTATTAATATACTATAATTAACTATTCCCAAAGTTAGATTACTTTTTTTAAAAGAGCAATTCCTTGACCTTATTGTTGTTGTGAAAATTGATATCAAGTCTATTTGCACCAATTATAATTCTCGTATCTGTTAGATGTGTTAACGTTAATGCATTAAAAAAAAACCAACTATGAACAATTTATGTATGTATATATTTTTATGTCTTTCGCAATTATATTTATGATAAAAAAGTATAAACAAAAAAATGTATTAATTGCGATAAGTCTATTCAAATAACTTGTATAAAGAAAGAAAAATATGCACAAATATCTCACAAGAATTGTTTTGCACATTTTAAAACAAATTAATGTAAAAATATGTCATGTTTTTAATAAGTCATTACGAGTATTTTATGTTTCTATGTATGTTATATAATATATTTTACTGCAGGCACTAGTTTTAGCAATGACTGCTAGGTATAAAGTGAAGAGTACTAAAAATCTATAACATATACTATCCAATTTGTAATTGTTTCTTTAGTATTAAATTAATTCTGTTATCTGCTTTCTTTAAATTATTTATAGTATTTTCAATCTCAGTTTAAAAAAGATGATTTTACCAGGGCACTGCGATATTCCGCTTTATTCTGTACTGAGTAATACCGATAAAGTTAGCAAAACATATCGGCCGTATCTTTTTATATTCTACGGGTAGCACAGCTTATTTTTGAATATTAACGTCGCTAATACGCATTTATCAAATCATCGGTCGACTATCTAGCTTGCATGTGGTTCACCCTTTAGACGTTTCAAAACATTAGCGAGTGCTGGTTCACATACATCTTTTGCTTCCTCTACTTTCATCAGTGCTCTGATACATGCTCGTCGGTTGTTGGTACTCTTGACCTGGCCTTTCTTCCAACCAATGTTGATCTGATCGAGATATATTCTGCGAGGTCGACCTCTACCGACTTGTACATTCACACTCGCCTTATAAATTTGTTATGTCAATCTTCCTTCATCCATTCTTTCTACGTGTCCAAGCCATCTAAGCATTCCTTTGTCTATCTTTGTAACCACATATTATTTTACACCACAGCATCAATCCTATTTTTATGCTTCTGCCAAACCCAACATTCACTACCATACATAAGTGTAGGAACCAATACATCTCTATGCATAATCAGACGTAACTTTTTTGACACTTTCTGGCTATTTATAAAGCTATGCAGTGCACCATTCATTTGTTTTCCTGCCAACACCCTTCACTCAATGTAACTGTCATACTTTTCATCTCTCGTAAACTTTGAACCCAAGTTCACAAATTCATGTACTTGTTTCACTATTTCTCACTTGATCGAAACTCCACAATTTGTCATGCTTTCTTCTTTTTCAAATACCATTATTTTCGTTTGGCTTACATTTATGATAATATCCATATTAATGATAAAATACTTCTTAATAATGCAATTCTCATTAATAATAATGAAAATAAGACACAATTTTGGAAATTTATAAATCGAGATTTGCAAATTCAAGTTTAACAACTAATTTTAAATATATATTTATGCTTTAAAGCTGAAAATGTCAATTCAACTTAGGATAAAATAATTAAAACAGTATGCAACTCAACGAAAAAATTTTATTCCACAATTTATTTAGTAATTAAACGAAGCGTTGTGATTGAACACGATAAAAAACGAAAACGTGTCATTAGCCGTCGGAAAGATGATGCATCCAAAGATGTCATTCGACAAACGGTTTACAATAAGTACAAAGAAAATCAAGTCCCAACATTAGAAATTATATTTAACAAATTGCAAGATTTTAACGATTTTAAAAATAAATCATTGGAAACACCTTGACAAATTTTAATCGAATGTGGTTTTAAGTATAAGAGGTTAGACAGTCGAACGTGTATTATGGAATCGCCTCGTACTGTGGTACTTCGTCAAAATTATTTAAGACAGATCTTTAGTTATTGAGAAAGTAATAGAAATATATTATAGTAAACGTTGTTCGACACTTCTTCTTCTTCTTATGGTGCCGTCTTCCGTCGAAGGTTGGCGATCATCATGATTATTTGCATTTTGTTGACTGCTGATCTGAAAAGATGATTTGATGAACAGTTGAACCATTCTCTCAGGTTGCGGAGCCACGACATTCGTCTTCTTCCCACGCTGCGCTTCCCTGCAATCTTTCCCTGCATCACCACTTGTAGCATTCGGTATCTCTCTCCTCTCATAGTGTGGCCCAGATATTGTAATTTTCTGATTTTTATTTCGTTATTAATTTCTGTTTCTTTTGAGAGTCTTTTTAGTACTTCTTCGTTTGTAATTCTGTCCATATAAGATATTCTCAGTATTCTCCTGTATAGCCACATCTCGAATGCTTCTATTTTTCTCATCATGACTTTTGTCAATGTGGCCGCTTCTATGCCGTATAGTAAGATGGTGAATATGTAGCATCTCAGCATACGTATTTTGAGATCGTTATTTAAATTTCTGTTACAGAAAAACTGTTTCATATTTATGAAGGCTCTGCGTGCGATTTCAATTCTTGCTTTCAGTTCGCTAGCATAATCATTGTTGCTGTTAATCCATGTTCCCAAATATTTATATTTATATACCCGTTCTATTATCCGGTTGTTTACTATCAGCTGTGTGTTGTTGTTTCGGGTCTTTGTGAATACAAGGAATTTTGTTTTGCTGAGATTCATGTTTAGCCCGTATCGAATACTGACATTATGTACCTTTTGTACCATTCTTTGTAGGTCGATGGCATTTTTGGCTAGCAACATAGTGTCGTCCGCATACCTTATATTTGAAATAGGTATCCCATTAACTCGCACTCCAGCTTCTTCTTCAGCTAATGCTTCTTTCATGATCGCTTCTGAGTAGATGTTGAACAGCAAAGGGGAAAGCACGCATCCCTGTCTCACTCCGCGCCTGATCTCTATATCTTCCGTCTGTGTAATGCCTGTTCGACACTCCTGTTCAATAAATATTTAAATAATTTTTAAAAAAATATCTGATTTAAATATAAAATTAATACGACACTGGTCGGTTTCTTTGAAAGATTTTATGGTTTTTAATGAATTGTTTTTATATATTTTTAAACTGACTTTGGAAGAACTTATATTAGTTTTTTGTGTATAATATTGGTTTTTCTGTATTCAAGAGTTTGTTTTATTCTTATACGAGTATATATATTTAATTGATACCTTATATAACCGTAAGTGTACAGCTACAAATTTATTTATATGTGAAATTTCTCCATTTCTTTTTATTTAACGTTAATTATTTGCCTTCCATCCAGTTTTTGTTTCTTTTTTTAAGCCTTGGTATATAACTTTAATCCATGTTTTTCTTTGCCTATACCTCTATTTTGCTATTGAGTCCAACTCTCACATCCATAAGTTTATGAAGATCTGATTTTTTTTGTTATTACTTTTTGTCCGATAAGGGAGTTTTATGTGTGTTACAACTTGCATTTATGCGTTTCATTTAAAGGACAGTTATTTTACAAAATTGTGAAATATTACCGAGAGAATTAATTTAAGCTGGAAGTAATGTTTCTAGGAGTCAAAAGTTTCCCAATTTTTTTGGGTAAAAATTCCAAAAAAATGTATCCTTTATATTTGAACTTATTTTTATTTGCAAAAACCGTCATAGTTGTGATTATGAATTTAAAATTAATTTGTAAGTCTTTCCATTAAAATATTTAATTTGTTTTAAAGAATGCTTAAATCTGTTGAATTATAGCAAAAATGTTACAAAACTATAGTAATGTTTATGGTGTTTGATTACAAAATAAATATGTTGTACCAGGCGTACCAGGGCACATACTTGAAAATCTAGTAACTATTTCGAGTAACAAGTGTAATATCATTTTACAAATATTTATGGGAAAGAAATTTAAATAGTTTTGCTCACAATTTTTTTTTGATTAGTCACCTCAGAAAATTCTGTGGGAATTCAATATAATACAAGTCGCATGTGTACAACGTGAATCGAAATCCTATAGGTTATAAATAAATACGTTTTGTTTACTGCTATTTTCCCTTGTCAATAGTCATTAGCTCACGATCGTTTTTCTAAAATAAACATTTACCAAAAAGTGCAACAAAAAATAAACAAAATTTAAGCAGGCGCAACATTTTCAGACTTGCAAGAATGGATGATATACTTGGACTATTCCATCATCTCTTCAGCTTCTAAAGATAATCCATGATAGATAGAACAAGACTTTTCTTTTTTTTACGGATACTATCACAGACTTCGAAAACTGTCTCTATAATCAAATGCATCTTCTTGCTATGTTGCTTGACATTGTATTAGTGCCGATGGCGGGATTCAGAGGGAACCAGTTTATTATTATTACTATACCTCTTCTTAAAAAAAAAATTAAGTTTTTTCTTCTTCTAACCTTTAGCTCCTTGAAGATTCGAATACAAACGAATAACTACAGATAACAAAAAAAAATTAAGTTCACCTCCACATTGGGCAACTTCCTATTTGGAAAAAAATTCAATTTAAAAGAAACAAGTAAGGACTAGCAGGTACAATTTATTTAACATCAGACAAAAAATAACCTGACAAACAAATTTTTTTCTAAATTACACTAAAAATATGAAGTCATATTGACACTATTAATAGTGTAAAAGTATTAGTCAATTCAAATACATAAATATAAACTTTCAAATATTTTCCTTGTTCTTAAACATAAGTTTATCAAGAACAAATTAAACGAAAGATAATGATCTAGTGCAAAATTTTAATACCCTTCATCCCAAAAATGTCTCTATAACGTACAAAAATATTGTCCCCACTATTTAATTTTTTTTAATCAATAGTGTATTTAATTAATTATATACCTACGATAATTAAGTAGGAAACCAGTTATTATCCTTTTAGGATTTTGAAATTAAAAAATCATGCAGCGTTTGTGGACATTATTTATTTAATTTTAACATTAATAATCTATTTTTATTATAAAAGTATTTACACGTAGAAATTATTTAAAATGAAATGAAGGGGTAATACAATGTTTATTTAATATTATTTATTTATAAAAAAATATTTGCAGTTTGTTGCCTGTTTTCAAGCATAGAAATCATTTTTTGAAGATTTTATCGTCTGTGCAGACGAATTAGGCCAATTATAAAAATGTCGCAATATTAGTCAAATTATAACACTTTTTGCATATTTGTTTTTCGTATGACATTCGTTTTTACAAAAAAATTTATAAATTTTGGAATTAATTAGGATTACAACAAATGGTTTAATAAATCGTTTTATTACATTTAAAAGTAATTATGGTTACGTGCCTTAAACATCAGTCTAAAATAGTTACAATTTTATAATTAGAATAATATCTTGTTAACAAATTTTTACTTCCAACAAATAAAATATTCTTTGTTTCATTAATCCTAAGGTGCTTGAATAATATTACTGGTATGAAATAACATAAAAATATTTAAATATTTAAACATTTCTTTTTGTAACCAGAAATCTATATAAATATAACCTTTGAGCTAAACAAATTATAAGTATTTTACTTTATGAGGTAATTGTTAACCCATTTAATTTTTTGTTATTTTAAAGTTGTGTAGTCGATTTTTTAAACAACTAGAAAAGTTTAATATTTAAATAATATTTGAAAATGATGTTTAATTCAATGTTTACGTCATATGAAAATTATCGCTATTTGTTTCATTAGTTTTTATAAATAAAATATATAAGATATGCAATATTTCATTTTCTTGGAATTTTTTTCTTTAAATGAACATTTAGTTAACATAAAAATACCACAAATAGTTGTTATCATAAGGCTATCAAACAAAAGGCAGACAGTCTAAGCCAACAACACCAGTTATTATCAACTTAGAATAACGTAAATTGTGTTTTTGCTACAAAAATATAAACAAATTCAACAACCTACGACAAACTGATTCAAAATGCTATCACGATACACTCTTTATCTAAAATAATTATCGCAACTTATTTTGTATTTTTTTATGTTAAAAATATGGCAATCTTACAGTTCTAGTAATCTAACTTGCTTGAAATTTGATATTATGTGTTTTTAATTATTTTTTTTACCATTATGTATTTTATAACATTCATATCTTTTGAATACGTATTTATATTCAAAGAAAGTAGAAATAGTAGCGAAAATGGAATTTAAAATTTTTTGTTTAAACTAAAAATAAAAAATGTAAAATATTAGTGATTTAAAACTAATCTTTCGGTAAGTCAGATAACCAATAAACAATCATGTAACAATGAATTAAAAATAAAATAAATTTAAATATACCTAAAACCTATATTAAAAAAATTTGAATCAAATGTTTTTTTACTAATTTTGTTGTTTAGATTAAAATTAGTTTTATCGATATTTTTTAAATTTTTATGACTTTAATTTTTTTAAAACAAAATTGCGTCCAAATTTCTTTTATTAAAAAAATTAGCTGTTGAACATTTTGGGCAATTTCTTAGTTAAAAAGGGAATCAGGGAATCATCATTGGCTTTATCCCTTCAAGCTTTTTTTTTTAATAAAAATAGTCGCAAAAAGGGTAAACCTATCGTGTGGACCGCGGACGGCCCGCACCGCGACTATTAGAAGGGAGAGGGATTATAAAAAGGAAATGATTGTGGAGCCGATTTTTGAAAAGTTGCAGGTCATAGTTCTCTGAAAAAACTGATTTTAGAAACTTGTTCCATTTTGTAGCGGCCCTGTGAAAGAAGAATCCTTGATGGAGATTGGTTCTTGTAAAGTCAATCTTGAGAGTAAATGGGTGAGACTGATCAGCGTGCCGAGTTCTTTGGCTGAATGTTGCCAGTTGTGGTATAAGAGTTTTTATTTCTCTGGAGCATCTGCCATGGAAATATCTGTAAAGTAATGCCTGATCTTAAACTCTTCTTCTATGTTCTAGTGGGTGAAGGGTATCTGTGAGAGTTGAGCTGTTTATTAACCAAATGGCCCTTTTCTAAATGAAATCTAGAAGACGAAGAGAATGCCAAATGTGCGAGCAATACTCCAGTAGAGGTTGGATTTGAGCCGTGAACGTCGTCAACAGTTGATCGGGAGTAAAACACTTTCTAGCTTTCCACAGAAAACCCAACATCTGGCTTGCTGACTTTGTGATGTTAACAACATGATCATGACAAGAAGACACCGTGACTCCCAAAAACGAGATGGGGGGACTTAATTCAAGGGTATTTTCGGACATTGTGATTTGAGGAATTCACTTTCTTGGAAAACGTGGCGCTTTGTGTTTTCTGGGCGTTGAACTGAACAAGATTGTTGGTTCCCCACTCGACGATTGCTTCAAGATCTCTATTGATGGCGTTAACCTGTTTCTGCCTGTGTCTATTTTATCGTTCTGCGAAACTGTAAATGGGGTTCGTAATGGTTTTCTAGAGGTCGTTGATATGTAAAAGAAATAGGATGGGGAATGGAACCCTGGGTGACCCCGGTATTGGTTTTCATCGCATCAGAAGAAATACCGTCAACTGCTACATGTAAGGAGTCATTGGCGCAATTTGGTTGAGAGACCGTAGGTAGATAATTTGCATAACAATGCCTGGTGCCAAATGCAGTTAAAGGCTTTAGACATAACCAAGGCTATTGCACGGGATTTACCAAACTTCTCAATAGTAGATGTCTAGAGCTGAGTGACATAAGCCAGCAAATCTTCAGTAGACCGAAGTTGTCGAAATCTATATTGTCTTTCATGAATTATCTCAAATTTCTCCAAATATTTGATGAGTTCTATGTTGTTTGATTTTTCCATAATTTTAAAAATAACTGAGAGCAATGCAATAGGGCGATAATTTGCAGGTAAATTATTATTACAAGATAAAGTTTTTAAATACAAATAAGATTTTATTTTAAACGAAAATAAATTAAATATTAATTTTATGTAAATATAGTATTTCGAGCCATTACGATATTAAATATGTAGAGAAAATAATCCTTTTACAAAAAAAATGTATTATTTTCTAAAAATTTTACTAGTAAAAATCCAGCTCTAACAAAATAAATTATCAGAATACATAAACTAGAATAAAGTTTGGGTTCACACAAAATATTTACATTTTATGTAAAGGTGTTTGCAGCAACTAAAAAAATATTTAGCCAGCACTACAAGAACACTTCTTTATTAATTGACCTTGAGACCCTGATCTTAACCATATTGACTTACTATTTTTATTGTTTTGTAAAATAAATCTATTTTGTTAAATATAAACTTTCCTATAAATACCATACAAATTTAAACAAAAAATGTTTATTTTCTTAAATATGTATTCCGCATTCTTTATTTTAACGGGGGTAAATAAGATATCGTTATTATTAACATTTATTTAGATACATTATAAACAGCAACAGAATATGAGGTAAACATTATAGTTAAGATTATTGTTACATTTCAACAATATTATGCAACATTGTTAATTGTTTTATTTAATCATTAATATATTCAGTGTTATCTTGAATAAAAAATAATTAAAAAATGTCACCGTCAAATTACAGAGAAATTGCAAAAATACATAAATAGATACATAAAATATAACACTATTAATTATTGTAAAATAAAAAAATAACTAGTGGATTGTACATCAATCCACCTTACGAAAATAAAAAAAATCGAAGTACCTACGTATTTATGAAAGGTGTCTTATCTTTTGGAATTTCCACACTTATTATCTTAAATATATCAGGTATTAAGTGATCTTGATTTTATCTAATAGTTAATTTAATAATTAAAAGTCTTTAAAGTGAGTAATAAAAAACAATAAACTTTAAATAATGTACTAAATTTTTATCTAATACTAGTAAAGACGTCAATGATTTTTTAAGTGCATATTATACTTTAAAAAGTTATTATCAATTTTATAAATAAAATTAATGTAAAGTTACTATGTATGCAAATGATGCAGTGGTACAAAACAGAAATAGAACATACCTAGAAAAAATATGAATAAATGTCTTAAAAAAATGTTTTCAACAGTTGAAAGAATAATGAAAAAAGAAAAAAATTGTTCGGTCACAATATTTTCAGAAACTCGTAGTGTCTCAGAGAGTTTCACTACCAGAATTATTAAACAAATTCTTCTTCTTTCCGTAAGATATTACGTCACAGCTACCCCCTCCTCTCCTGTCGGTTATTACGCTTGCGTAGGCTCCTCTGTCATGTGTTAGCTGAATTGGTTCCTTCACTCCGTGTATTCTGGTCCATTCTTTGATGTTTCTGAGCCAGCACATCTACATCCTACCTGCACTGCGACTACCTTTAATCTTTGCTTTTATAAAGACCAATTTTATCGTTTTCGCAAGTACCTTTCTTATTTTAATATTTGCCAACAACACTCTTCACTCGCCAGCTCTTCGCAACACTTCATTCTCTGTCTTAGTTTAAAATTGAAATTATCACTGCAAAAAAATGGTCTTATGTTATTGAATGCAGCCCTAGCAATTTCTATGCTGCATATCACCTGCCTCACTGATACGGTTTAGTAGCTCTTGAAGTTTCTAAAGGCTATCAGCTGATATCATCATGTCATCTGCATATCTAATAATATTAATCTCAGTACCGTTTACTTTAATGCCAATATATTTGTCAGCAAAAATGATTTTAAATATTTTATCGTACTATGCTCTTAATAGTCACCTTTGTTGTTTTATTCTGACCAACTTGTAATACAGCTTTTTGTTGTCAATAGAGATTTTTAATAAAGTTAAGGCCTTTGTCATCTAGTCTACATTATTGTAGTATCTTTATAAGTTCAACATGCCTTACCCTATCAAAAACCTTTTTATAATCAATAAAACGTGCACCGAATTGGGCATCGTCAACGATCACATTGATCACGTATTCTTTCAAGGATGATCTCAAGTAGAAGCTTTAGCATGGAGAATCATGAGTCGTTGGGGATTTCTCCCCAGTGTCATAAATCAAATAATATAGCAAAAAAATCTTGTCTATATTTGGTTTTTAAATTAGTTTGATACATTCTATAGGTATTTTACCTGAACCATTAGCTTAGATATTGCTATTGCATGTATTATTTCAGATTCCAGAATAGTAGTTCTTTTACTTCTAGGTGACGGTGCAATGGAGACTCTGTAATCCTTAAAACGGACATAAATGTAAGATTTCCAGGTACTAAGAAGATCCTTTTCGTTGGATATGAGTTGATTGTTATGATTTGTCAAGTCAATTGTTTCATATTCTCTTGTTAAACGTAATATTTCTCTGAGTTTTTTTAACGTTTAATGTCCTCTATATAAACTTCTGCACTGTGTTTTTATTCATTTTTCTTGTAATTTTCATTCGCTCCTAATGGCATGGTAAAATGACTTTGTAATTTACAAGATCATCTTTCACATGTCATTAGATAGAAACGGTGGTCAATTATCCGATTTGCATTTCTTTAGTTTGATCTGGCTATAGGTATTTTTAATTTTTTTTTGTCACCAAATATTTGTTTGACATCATTTCACTAGTCTTTTATGTTCGTCAGATTATCAACAATAGCAATATTTTTGAGTTTCAAATTTAAGTTTGGTTAAATAATAATCTTGGTGTTTATGACTATTTAGTTCGTCAGTTCTTTCTTTAAAACAATTTTTAGTTTTAGTGACACATTTGCAACCAGAGTTATGATCTGAACCTGCTTCTGAATAAGTTAATACATTGGTGAATGGGTTTTCGGGTTTTTTGGCCGTCGTAGATCTGAGTTAATACTCGAAGTTTCGCTATCTCGAGTGAATGGCATCTTCTGGAGAAATAAAGTCTGCTTTTTTAAGGTTTGTGACATTTGTATGTCACGATTGAAAGAATGAATGAATGAATCTCCGGAACGTGACCAATTCCTAAACAGCCCTCAAATATGCCCTGCCCACCAAAACGTAATAATTTGGAAGTTGATATATGTTAGATTAATATAATAATTTAAAAATATTTTAAATATATATAAAATTATAAATGCTGCATTAGAGTGTACAAATGTTGTCATGAATAAAAATCTGAAAGCGATGTATACTTGCTTGGAATTTTTATCTTTTTTCAAGAAAGTAAATAATAATGAACCGTCGAAAATGTCAAATTAAAAAATAAAAAAACCAACACTAAGGATATTTTGTTCGGTACAAAAATTTTATTATACTGCACCATAAATATAATTATTACATTAATAAAAAAAAATTTTCAATTCATAATTATTATTCTATGTCTGATTCATCTGAAGTACAATTTTGATTTTTATTTCGGTAGATTGATGTCAATGGCGTTTGATCCCCAATAAATCCTGTTGGTTTTAAATATTCATCTAAATGCCAACCGCAGTTTTCAGGCTGGAGTTTGATACATGTAGCCTCAGTTGCATTAAGCCACATAAAAATAACAAAAATGTTTCTCAAAATTTTTTGTTGTAGGGATATCCAGCATGGCGGTATAAAGTCAAAACTTTTTATTTTTTTAAAACTGTTCGTGGTCTTCTTTCGCAGCACAGTGTTTTAAAAAAATTTGATTTCTTGCGTCATTTTCTCAGTTGCAGTTATTCACTCCATACATTTTTGCTGTAAACTCTTTAAAATCAATTAAAAGATTATCTGAGTCACATAAGAAACACTTTTTAACCTTTTTTAATCACAAAAATAAGTATAATCATGTGTTGTCAATATCAATACAATATTTATAGTAAAGGATCCGAAGTAACATCGACCTTCACCTATCTGTTTAATGGATAAAATTATTATATTAGTAATTTAGTAGGTATGTCGCATTAAAATTTTATTTTTAAAAATTGGACAACCATCATTCAAGACAGACTTTTAGCGAGCAACCCTGTAACATTGTGTTCGCAATGAAACAGCGCTTATTGTTATGTTTAATTTATAGATTAACAAGTATGTGAAAATAACTAGGACCAAATTACCTGTTTATACCTGGCAATCCAATAGTTAGGCCGGGAAAAATATAGGCATCCCTTGTACTTACGGTTGGTATAAAATTTTTTCGTTAAACTTATCGGTAGAATTTAAAAAAAATTTAATTAATTATAGCCTGGCCAGGATTTTTTCAGGCAACCCATTTTTTTATAATTTTTAACATACTAAATTACTTATAAAATAATTTTTATCCATTTAACAGATGGGTGAAGGTCGACTTTACTTCGGATCCTCTACTATAATTGTCGCAGATTTTAAAACAAAGTACATGAAAAATTGTAGACTAATTAGCAACAAAAATAATTTTAAAGGAACATAAAGCTGTAAAATTTGCAAAAAAATGTATTTTCTGTTTGGTTTGTGGATAAAAAGATCGGTAAAAAATCTAACAAGATCGATGATAAATGACATCAAGTTAAAAAAGTATAAAATTGGCTCTAATGTTTTAAGATATAAGATAGACATTTAAAAAAATATTGATAAATAGAACTTTTTATCTAATGGCTATCCGCCATCGCACTATTAGGAAAATCCTACGGAATATGACAGTAGGACCAGATGGAATTCCGACAATTGTCCTGAAGACCTGTGCTTAAGAGCTCACCCCAGTTTTCTGTAGACTCTTCAAGCTATCATACAGCAAAGGAGTATTTTCGTTCATGTGAAAAAACGATTAAGTCCAACCCATTCCAAAAAAATGAAAGAAGACTTTTCCTGCGAATTATCGCCCCATTGCATTGCTCTCAGTCATATCCAAAGTTTTGGAAAAAGCGATTAACATAGAACTCATCAAATATTTGGAGAAATTTGAGATAATTCATGACAGACAATATGGATTTCGACAATTTTGGTCTACTGGAGATTTGCTGGCTTATGTCACTCAGCTCTGGACAAACACTTTTGAGAAGTTTGGTAAATTCCGTGCAATAGCCTTGGAAATATCTTAAGCATTGACCGCGTTTGGCACTAGGCATTGTTAAGCAAATTATCTGCCTACGGTCTCCCAACCAAACTGCGCCAATGGCTCATAAGCTTCATGTATGATCGCTCCTTACATATGGCAGTTGAGTGTATTTCTTCTGATGCGTTAAAAACCAATGATGGGGTCCCCCAGGGTTTCATCCTGTCCCCCACCCTATTTCTTTTACACATCAAAGACCTCTTGAAAACCACCACGAACCCCATTTACAGTTTCGCAGACGACAGCACACTTGTCTCAACTTTTACATCATATCGATCACTTTCGGTGAATGATACAAATAGACTCAGGCAGGAACAGGTTGACTTCATCAATAGGGATTTTGAAGCAATCGTCGAATGGGGAACCAACAATCTTGTTCAGTTCAACGCCCAGAAAACACAAAGCGCCACTTTTTCCAAGAAAGTTAATTCCTCAAACCATTCCATCACAATGTCCGGAAATACCCTTGAATCAAGTCCCTCTATCTCGATTTTGGGAGTCACGGTGTCTGATAATATGTCTTGGCATGACCATGTTGCCAAAATCGCAAAGTCAGCAAGCCAAAGGCAACTGTTGACGAGAAACAAGGCTTAAATCCGACCTATACTGTAGTATTGCTCGCACATTTGGGGTTCAGCACCAAGGCATTCTTTTCGTCTTCTAGATTCCATTTAGATAAGCGCCATTTGGTTGATAAACAGCTCAACTCTCACAGATACCCTTTACCCACTGGAACATAGGAGAATAGTTGCAGACCAGGCATTACTCTACAGATATTTCCAAAGTTAATTTCATTGTGAATGCTGTGTTCAATTAATTTGTTTTGTTTCAAAATAATTTAATTGTCTGTTTTCAAAAATCAAAATGTGTTTATTTTATTAAGATTGTTGCATTTAAAAGTGTGCGGTTTGAATTTAGAAAACAAATGCTTATCTCAAGGGCAATTATATATCGCATGCCCCAGAGTTAGAGGTCGACCTATGCGAACGTATCTTGATTAGATCGAAATTATTTTAAAGAAAAGCCAGCAACCGACGATCATGTATAAAAGCGCTTATGAAAGTAGAAGAAGCGTGTAAGAACCGTAGCAAGAGAAAAAAAGTGGTCTGTGCCTATCCCTACGGAAAAAAGGCGTGACTATACAGGGTGTTGCGCGAAAAGTTTTGTTAAAAGTAATGGCGGATATAGTTATATTAAATAACTGAAATGACGAAGCTGTAGGTTTTGAATGACGCTGAATTTATATATAATGTTGTCATAAATGTGGCACTTTTGGTTAAACCGAAAGTAGACATCAACTTTGTTATTTTAAATTGAATCTAATATTTTTTATTTTATTTTCGAATTCTACATGAAATTTTAGATAAACTTTGGTCAATTTAAGACAAAAATTAATAAAAATAAACCACTAGTGGAAAGTGACATAAACGAAATTAATGTTTTGGGTCATTTTACGGCCTCCCCAAATGCCTCCATTAGAGATCTTACTGAGATCTTACTGAGAGAGATCTTACTTTGTCAACGAGAACAATTTATCGCATTTAAAAAAACACAAATGGAAATTATTTTCATATGATTTGGTGCAACACTTACAATTAGGTGATCTTTTTTGAAGGGTAGAATTCTGTGAATGGTTTTTAATGAAAACCCAAGAGGATAAAAACTTCATAATAAAAGTTATATGGTGTGATGAAGCAAAGTTTAGCAAAAATGTATTATTTAATCGACGTTATTCCCATTTTTGGTCACATGTTAGTAGAGAACGTTACTTCCAAGATAGTTAAAGTTATAATGTTTATTGTGCAATAAAAGACAATAAAATTTTAGCATTAGCTTGGTATCAGCAAGGTGGAGCACCTTCTCATAACTTTGGGCCTGTTGCTCAGCATCTTTACGACATGTTTGATGATAGATGAATTGCCAATCAGGGTCTGTTTCGTTGGCCAGCTCGTTCTCCTGACTTGGCTCCTTTAGATTTTGGGGTTACATTAAAAAGTTGGTATTTTGCAAACCTGTTACGACAAAAAAGATATAATGCAAAGAGTCTTACTTGCCTTTAATTCTCTAACACCCGACCATATTATCAGAATTACAAGACATAACTTAATAAAAAAGATTCATAAATGTTAAAAAGTAGATGGTGCTAATTTTAAACACTTATTATAAAACTTTATTTGTTTAATATTACATTTAAATATATTTGTTTGTCCAATTAAATTAATACAAAATACCTAGTCAACGTTTTTAATGTTATTCACAATAAATAATCCTTGCATGCTATTGGTTACTTTCAGAATTAATAATTTATGAAAAAATAAAAAAATATCACGTTAAATAATGGAAATCATAGCCTACCCTTTACTAATGTTGAAATAATTAAATATTGTTATGTTTTAACTAAGATGAAAATGAAATATCTCAAAAGTGGTTGGATTTAGGTATAGGGATTACCGATACCAAACAAATTGGCTTAAAAAATACAGCAGAAAATGTAATAAAATACAGGGTGTTCTATTTAAAGTAAGCGACTTATAAATGATTTAAATTGTGCATGTTGGCGGCTAAGTTTAAAACACCCTGTAAGAAATATCAATGAGTTGGACATTGGAGTTAACGGGCAAGCGCTTGTTGTTCATTGGTTACAATTTTACGTCACTAGCTTCGTTATTAATGAAGATATCGTTATTCAATGCGGACCAGGATTATTTCAAAATTTAAAAAAATATCGAAATATCTCGAAAATACTTCATTTTTGGTATAGAACATTGTGCACAAATTTTATGTAGAATTTAAAAAAAAAATAAAAAATATTAGGTTCTATTTAAAATAATAAAGTTGACGTCTACTTCCGGTATAACCGGAAGTGCCACATTCGAGACAACATTATATATAAATTCATCCAAAACCTACAGCTTCGTAATTTCAAATTTTTAACATAACTGTATTCGCCATTACTTTTAATCAAAACTTTTCGCGCCACACCCTGTATATATGTATGGTGCTTCAGAGTCGGTAAACCATTTGTTCTTTATGTTTATGAAAAAAACGAACTTACGAATAATAAGGTCCGTACTCTACTAGCTTTACAATTTAAGTGAAAAATATTTTTTCTTTTTTTTCTTTGATTTCACAGCAAAGCCACAGAAACGCAAAGTTGGGTATTGAATTGAATATGTTTTTTCGGTAGAATATGTTCGTTAGAATACTTTTTTTACTTCCCTTATAATTAATATCATACTGAGCCACAGCGAATTATGGCTGGGATTAGCTAGTTTAATACACAAATAAAGTTGCAGAGAATAATTTACATATACAGGGTGTTTAAAAAAAGGTAACCCGTCTCTAGGATAGGTAGAAAACTGAAAAATAATTGTGGTTTGCTTAGTAAAAAATTTTCGTAACGCCATCCGTATTCAAGATAAAGGGCGTTAAAGAAAAATTTATACACATTTATTACGATTTTGTCGAAACTACTGGAAACATCGTAATGAAATTTTATACGAATATGTTTTAGAAGCTGATACATCCCATGAATTTGTTTTTGTATCTGACTCTCATAGAGGGCGCTAGTTACACGGTTCGTAACAAGTAGTATTGAACATAACTTTTTTAAGGTTAGAGTTATTAATCAAAACATCATTCAATTTTACACCGAAAAGGTACTCTTGGTAAAACTCGATACCGTGTACTGTTTTCGGAATATTTCGATTTTAGTATGAAGTAATGACCGATGCTTTATCTTGAATACGGATGGCGTTACGAAGATTTTTTACTTAGCAAACTCCACTTATTTTTCAGTTTTCTACCTATCTCAGAGACAGGGTCACTTTCTTTTGAAATATTATTACTTTATACCAGCATCGGTTATTGCTTCATAATTTTTAAATCAAAAGATTCCGAAAACGGTACACAGTATCGAGTTTTACCAAGTGTAGCTTTTTGGTGTAATATTAAATGATGTTTAAGTTTACTTAAAATTTTGATTAATAATTCTAACCTTAAAAAAGTTATGTTCAATACTACTTGGTACGAACCGTGTAACTAGCGCCCTCTATGAGAGTCAGATACAAAAACAAATTCATGGGATGTATCAGCTTCTAAAACATATTCGTATAAAATTTTATTACTGTTTCCAGTAGTTATTATTTTCAATCATAATTTATGCAAGTAAAAAATTAATTACATTCATCTTATTATTACGAGTTAAATAAATGCAGTTTAGGTGAGAACAGACTTTATCTGTTGGTAGGTTTTACAATCCAGAAGTTGTAGACATGAATAACTACATTAACTGAGAAGTTTTAGAAAAAATTGCAATTATGTGTCTTTTCAGATAATATTTTAATGTGTATAATAAATGTATTTGTAATTGTAAGATCGTGGACAATTTGGACCCCTTAAAATTGTGCTGACACTGGTCATACTCCCGAATTTAAAGCAGTCAAAGATATGTCTGCGAAAAAAAAATTGGCGAACGGAACCGGTCTCTAATACGTACAACTAAAGTGCTAGGGCTAGGGCGATTTCTATAGTTATTGTACGAGTACATTGAACGCTGCTACAAGATCCATGGCGTGGGGGACAGAGATGGATTTATACAATTTTTATTTCTTTTGCACTGTACAGGTGTCCTCTTTTACCTTAAAAATAAAACGACCTAGTGATTTTTAAGTCTTCAATATATAATATTAAAATGTATACTTATGAAAAAGCGAAGGCGATTTGATACTTCTTACAATGTATTAAAAGTTTTAGGGTTACTTAGTTTGTTATAGTAAACAAAATAGATTTTTTATAATAAATACGTTGTTCTCTTACATAAAGGGAAGAATTTTTAAACATGTGGTAAGTAAATTCGGAAAAAGTATTCTGCGGATGAATCAAATAAGAAACAAATATGTTTTATAAAAATAATATCCTTATGAAAAATATTGAACGAAAATATGAGGTCAACATTTCTTAAAAAGACGTATTGGCAGTAGTAGCAACTCAACTCAACTTCAAATAACCTCATATAATTTTCAATTTTTACTCTTCATAAGTTGATACCCACTGATTCCTACTTGTCATTTGACACACTAGATATGATCAGTTTGCCTTAAATGAGTTGACATCTTGACTGACCACATGGCCATCTAATTTTAATTTTGAATTTTAACATGTTTTTCGTTTGTTCAGCCTTTTACTTGTAAATGTGATGTTTTCAATTGTAACACTTCCTGTCGCCTGACCAAGTAAGTACTCACACTAATCATTTTTATATTTTTAAAATTTCCTAACCTAATTTCTTAAAAAAACTTAAAAAAAACTTTCATATAACTAAAATTCAATTTATGTTTCCAACCAGAGTATTTACTTTCGGGAAGCACTGAACTCGAAAGCGCTTTGCAATAAATTTTTTTTAACATGTACACTTTAAATACAAAATCACTGCTTCATTAATTTTACTGAGTGTATTCAGCTTCACACATTCAAATATTTAGTTGGCTTAAAAGTACTTTTAATATTTTCATAGATACATTACTAGGTTGCTACAAATAATGCGTGGATTTTATTTAACATCCATCTTTTAATGGTCATTCGTAATCAGAATTTTTTTATTTTCCACATAAATTACCTCCCGTTTAACTCACATACCTAATTTGACATTTTCTACTTGTCCAACTTTAACTTCTGTGTTATAGAGTTAATACAAATACAGTGCGTCCATAAAGTAACGCATAAATTCATCATTAGCTAAATAAACAGTAATATGAAAAAATCCCGAAACAGGTCGATTTTTAATCTATTATACAGGGTAGCGGCACTTAAAGCTTTGGCATCACGGAGAATAGACTCAAAAATTGTCCGGGAATGTGCCGGAAACCTACGAAGCTTGGCTAACTATAACAAAGTCACTTTTTTGTGGGTGCCAGGGCGTAAAGGTATTTCTGGTAACGAAGAAGCGGACAAACTAGCTGGGCGGAGTTTTGGAACACCATTTATTGGGCCAGAACCAATAATAAAAATACCCAAGGCCAGCGTTAAAGCAGCGATCAATGGCTGGGTTCACTTTGAGCATCAGCTGAAGTGTTTTTTTTTATGAAAATAGTCGCAAAAAGGGTAGACCTATCGTGTGGGCCGCGGACGGCCCGCACTGCGACTATTAGAAGGGAAAGGGATTATAGAAAGGAAATGATTGTGGACACGCTTTTTAAAAAGTAGCAGGTCATAGTTCTCTGGAAAAACTGATTTTGGAAGCTTATTCCATTCCGTAGCAGCCCTGTAAAAGAAGGATTCTTGATGAAGATTGGTTCTTGTAGTGTCAATCTTGAGAGTAAATGGGTGAGACTGATCAGCGTGCCGTTCTTCGGCCGAATGTGGCCAATGGTGGTACAAGAGTTTTTATTTCTCTGGAGCATCTGCCATGGAAATATCTGTAGAGCAATGACTGGTCTGCAACTCTTCTATGTTCTAGAGGGTGAAGGGTATCTGTGAGAGTTGAGCTGTTTATTAAGCTCTTTTCTGGATGGAATCTAGAAGACGAAGAGAATGCCTTGGTGCTGAACCCCAAATGAGCGAGCAATACTCCAGTAGAGGTCGGATTTGAGCCTTGTACGTCGTCAACAGTTGATCAGGAGTAAAAAACTTTCTGGCTTTCCACAGAAAACCTAGCCTCTGGCTTGCCGACTTTGCGATGTTAGCAACATGGTCATGCCAAGACATATTATTGGACACCGTGACTCCCAAAATCGAGATGGAGGGACTTGGTTCAAGGGTATTTCCGTGCACAGCCAGAGGGAGCTAGGCACCGGAAGTTAATGCTGAAATAACCCTTACCTAAGCAGGCAGGGAAGCTGCTCCCGCTAAAAAGGAAAAAACTTAAAACAGTTGTAGGGCTTTGTACAGGGCACTAGTTTTTTAAGAAACATCTGCACAATATAGGTGTGTCTGACACAAAACTTATATGCAGATTATGTAATAAGGAGGAGAAAACAGCCACACATATTATCTTCGAATGCGAAGCCACCGCCCAGAGGAGGCACTACCTGGGGTTTATACAAGACCAAGAGAGAGATCCACCTGGGGCAACAGCACTACATGAGCTTCTACTCCTTAACAGGAGAATTGAAGAAATGGGGCTAAACTAAGGAGCTGGAAAGGTACAAAAAGCAGACAATGCTGCAGTGCCTAGGAAAAATTTGGACCCCTTTCACAACTCCTATTCATTCATTCATCATACAGGATGAATAACCTTTAAGTGATGACGTCAGTACCAGTTTTTTTAAATAAAACACCCACTTTTATTTACCATGCTGAACTTGTATCACAAGTTGATTTAAATTAGTACAGGGTGGACAAATGCAAAAGTTGTTTATGAAAATTTATTATTTACAAAATAATTGAAAAAGACTAAACGTACACTCTCACAAAAACAAACCAAGGAAACTTTGCAATAAATGTTTAAATTGTTCTCCATTGACCACTAAACAATGACTTAACGTGGTAACAAATTCGTCCTTAACATTTTGTAGCATAGCAAGTGTTACTTTCTGCATTTTCAGTTAGTGTAGACTTTAGATTTTAAATAACCTCACAAAAAGAAGTCTAATGGCGTAAGATCGGGTTTTCTAGCGAGGTATTCGCCTATTCCCCTTTTTCCAATCCATCGATCTGGAAATGTTCTGTTTAAAAACTGGCGCAAAGCCGTAGCGAAATGTGGCGGTGCGCCATCCTGTTGAACCCATATTCTGCGGTCTAAAATGTTTCCAATTTGGACATCAGGAAAAAGCTGGATCATATCAGTAATAATAGTATTTTGTATAAAATCCAAATAGAATTCTCCTGTTTAATTTTTTTAAAAAAAATATGAACCAATAATTGTATTTCTCACAATACCAGCCCACACGTTGATTTTTTTGTGGTTTTTGCGTTTATGGCATTCTTATATCCAATTTGGATTTTCATCGGACCAATGTCGGGTGTTTTGCCGGTTAACATGCTGGTTTAAATAAAACGTTGCCTCATCCGAAAATAAAAGGTTACTAATGAAATTTATTTATTTATTTCATCCAAAAGTTCACAAGATATCAATACAAAATAGATTTATATTGACAACATGAAAACCCTTCAGAGATATAACAATATCTGAGCGTAGGCTTGGGTATCTTAAAATAATAACTTAAAAAATAAAAAATAGCAGAATTTAAAACTAAGCATTCTTAATCGTAACATAATTTGATTGAAATTAAAACAAAATATTGTCAATATTTAACAAAAAAACCCTAAATTTCGAAAGATTTAACTTTATAGATCAATTTTTAGAACTAATAAAAAATTGACAACAAAATTATAAGCTAATATTCTTTGATATGATCCATTTTTTAATTTTCATTTTACAAGTCTCAGAAGTATTTAATGTTTTAAGGTTATTAGGAAGATTAGTAAAAATATGTATAGTTTTTATATAACTTTTTTATTGCCAACAGTTTTACATATCTGAGGTAGTAAAATATTCTTTTTTCTAGTGATACTATTCTTCAATGTATTAAAATGAAAAATAAGTGATTCTAATGCAAAAAGTTGATCCAGATTTAGTGGTTGTTTATAAATTTCGAACTGATTTTTGAAAACAATTTTTAGTAATTTGGATTGCAATTTTTGTAACATGGTTTTATGGGAGGGTAAACAACCACCCCACACAATTATTTCATTATTGATAATACTATGAAAGAATGCATAGTATATTATAAGGAGAGTTTCTGGCACTATAACTTTTGAAATTTTTAAAAAAAGGAAAGTTAGGCATTTGGTTTTATTTATAATGATTTGTATATGGTTTTCCCATCTCATTCTGTAGTCAAAAATGATGCCCAGATATTTACAAGTTTCCTGTCCATTAAGTCTCAGTTCGTTAATTTTAAAATTTATATTTAAAGGTACACTGTTACAATAATTGCCAAAAGTTATAAAGATCGTTTTGTCAACATTGAGAGATAATTCATTTAGGGCTAACCAATCAGAAATTATCTTAAGATAGTTATTCATTGTTGTTTCTACAGCTCTCCAATTTTTGTTGGTAGATATTACCGCAGTATCATCTGCATAAGATAGAATTATATCCTCTGGTAAATTTATTAATAAGTCATGTACAATATGTTCCTGTGGGACACCAGTTTTAAACTCGACAAAATCACTTAAAAGATTCATTCACTTTGCTTTTTTTAAAATATTTGTTACTGAAGACTTTCCAATATACAAATCACTAAATAATCCCGCACTGTCTTCTGCCGACAAAATTACATCTTGTTAAATATTTGCATTAAGAGTAGATCTACCTTGCTTTGGTACATTCATAAGTGTCCTAATTTTCTGTATTTTCCTTCTATTCTGCTTGCCGTAGATTAAGAGATACGTTCACGAACTGGGTGCATTTCATTAAATAATGTGCATACATCTTGTTGAGCCCGCATCGTATCTCTAACACCAATCATCATTAAAATTGTAATTTTCTCAATTTCGGTCGAAAGCATTTTAACAAAACAGTTTGTTTAATACGATATGATACAATATGATATGATAAGTGGATAGATACATTGTTAAAATATCAAACAACATTTGCGTTTTTGTCGACCCTGTACCAATTTGAATCAACTTGTGATATATTTTTGGAATTAGCTCAGCAAGGGAAATCCGCAAATTGGAATAAAAAGAGGGTGTAAAAAAACTGGTGCTGACGTCATCACTCAAATGTTATTCACCTTGTATGATAGATTATCCTTTAAAATACAGTTTATTTAGCCAATAATGAATTTATGCGTTACTTTATGGACGCACTTTATATTATTATAAATATCCAGTGTTGCTTCTTTATCACTACACCATTTCTAAAAACGTTTTACCGGTATATTCTTTAAAAATATTTTTTTCGATAAACAAACTGATCTATTTTAATTATTTATTATTCATAACTATTTTACAATTATTTTTCTAAATTCTTGGTGCATTTTTTTGTTTTTTATCAGTTCTATTAACATTTATGCCAAAACAAGAAAATAATTAATAAAAGCAAAAGTTATGAACATGCATATAATGCATATAAAGAAGTAATAGAAGTAGGTCTCATGTTCTGCAAAATGTAAATACTAATAATTAAATTATTAAAACCAGCAATTTCTTAGCGCTAATATATGGTTTTGTAATCATAAAAATTTCATTTTTTTTATGAAACAATTGATTAAAATATGGACAGCTACTTGGAATTTAAAATTGTTATGAAATTGACATTTGGAAAATTGCTGTAAAAAGTTTACTAAGGCTGTTGATATGTAGGTAGGTCCTGGTCTGGTAGTAGACCCCTTTAGAATTCATTGAAAATTTGCAAAGGGGAGCAAGTCTAATGTCCTTTTGTCTAATAGACTGAGGCTGGTCATGAGGCATTCACACAGGTCTATTCAAATACCTGTTTTATATTTTAACAAATATTATTAGGAAAGCATTGTGCTTTTTCTTTAATGCATACACACTCTTATGCGTATTGTACAGGTTACAAATAATGGAAGATATATGCGAGACATGATGACGGTATTTTTGCAAGGCTTGATTTAGCGAATAAAATTTTCTCATAGACGTATCGCAAAGGAACTAAAGACTAAAAAAGGATCATTGCAAAACATTTTATGTCGTATCTATCAATCGCTTAATTATTTTTGTTTCTTCATGTATTATTGTTATAGAAAATAAATAAAAGTTTTCTCTAATTGACCAACAAAAAGAAAATGAATAAAAGGGCTAAAATTCCAAATTATATTTAGATATATTCTTTGGTATTTCAAACATACGAGACAAATATTAATATCGTTTCCTTTGTATTTCTATTACAAACAAATTGTAGTGTCTACTTCATGTAATTAGAACTGCAACAATTGTATTTAAATTCTTTTAAAATTCACCGACTAATCGTCTGAATTGCAGAAATTGTGGTAGGGTCTTCGTGGGAAACAACGACGAATTCTGTAATTGCTAAATCAGCACCTAGACGCTTAAATGTTCGTCGTTGTTTATTTTTCTGAAATTTCGCTGATAAACTGCGAAAGTTAAACTTTGTTTCATTAACATTTTAAGAGAGAATATACGCAGCAAAATAAATAAAAGAAAAAAAAAGTATTGAAAGACGAATAAAGATTATACTACGATAGTTGACCAATACTTAAATAGTTTATTGTAACACCAATGCATAATTAGGCCTTTAAAGCATGAGCAACTAGTGGAGTATTAAAAATGTCGACGGAAATAAAAAAAATTGGCTGCTAAAGCCGAATTTAATTTAATTCCTATGAAATCCAGGAATTTACAGTAGGTCGCCAAATTATTATGGACACTATAGCGTTTTGTAATATTTAGGATTAAATTAATTTTGTGAGAAGATAAATCGGTCTGAGGTGATTTATATTTCGTAATTTTATAGTTGGTGTCATCTGTAATGGCTTTTAAGAAATGGCAACACTGCCAGTCGGTCATACGGCTATCGAAGTAATGTTATGTCAGATTTGAGGTAAAGTTGACAATAACGTTTATTTTACTGAATTGATTTCTTACTTTTTTTAAGCTGTTTTTGCACGTTTTTTTGATTTAAACTTATTAAAATGTAAGTATTATTGGATAATTAATTAGTCTCACTAATTTTAATGAACAATTATCAGTTTTGTTTTACTCATCACAACCTTAGATTTTTTTTAGTATGGGCAAATCTTGCGATATATTCCCAGGAATTATAGCAGAATAGAGATGTTACTTCTGCATTTCACGTACTCACAAAGACAGATAGCAGCAGCTACAGGTATTTCTAAATCGGTAGTTAACGTTATAAAATTAAAATAAAAATTTGCCGTTTACCGCCAACCGCGTAGGTAAAAACGGCAGAAAACTACTCCTCGTGGTGTCCGTCAAATAAGGGACGTGTGCCTTAAAAATCGAAAAACTCCGTAACCCACCTCACTACAATTGTTAATAACCAAAGAATCAACGTCTCCAAGAGGACAGTCAGGAGAAGGTTGGCCGAGTTCAATCTCAAGGGGTGTCGACCACTTAAGAAACCTCGCTTAACTGAAGCGCTGAAAAAAAGAGACTGCATTGGGCAAAAGAACACCGAAATATGACTGTTGGGGACTGGAGTCGGGTAAATATGATTGGTAAAAACTCCGACAAATGATTTTTTTGTAATATGTAAGTTTTTACAGGTCTGCTTTTCAGATGAATCCACATTTAAAATTTTGGTGGACAAAAACATGTTTGTTTGACGACGTCCAGGAGAGCAGTACCACCCTGACTGTCTTGTTCAAAGGGTAAAACATCCCCTTAGCATAATGATATGGTTTTTAATCTCAGCCTACATCGTAGAAGGGACTATAAGACAAAATCAGTACAAGCGAATACTGGAAAGTCGCCTTCTGCCTCAGGTGCGAGAATGGTTCCCTAATGATGAAGAGTATGTTTTTATGCATGACTCAGCACCTTGCTACAAAGCCAGAAAACCTACACAGTAATTAATTAAATTCACTTTAACTTGAAAATTAACAGAATTATATTGTGTCCTTAATAATTTAGCCACCCACTGTATATTACAAAGAATATAAAAAAACCAATATTACAGATGGGGCAGCAGCAAAATATCGACAAATCGGCTACGTTATAGCGTTTACAGGGTGTTTCAAAAAAAGGTGACCCCGTCTCTAGAATTACGATTTTGCCGAAACTACTGGAAACATTGTAATGAAATTTTATACGAATATGTTTTAGAAGCTGATACATCCCATGAATTTGTTTTTATATCTGACTCTCATAGAGGGCGCTAGTTACACGATTCGTACCAAGTAGTATTGAACATAACTTTTTTATTTATTGATCAAAATTTCAAGTGAACTTAAACATCATTCAATTTTACACCGAAAAGGTACTCTTGGTAAAACTCGATACTGTGTACCGTTTTCGGAATATTACGATTTTATTATGAAGTAATGACCGATGCTTTATCTTGAATACGGATGGCGTTACGAAAATTTTTTACTAAGCAAACTCCAATTATTTTTTAGTTTTCTACCTATCCTAAAGACCTTTTTTTAAAACATCATTATTGTATATCAGCATCGGTTATTATTCTTCATCCTCGAAACTCCACACCACGATATGTTTAACACAAATACTCTATGCAACGCGGATGAAAAAAAAAGTGCTTTAAAGTTACCAATTTCATTTGCTTACCCTCAAGAATTTTAAAATGTTTAAAATTAAAAGATTAATTTAGTTATATTACAATATCTTACCTGCAAAGTTTGCTTTTAAAAATACTGATTCAATTATGTGGGTATTTAGAATTTCTTTCCACATTATTTAAAATTTTATGTGTTTTGGAAAATGTATTAAATACTCACGTTGCTATAAAAAGATAACGTACCATGAACATTTTAACTAAACTATTTATATAAATAAAATGAAACCTTTTTCAAATATCGCTTATTTTAAATACATACAACTAGTCACGACTTTTTTCCGTAAGGGTAGGCAGAGACCACTTTTTTATACTTGCTACGGTTCTTACACACCTCTTTCGTTTCTTCTACTATCATCAGCACTTTCGTACATGCTCGTCGGTTGCTGTCACTCTTGACCTGGTCCCTTCTTTAAAACAATTTCGATCAAATCGAGATACATTCGCCGAGGTCGACCTCTACTAACTTGCCTACTCATACTCACCTTATAAATCTGTTTTGTCAATCTTTTTTTATCCATCCTCTTTGTATTATCTTAAAATGTTATCCGAAAATCAAAGGGATGAAAATAAATGTAAGCAAAACGAAAGTAATGGCTTTTGAAAGAAAAGAAAGCATAACAAACTGTAACGTTCTGATTAGGGGCGAAAGAGTGGAACAAGTAAATGAGTTTGTATACTTGGGTTCAAATTTCACGAGAGATGAAAAGTATGACAGTAACATTGAGCGAAGAGGGTTGGCATGAATGGGGCACTGCATAGCTTTATAAACAGCCAGAAAGTGTCAAAAAAGGCACGTTTGGCTGTGCATAGAGGTGTGTTGGTTCCTACACTTATGTATGGTAGTAAATGTCGGGTTTGGCAGAAGAAGCATGAAAATAGGAATAATGCTACGGAGATAAGTAGTTTGAGAAGTATAGCCGGAGTGAATCGGGTGGATAAAGTAAAGAATAGTGAGATAAGAGAACGCTGTGGTGTAAAAGAAGATGTGGTTACAAGGATGGATAAAGGAATGCTTAGATGGTTTGGACACGTAGAAAGGATGGATGAAGGAAGATTGACGAAACAAATTTATAAGGCGAGTGTGAATGGGCAAATCGGTAGAGGTCGACCTCGGAGAACATATCTCGATCAGATCAACATTGTTTTGAAGAAAGGCCAAGTTAGGAGTACCAACAACCGACGAGCATGTATGAGAGCACTGATGAAAGTAGAGGAAGAAAAAGATGTGAGTAAGAACCGTAGCAAGTGGAAGGAAGTGGTCTCTGCCTACCCCTATGGGAAAAAGGCGTGACTATATGTATGTATGTAATATTTTTCATGTAATTATGTGTGTACTGAACTATTTTAAGCTGAGCATGTTGGTGTTGGTTAAAGTAAGCAACAAAAATACGCTTTCTGGACATTGGGAATAAGACATATATGTTACCATTTTTGGTCCTGTGTCCTAATTCAGAGTGGTTGGTGATATTTTTTGCCTTAGATGCTGATTATTTCAGCATCTGGGAAATTTTTGATTTACATTCGTTTATTAATTGTACACTTTGATCGGAAAAAGATCGCAAACAATATAGTTTTAGAACGTAAATAACAAGAATGTTCAAATCGAACATATCAAATACACCATTACTAGGTAATGACGTATAAAAAAATAAAAAAAAAACATTTTTTATTCATACGAAAAGAAAATTAGATTTTCACCCTTTTGCTGCCATTTTATCAATATTGTTTTGTATTTATTAAAATTGGTCGAATAAAAATTAAAAACTGAGCTTTTTTAAACGACGATAATTATTTACGTTAATATTTAAGAAAGGAAATAAGAAATAAGTAGCTTTGAATGCGAAAAAAATGTTGGTGAATTGATTTTCATCGAAACTCTTAAAGACAGCTTCCTAGAACTAATTCAAAATCAACTTAGCCTAACAAGATTTGTGAATCGCGGACCCTATAGAAGGAGAAAAATCATTTTCCTGTTTAAGATTGAAAATTCAGATTGGGCGACTTGTAATTTCCGATTCGAATAAAAAAAATGCAAATTCCCCTAAAAAATTTTAATGAAAAAAACAAAAATTATCATTTATTTAAGATTTTCTTTTTTTGTCATTATTAAAAAAACTCGGTATCATTATTATTATTCCACGAGGAGTAGCAATTTCATTGTTTCTTTAATATTTAATATTAAATTATACGCTTGTGTATACATACCTATTTAATCCAAGTATTGTTACGATATTTACTCTTTGGGTTCGATGATTCTAAACACTCAGTACAATAACTAAACAATTTTCTTATACTTATTTCTACACAATAAATTTATTTTACAAATCACTAGATATTCGCAACTGTATAACACTTTATAATTACTTCAAATACTAAACTTCCGCGACCGCAGCCTTTTTTTTTATTTATCCAAATTGTTACTAGAAGGAACTTGAGTTTTCGACATTGCGTAGCCGTAGTATTCTAGAATTTTCCGGGTCTTTTTCAATCGCCGGCGGCTAATTATACATTCCCCTAATTGTGGTCGATGCGCTGTCGCCCCAAGGCGACAGTCGACAGGGCCAGGCTCGTAACAGTATTGTGGCAGTAGCACAGTCTTTTTCTGTTTAATTTTGCTTGTAATAATTATGAACAGTGCCAAGCATAAAAATCAGATGGGACAATTTCAGATATAAATTACTCTCTATCTTCTTTTTCTTTTGGTGCCATATTAGGTCCTCCTGATGTTGGTAATCACAATGGCGAGCTGTGCTCTGTCTTCGGCGATTCTAAAGAGTTGTTCTGCGCTTCGAATTCCGGTCCACTCTCTAAGATTCCTTAACCACGAAGCTTGTCTTCTACCGACTCCTCTACGGCCTTCTATCTTGCCGTTCATTATAAGTTGAAGGATACGGTAGCGATCACCCCTAAGTATGTGACCTAGATAGGACAGCTTTCGGCATTTAACTGTTATCAAAAAGCAATGTTAAAGGTAGAAGGACATACTACAAAACAAATGAAAATAGAAAATAGAGTCAGGCAAGGGTGTATTTTGTCACCGGCACTATTTAACCTTTATTCGAAGGAAATCATAAAAACTTCATTAAGCAATGAAACAAGGGGAATAAATGAAATACCCATTAATAACTTGAGGTATTCTGATGATACTAGCACACTCCAAGATTAAAAAATACTAGTGAATAAAGTAAATGAAGAAAGCGAAGAATATGGACTGACAATAAACGCGAAAAAAATTAAATTCATGTTGATTAGCAAAAGAACAAACAATGTCGGACAAATCTTCATACACAATCAACCAGTACAATAGGTAGAAAAATACAAATACCTCAGTACCATTATCAACAAAGACAACGACTGCTCCCTGCGCTGCTTTATCGCATGGAGGCATGGACGCTGAAGAGAGAAGATATAAGAAGACTAGAGGCGTTCGAACACTGGACATACCAAAGAATACTAAAAATTAGCTGGATAGACAGAATAACAAATATTAAAGTGCAAAGACGGATGAACAAAGAAAAAAAATAATTCTAACCATTAAAAAACGAAAATTTCAGTATCTGGGACATTTTATGAGGGGGTCAAAATACAGCTTGTTACAACTGATAATACAGGGAAAGATTCAAGGAAGAAGAAGTGTCGAAAGAAGACGCCACTCGTGGTTAAAGAATCTGCGTGACTGGTACGAATGCACAACAAATCAGATCTGCTGTTTCAAGAATACGCTTAGCATTGATGATTGCCAAACTTCGCAACGAAGACGGCACCTGAAGAAGAAAGGTCCCTAACAATAATGATTTAACTCTACCAGTTTTTCGTTCATATTTTATGTCTCCAAATAAGGGAAATGTTGACTGAACACTTAAAATTTGTAGACGACTCAGTATTTCCTTGATGAAATTTATGGGTCATATATGTTATAACGGTTTTTTAAAAAACATTTTAAACTTAAACACAACGAACAATCATTTTGTCGTCAAGTCTTCATTTGCAATGGACGAAGCGTTAGTAAATGCTACTGCAATTATTCCGTTGACCTTAATTTAACCCGCAATATTGGGTCAATGCATTGTTGCACTAGACCGACTGCTTTTAATTTGATAGACACAATAAAACTTTACATTTTATTTTTTAACAGACGATTTTTATTAGCGTTAGGCAGAGGCGTCCAACACGTTATGTATATTTTCAAATTTTTACTCCAATAGATCTTAAGTGAAACGTTAAAAAACCTTTAACCCTAAATAAGCGCGATAAAAATATTTGTATTTGTTGCACTGCCAAATGTGTATTTTAAATCAATCAATCAATCAATCAATCAATATTAAAAGAAAACATTAAGTTTAATATATGCATAAAACATACATATAGTCACGCCTTTTTTTCTAGGGGTTGGCAGTGACCACTTTTTTCCACTTGCTACGGTTCTTACACACATCTTTCGCTTCTTTTACTTTCATCAGTGCTTTTATACATGCTCGTTGGTTGTTGGTACTCTTGATCTGGACTTTTTTAAAACAATCTGGATCTGATCGAGATACATTCGCCAAAGTCGACCTCTACCAACTTCTTTCACACTCACCTTATAAATCTGTTTCGTCAATTTTCTTTCATCCATCTGCTTTACGTGTCCTAATTATCTAAGCATTTCTTTATTTATCTTTGTTACCACATCTTTCTTTATACCACAGCGTTCCTATTCCTTACTCTCACTCTGGCTATACTTCTCAGAAAACTCATCTCAGTAGAGTTTATCCTACTTTCATGCTTTTTCTGCCGAACCCAATATTCACTACCATACTTAAGTGTAGAGACCAGCACTTCTCTATGCACACCAAGCCGTGCCTTTTATGTCACGTTCTGTCTGTTATGAAGGGCCCCATTTATTTGTTTTTGTGCCAACAACCTTTGTTTAATATTGTAGTCATACTTTCCGTCTTTCGTAAACTTCACTTGTTCCACTTTTTCTCCTCCAATCAACACCTCGCAGAAAAGTAAAAAACTTTTTATTTTATGTTTTGGTTTTTGTCTTGAGATGAGGTGAATGGTTTCGATGCTAAATAATTTCTTTTACTCATCGTAAAGTGACCAAAAAGTTATAGCCACACAGGTCGTTTTTAAATTGGATTTTTAAGTAACTGCTTGTGTCCGTGCACTCTTGGTGGACAGATTCGTAGTCCATTGAAAAGTTACATTTGTGGTTGCGTTTTTTAGAGGACGCAATTTTATTTTTTTGATGTGTAGGGGGGGTCGGTGTAAAGCTAATACCAAGTTTGTGGGGTCGCCACCCTTGTCCCACGGCCGTCATCTTGAAAATAGGGGTTGATGGGTTTTTACGATATATCTCTTAAAATATTTATTTGATAAAAAAAATTTATTAACATTTTTTGTTGCAAATTAAATTCTCTACAACTTTGATCCAGTAAGTTTTTCTCGTAGAACTATAAAAAAAAAAGTTATAAGCGAAAATCTTCAGAAATTCGAGAAAAAAATTTATTTATTTTATTTTCGATATAACTTTTTTTTTATCATTTTACGAAAAAATGATATCTGACCATTTTTGTAGATCGTTTTTTGAGAAACAACTTTTATTCACTATTCATTTATTCATTTTTTCATTAAATCAATAGCTAAGGTTTTACAGTGCTCCGAAGTGAGTACTATTTTTCAATATTCTTAACTATACCTATATTATACGTGTGTACTAATAATATGTCATCAGTTATTGTTTTTTTTTTTATTTTTTTTTTATTTTGTTATTATAACTTTTTTAATTACAAATTAATTATTAATAATATTGCAAAATTTCGGAGCGCTGTAAAACCTTAGCTATTGACTTAATGAAAAAATGATGCAAATAAAAGTTGTTCCTCAAAAAACGATCTACAAAAATTGTTAGATATCATTTTTTCGTAAAATGATAAAAAAAAGTTATATCGAAAATAAAATAAATAAATTTTTTTCTCGAATTTCTGAAGATTTTCGCTTATAACTTTTTTATTTATAGTTCTACGACAAAAAGTTACTGAACCATAGTTGTAGAGAATTTAATTTGCAACAAAAAATGTTAATAATTTTTTTTTATCAAATAAACAGTTTAAGAGATATATTGTAAAAACCATTTTAACCCCTATTTTCAAGATGGCGGCCGTGGGACAAGGGTGGCGACCCCACAAACTTGGTTTTAGCTTTACACTGACCCCCCTACACATCAAAAAAATAAAATTGCGTCCTCTAAAAAACGCAAGGTAAGGCCTAAAAAATGTAACATTTCAATGGACTATCGAGTTGGATGCGGTATACTCATCCTGACTACCTGTAATCGAAAAAGGTTAGGGTGGAATTTGATGCGGAATATTTATTAAACGATTCTACCGACAATTATTGTAATACTGGACACTGCTTTCAACTTTTTTAAATTATGAAAAAACCAAGGAAATATGCATTAAGATATTCTGCTATTTATTTATTTATAAATAAAAGCATGCGTTTAAAGACACACACCATTGATTTCTTTAAAAAATTAGTATGTTGTTTAACTTTACAATACATGCTAAACAAGAAAATATATACCTATAAACACATAAAAATAATCCAAGGATATTTTATTCCAAACTTTAAAATTATTAAAGTTTTGCTGTTGATAAATTACAAGTTAATTTTAATAAAATTTATTTAATCCACAACTTAATTTAAAAAATGATATATAATTTTTACAGAAAAATAGAAAAACCAATAATACCCTTTTACTCCAAATTAAAATAAACTAATAAATGGTGTGTCCTCCTCATGATTAGAATCAAGTTATTTATTTCTTATTGAGGTATAGCTGTCCATGCTCTCTGCAAAGCCTCAAATAATTGTTAGCGGTTCTGAAAATTCTTCCAACCTCTCTAAATTCCTCGTTAAAGCTTGTACCATAAAGCTCTATTAAATAAATCCGGTGAATGCGCAGTCACGGTAATACATTCGATACTATTTGCATTAAAAAAGCTGTTGCCCCAACATATGGTCGTCCATTATCATGCATCAGTACAATTTCTCCATTGGCTGAGGAAGATGGAAGCACAACTAGCAGTATTTTATTTATGTAACTTTTGGCATTTAAAATTTTTTGCAGCAAAACGACATAAAATCCTATCTATCATCGATGCTGATTTCGCCTTAAGCCATTATTACTGTAGCTCCTCTATAAGAATGAACTTCCGGTGTACATTCTGTAATCGTGCTTCATTGCTCGGTACACTCCATACTCTTACACGTTTTGAGTCAGGATGTATCACAAATCTTTACTTGTCTGAAAAACAAATAAAACGTTATTGGACATTTTGCCATAAAACGTGTTCCTCATTCCAAGCTAAACGAGCAACGCGATTGCCACACATTAAAGAACGATGTTAATTATGGAAATTACGCTTTAAAATATGCCAAATGCTTAACGCTATGTCTGTTTGTGGAGCGCCAGTTTGTAGCATGCCGATAACGCTTAGCATTTGTTCGTTGTTTAAATGATCTCTTTTTATATTTGATTCAAAAATTCATATAATTTACTTTGATCTTAAATTAATAGTAACACCTTTTTTCAGTGTTTGAAAGCGATAGAATATAAAGCAATAACAAAAACATGTTTTTAAAATGTTTTTGCTAAGCTTCTTGTTGGTGCTAAAGTAAAAACATCGGAAAATATAGTGACATACATTGTGGGTTAAAAATACAATATTTAATTAACTAAATTAGTATCTCTCATTATTTCCATGTGTAAATACGCGGAGAGCATATATTAACTTTATTGTTAAACATTTTTAGAAACAGGTGCAATAGACTATTTTTTATTAATGTCTTATTCAAGCAAAAAAATATATATATCTTCTTTATACACATGATATCCCAACACCTATTGACACGAAAATAGCAATGTTTGCCGATGACACGGCTGTGTTGACGGCAGGAGAAAAAATTGCTGACATCAAATAAATTACAAGAAGCGACTAACAAAATCTGTAAATGGACGAAACAATGGCGGATCAAGCTGAATGAGGCTAAAACAACCAATGTAAACTTTACAAATAAAACTTTTATAGGTCATCAAAACATATTCTTAAATAACAGTACACAGCACAACAGTACAACAGTAAACACAGCTCAATATCTCGGAATGAATTTAGACGCTAAGTTGCGCTGGAAAGTGAAAAGAAGAGAACTTGAATTCAGATATAGAAACATGTATTGGTTACTTGGGAGGAAATCGCACCTCTCTATCCAAAATAAACTCCTGTTATATACACAGGTATTAAAACCCGTATGGACCTACCCTATACAGTTGTGGGGATGCGCTAAACCTAGCAATATAGCTATAATACAAAGATTTCAAGGTGCTGGGAGGAATAGTAAATGCACCATGGTATGTTAGAAATTGTGATCTACACAGGGATCTAGGAATTCCAACAGTAGCTGAGGAAATCAAAAGATATGCCAGGAAGTACGAGACTAGGCTACACAATCACCGCAACATTGAAGTGTTATTAGAAGTTTTGAAGAAAATAGGTATTGATAACAATGACCTTCGGATAATAAAAAATCTACTGGAATCAAACAGCACAAGTTAAAAACAAAAGTTAGATGACTGATGAAATGAAAATTCAACGGGGCGTGCAAAAAGGGTGTGTGTCGTCACCACTTTTATTTAACATATATTCAGAAGAAATATTTAATAATGCGCTGTGTGATTCATCAGCAGGAATTCTTATAAATGGTAAACGAATCAACAACATCCGAATCGCGGATGATACAGTAATATTCGCCTACAAACTAGAGGACCTACAAAATATGATGAGCCAGCTTTCAATGCACAGTCAGGAATATGGAATAGATATAAATATGAATAAAACCAAATAAATAGTGAAAAGCAAAAATCCACCACCACCCAGACAGCTTATTATCAATAATACAGGTAATGAAAAGGTAGAGACTACAACATATTTGGGAACTACAATCAACGAAAGTTGGGATCATTCTCTCGAAATACGTTGTCGAATAGAGAAGGCTCGTACTGCATTCCTTAAAATGTCGAAATTGTTTAAATGCCACTTTCTGAACTTAACAACTAAAATACGACTTCTATGTGTTTCCTGTGCTCCTATATGGAGTTGAGTCATTGACTGTAACAGATGCAGCCAGTAAAAGGATGGACGCATTTGAGATGTAGCTGTATCGACGTATACTAAGAATCTCTTGGACAGGCTATGTTACAAACAAAAGAGTACTCGACATTTTAAACAAGAAAATGGAGATCATGAGTACAGTCAAAAGTCGCAAATTGGAATAATTAGGACACATCATGAAAAACAGCGAAAGATACGGTCTGTTGCAGCTTAACCTACAGGGAAAGGTGCTTGGAAAGAGGGGACCAGGCAGAAGAAGGATCTCATGGCTTAAAAACCTGAGAACTTGGTTTGCAACCTCCACCACGGGTCTATTTAGGGCCGCAGTTGATAAAATAGTTATTGCCAGAATGATCGCCAACTTCCGGTAACGGACAGGCACTGGAAGAAGAAGAAGAAGAAATTTTTAAGTACCTTAAAGCAAAATTGCTGGTTGGTCATATTTGACCAGTTGCAGTTTCAATGCAGAGAAAAAAAAATGTAACCAAATACGAGTAAGTGAACATAAAGAGTACATAATTTTTCGAATTTAAATACCCAATTTACTAACAATTAAGTCGCGCGAATAAATACAAGAAACGTCATTTAATATTTTGTGGTGATTTTTAGATAACAAATAAAATCAAATCGTTCGTTCTGAAATAAATTCGCGCAAAAGGCAAAATCAATTTCACTTTCTATTCTGT
Source organism: Agelastica alni (assembly GCA_950111635.1). Classification (NCBI taxonomy): domain Eukaryota; kingdom Metazoa; phylum Arthropoda; class Insecta; order Coleoptera; family Chrysomelidae; genus Agelastica; species Agelastica alni. The sequence goes on along the minus strand of OX467708.1, from coordinate 19,093,375 downwards.
TTATAGCAGCGCCGTAACAAAAACTGATAAATTCAGTTTTACTTTCTATGTCTAGCACAAAAATTCATTGACCTGGAATTGTGGCAGGACGGTCTAAAAAAAATCCAATGCATGCACATTCTAAAAATAGCTGCTCGATCATGGAATATTTATTCATTCATTTCAAATGAACGCTATCGGGAAAAAATATTTTCATACATTTTTTGTTAAGGTATTTCTTGACATAATTTATAAGAAATCTGGCAGTTACAAAATTCGTGCTAGAGTAGAATCATGGGACTTTCCAATAGAAATTATTATTATTATTTAGCAATAGGATCGGGCCTGACAAAAGCCATTGGGCACCTCGACCTTAAGATCGTTTGTGCTATTCTTTGTTATTGTTTGTTATCTATTGTGTGTCGTCTGGGTCCAATTTAAGCCCTTTGATGTAGGAGATCTTGCGTTACGATTTCTAACATCTTAGTAGGTAGGAGTTGCCTCACTCGTCTGTGTGATAATGTTTTACATTCTATTTGTCCTCGCCACAGAATCTGCAGGAATCATTCTACTGGGTGGTGAACTGTAGGGATTTCAACTAGCAAATTTTTGGTCTTTTCTATTTAGATGTAAAATATTGTTGTCCCCACAGTAATGCCAGTCCAGTAGGCATTTGGCTTGTTTGGCCTGTTCTAGGTTATACCAGTGTGTGGATTTCAGTCCTTGCTCTAATCTTTTAGTTTCTGCTTTAATATATTATTTTATATGAACGCAGTATAGTTCTGGACCAATTAATAGTTCCTTTGAACCTTTATTGCCAATGAATTGGCTTTTTCATTACCCGAACTGCCTAGATGGCTGGTAACCAAATAAGGCAGATTTCGTTGACTCTTGCCAGTTGCTCAAGGCAATCGTGGTATTTCTCGATTAGCTTGGATTTTTTTGTGACGTTGGCCACAGCCTTGATTGAGGACTTACTATCACTGGCTGTATACATTTTTGCTCCCTTATAATTCTTATCAAGAATAATTCGGGTGCACTCTATAATTGCCACTTTTCGGATTAAAAGTTTGAGCAGTCATTTATAGGGATAATCAACAATTAAAATCCATGAAACAATAATTATGATATATAAATGTTAACAATAAAGTTACGGCGGTTGCACGGCGGAAACATTAGCTTTGTTCGCGGGTCACTTTTGGAACCGATTCCAAACTAGAACCGAACCAATCTAGGATTTTTAAAAGCGCATGTCCAGTTATTTAACTAATTCGGAATTGATTTACCGTGAACGACTAATCCAGAACCAGAACTACTGAATGACAATCGACAAAGACAATTCATTCCGTTTTTGATTTCCTAAACTAAATAAAAGATTAAAATTTAATATGGTAAAGGAAATAAGAAGCTACCGACAACAATATTATAAAAAACGGCTATATTTCTCAGACTACTCATGTCCGCAGCTTTAATCCTATTTTTTAATGCTTTTACTGCCAAACTCAACATTGACTACTATATATAAGTGCAGGAACCAACACTCCTCTATGCACAGCCAGACGTGCCTTTGTTGATACTTTCTGGCAGTTCATAAAGCTATGCAGTGCCCATTTATTAATTTTCCTGTCAACACCCTTCGCTCAATGTCACTGTCATACTTTCCATCTCCCGTAAACTTTGAACCCAAGTATACAAACTCATTTACTTGTTCCACTCTTTCTCCCTTAATCAGAACCTTACAGTTTGTCGTGCTTTCTTCTCTTTCATAAACCATTACTTTCGTTTTGCTTACATTTATTTTTTTCCTCTCTTGATTTTCAGGGCATTATGCATAACATTAACCATCGCCTACAACTCCTCTTCAGATGACGCTAATATGACTTAATCATCGGCATAAAGAAGGCAGAAGTGATCTTGGATAAACATTATAATTTGTTATAGAAAAAACAGATACCATTAATCTGTTTTAAGTATGTTGCTGTTCTGATAGTGATATTCTGTTCAATCAGATGACCTGAAATTTACTAATATCATTGGATTGCTTAAGCAAAAAATTCAGAATAAGGATGAGTATAAAAGTGGGCAATAAAAATTTAATGAACGGTTAAAATGTTTAAGAAAGTGAAATTAAAATGAAGATAAAATATTATCTTTGCGAATTATATTAAGCTCCACACATGTGTTGCAGTTATTTGTGCAGTTTTTATAATCACTTCTCTATGACCTCGAAAAAGTTTAACTACCTCTACTTCGTAGAAAAAAAACTTTGTTATTTTTATAAACGCGATAAGAAAAACCAAACCTAACCGTGGCAATATCTTTGTAGACCGGTCTATCTCGCTTCCGTCCGCACAAATATACAAAGACACTGCCTGTTATGTTAAAACGAGTGACTAATACGCTAACTAGTCAACAAATTTGTTAAAAACTGCAATTCGCTGCAGTCTCAAGTTCAACAAACTAGACCCTGACTCCTTATGCTCGTCTAGAGTTTGTCTAGCCGAGGTCTAAATATTACCTTCTATTTATCATTTATTATAGTCGTTCGTATATTCAAATTATGCACTTCAGTCAGATAATTAACGTGTACTTACGACAGTAGCGTACGTCGCCTCGCTTTATACTTTTTAATGGCATTTTTTTTTCAAATATCCAAACAACTAGATAAATCATTTAATAAATTAAAGCAATTAGGTCCTAGGTTAATATCAAAATAATTAGCTATCATTTTCACGTAACATTAAATTTTGTATAATTGTTTTTTATAAACAGAGAAACCAAGGGCGCCTAGTTGGATTTGAGTATTGAGTTGGATTTGAGTCTTGCATAATTGAAGGTTTGTTTTTATCGGGTGTCATGGCCGTTCAACAAACAATGACTATCATGTTGACACCCATGTATGATAGATCGCATTATCGACAGCTGTCCGAAAAAGTTCAACTGTAGATTTCCCATACCACAATACCTTAAATTCTTTAATCACAATGTTCTTCTCGTTAGACTACGTTTGCCGAGAATTTTACTCATCATAATCAGCTGTAGGACGGTAGCGAAAAACCTTACATGAAAATAAATTCTACACAAACTAAAGAGCTTGGTTATAAATGACTACTGGATCGGCCGTTATAGATGTCTGGAGGTTCACAGTATAACGGTGCAAACAAATTGAACCTCTTATTTTTATCGGTAATAAAAATGATGAACAACAGTCTGACATAACAGTCAATACATTTTTCCGTAAAAAAGTAAAAGATTCTCTATTAATTCTTCGTCAGGGTTGATTTATTTATCAGGCAAAATGCTGTTACAGTATAGCATCCTTCTTCTCTTCTTGAAGTACAAACTCGACTTATAAAGATCGGTAACAATTCTAGAAAATTCGTTGTATATCCTGTGCTTTTCTTAGCAGTTCCTGGTACTCCTTTCCAATCAATGTTTCTTGACCATAGGCATTGTCTTTGCCCGGGGCACTGTTTGCCATCGATTTTGCCCTTAATTATAAACTTTAGAAAGGCGTATCTATTTTCTCTCATCAATTGTCCGAGGCAGGCAGTTTTCCTTTTCTTGATAGTGTTCATGAGATCGCGTTCTTTGTTCACTCGTCGTCGAACTTCATTGTTAGTAAGATGGTCAGTCTAGGGAATTCTCAACATCCGCTGGTATATATCCACATGTCAAACGCCTCTAGTTTATTCAGCGTACTGGTTTTTAGCATCCACGACTCGGACCCCTGCAAAAGCACAAAAAATACATTGCCAGATTGAGATATGTTCGCCGAGGTCGACCTCTACCGACTTGCCCATTACACTCGCCTTATAAATATGTTACGTCAATCTTCCTTCATTTATCCTCTCTACTAGTCCAAACCAATTAAGCATTACTTTATTTATCTTTTTAAACACATCTTCCTTCACGTCATAGCTTTCCCTTGTCTAACTATTATTCACTTTATCCAACCAAGTCACTATATTTCTCAGACAACTCATCTTTGCAGCGTTAATCTTATTATCATGCTTTTTCTGCCAAACCCAACATTCACTACCATAATTAAGTGTAGTGACGAGCACTTCTGGCTGCTTATAAAGTTATTCAGGGCCTTATTTATTTGTTTCCCTGCCAACACCCTTCGCTTAAGGTCACAGTCATACTTTCCATCTCTCGTAAACTTTAAATCGAAGTATACAAACTTCAATATTCACTTGTTCCACTCATTCTGCTTTAATCACCACCTCGCAGTTTATTATGCATCATTCCCTTTCAAAAACCATTACTTTCGTCTTGCTTACATTTACTTTTACACCTTTGATTTTTAGGGCATCATGCATAATATTAACCATCGCTTGTAAATCCTCTTCAGATGATACTAATATTTCACGTCGAAATCATTCAATCAATAGTCTATGCATAAGTTAAACAGCCATGGTGAAGCCACACATCTCTGTCTCACACCTTTTTCAACGTCCGTGTAAGCTCCGTTTATCCTGACACAAGAAGTGAAGCAGTAAAGTGATTTCAGCGCACAAACTACCGCTCACACCATACATAGACAATGTTAACATTTTAAAATAACTAAACTAAAAGCCAATAATCTAATTCAATTTATTACTTTAAAAAGGTTTATTATTGCACTAAAGGGAAGGTTTTTGTGAATAATTAGGTACTTTAAATAGCATAAATTTTAATTTAGGTGCTAAAGTCGTTAAAATTAAGATCTAGTTTAGTGGTAATAGTAGTAGTTGTTTGGAAGGGTTACGTTTTAATATAACAAAATTGGTCTACTTTTTTCTAAAAAACTTTCTTTCATAAAACTTCTAGTACCCAACTAATTTATGCTATAGAAGGTCCATTCATTTAAATTTCATATAGGTAGGTACCCTTGCAATATTAAATACACAAATTTAAATTCAGACCACATCCTTTAACCTCCATTTCCTTCACAGATTATTCATTTTAAAAAAATCGAGATAATTAACAGATATTTTTTTATCAATAGTTAAAAAAAAAATTAAATGTAAATTATTTCGTTATCTTTTGTTAAAATAATGATATATTCGTATACGTGTTAATATTCGACCACAAAAATAATATATGTAGAATTAACATTGTATTTAGTTATTTTTTAAACCAGTGTTTGTTAAAATATTTGATAATAATTGTAAGGATTTTTTTATTAGTTAGTTTAAAAGTACCCTGACACTTACGCAATAAAAAAAAAAGGTAAAAAGCCTTCTCATTATATTGAGGAACGACTAACTCGCTAACTAGTCAACAAGTAAAACCAATAGCGTTTCATTCAAGTTCAACAGACGAGACCCTGACTCGAATTTGTCGGATGTCTAGAGCTTGTCTAGCCGACTCCTAGACGTTTCTACCTACTTTTAGCGAATGCAGTCGAGAAATCCATTCATTATCGTTAGTTCAATAGTGCAGGTTGCAAAACAGTGCCGTGGAGGTATACAATTAATTTAAAATTAAAATATTTTGCAACTATTTAAGCATTCGAATACTAAAATTAATTAAAAGTCTAAAATTGTTGTTAAAATAGCAAAAAACTTCTGTCGGGTAAAACAATTTTTTGCAAAACTACTAACTGGTGGCATGATACAATTAATTGATGAGTATGGCGCATAATTAAAAAAAGAAAAATACACAAAATGGTTTAGCAAATAGCAAAAGAGGAAAATGTTGAAAAATAAAAAAAAGGCGTGGGATAAGTAAGTAAATAAAAAAAGAAGTTAAATATTTTTATACCTAACATTTCTTAGTGTTTCTGTTAGACTAATGGAAAGAAAACTGGAATCTTCAAGATATCCAATTTACTTACTTTACGCGTGATGAAAAATCTACCTAGTTTGTTATTTTTTGTACTCTGTCATAGGCCGTAGACTTGGAAAAGGCCTATGACAGGAATTAATTGTGGTGGTCATTGTCTATGTATGGGGTAAGCCGTAGCCGAGGAAACCACTGCTTGTGTCAAGATGAACGGAGCTTACACGGACTGATTTAACATCGAATAAGGTGTTAGACAGGCAATTTTTGGCTTCGTCGTGGCTCTTTAACTTATTTATAGACGGTTGTTTAAAATATTAGCTGACTCAGATAAATTAAGTAAGCAATAATGTGATAAGGGAACGCTGTGGTGTGAAAGAAGATTGACGAAACAAATTTAGAAGGCTAGTGTCAATGGACAAGTTGGTGGAGTTTGACCTGGGCGAACGTTTTTCGATCAGATCGAAATTATTTTGAAGAAAGGCCAGGTCAGGAGTACCATCAGCAAAGTAGAAGAAGCAAAAGGCATGTGTAAGAACCATAGCAAGTAGAAAGAAGTGGCCTATGCCTACCCCTACGGAAAAAAGGCGTGACTTCCTGCATGTATTTAAGTACTGTAGTTTAAAATTTGGAATTAACCGTTAGTTAACATTTCTTTTTTTTTGCATTGGATGATGATTCTTAATTTTAGTCTTTAAAGGTTTTTGTGTATTACACTGTGTGTTACACTTACTTCGTTACTTTACTAATTTATATAGGTTCTTTATTATTTGATTGTTATATTCTTTGGGGTAGCATAGGGGTTGTCCAAATATTGTCTGTTTTCTGATATTCATTGCTTTCCGTTCTGAGAGAATGTTTCCTGCATTATTTACAGGAAATGTCTTCTTCTTCTTCAGGTGCCGTCTTCGTTGGGAAGGCGTATTCTTGAAACAGCAGATCTGAACAACTGATTTGTTGTGCATTCGTACCAATCACGCAGATTCTTCAACCACGAGTGGCGTCTTCTTTCGACACTTCTTCTTCCTTGAATCTTTCCCTGTATTATCAGTTGTAACAAGGGGTATTTTGACCCCCTCATAAAATGTCCCAGACACTGAAATTTTCGTTTTTTAATGGTCAGAATTATTTTTTTTCTTTGTTCATCCGTCTGAGCACTTTAATATTTGTTATTCTGTCTATCCTGCTAATTTTTTATATTCTCCGGTATGTCCAGTGTTCGAAACTGTCTTCTTCACTGTTCTTCTATTTTGTGTAATTGGTCCCTCATTGGATTGTGACCGATGACCTAGAATTATTCGGACCTGGCTCCTAATCTTGTTCATTGACAAACATTTTCCCATGTTACATTTTAAATTGGTCATAAAAATCTTTAATTTTAAATTTTAAACGGTTTTATTTTTTATTAAATCTAAATGCTATTTTAAGAACTAACAGACAATTAATGTCAAATTTGGCTCATGCAAACTCAACTCGGAAAAAGACTGTTTACATGGGCTTTATGTACCTAATCTATTTAAGTAAAATAAAATATTATGGATCCCTCAAAATTTTCATAATTTTTAGTGTAAAGTAAATACAAATAACTTTTGTTACTTATAAATAAACTGGGCTTTCTATCTAGTATTACTTTCTAAACAGTCTTTAAAAAAAAATACGTTTAAAGAAGTACAACAGTAAAAGACACATATTTAAAGAGGTATTCTTATTACATAATTGCAATAGTAATAATTGATCAAAACAAATACTCTTTTGTACAAATAGATGCCAGTGTCTGTCAGTGTAGGGTAAAGAGGAATAAAATACGTGACCGTACTAGATAAACGGGCATCTTGTAACACTCAAATCCCATAACACATTATTACCATTAGTCGATAAGACCTTGATGGAATGTATTCATCGGGCAACAAGTAGGCTTAGGTCGAATGCGGCAGCGGACCGAGCGCGGATGCAGTTAGAGGTGAGCTATTCAAAGTTGTGGTTACTTTTCATTAACTTAGTTACGGTTACCGTCGTTCCAAAAAACTAATTTTTTTTTAAATAACATACAAAACAAAGCATAACCGTTTTTCTTTCCACTTTATTGTAAATAGAACCATTAAAAGTGCAAGTTAACATACTTTGCACAACAATCCCTAAAGGATTTTATTTTAAACCACCTGTAATGTCGTATTTTTTTAATAGGATCATAATAACCTCATTATTTATTGAGCTACAAGAGTATAAAGAAGACCGTCACTAACTTAATTTTTTTGAGACACCCGACGACTTTATATTTTTTGATGCGACTCCCGTCGATATCTTTGACGAAACCCTCACTGGCTATATTTATTTTGACCAACCGCCAATGATTTTTGCGATCACCTCCAATCACCCATAGAGCTTCCTTCTTTTGAAGAATCTTTAAAATCTAATTGTATAGTTTTCTTAATTGAAAATGTAATTTTTTTTTAAATTTAACTGGCTTTAAAGCAGAAACTTTTAAGTATATAAAATTGTGAAAATATCGTCCTGAAGCATAAATTATGTATTCAAAAACTAGACTCTAGACGTTTCTTATTGACATGAACTGTCCAGTATCATTCTGCGCTTCTAATGTTATATCGATAAAATGTCAGCATTATTTTTTTCTGACTATGCTTTAACTAAATAATTTTTTTTTGTTTAAACACTATACAAAAATGCGCACAAAAATTACAAGCCTGATTATGTATTTTTCATTAGATACGTTAGTGTTATCTTGTTTATGCAACCCACTACACAGTATGGTCGGGTAAAAAATGATTATTATCCTACATTTTAATATTGTTTTTAGTTACATGCTTACATACGCCTTTATTCCTTAGGTGCAGGCAGAGACCACTTTTTTCTACTTCCTACGGTTCTTCCACACCTCTTTTGCTTCTTTTAATTTTATCAGCGCTTTCATACATGCTCGTCAGCTGCTGGTACTCTATCACTAACTGTAATAATTTTAATAAGGACTCTAACCGTCCAATTTCAACGCGCTTACATTTTTCTGTAAAAGTATTTTTCAATGTTAAATGAACAGAAAAGTGATTTTCCACTATTTTTATAATTTTATCGATTTGTGTCGTTTGTAATGGGGAAGACCAGAAATTGATGAAATCATTCCAAACCTCTTTCAATTGATAAATAGTGATGCTGGTTTAGTGTACAAACAATATCATAAGTTAAAATCTAAGCAAATGGATTCTTTAGCGTCAGTACATCAATTCAAAATTAAAAACTGCCAGAATCAGGTGGTAGGTGCTATGACGTAATAGTCACTGTCTCTGTCTGTCAGACACGGCTCAGGACCACGGAAATGTGTGGAAGTGTAGGTTAGGTTAGGTTAGGCTCGTTACACTGTATTACACCAATGAGAGAAACCTATACAAATGGCGCATGGACATTTATATTTGAAATGAAAATTGTATTATTTATACTACAGAACGAATAAAAAATATAAAATTACATTTCATGATAATGACCAGCGAAGAGACAGCAATAACCATAAAAGTCGCGCCTTTGAATGCGTCGAGGAATACATATACATGGGTCATGCTGTCGGACTGGGAAAACAAAACCAAACCACAGAAATATCCCGAAGAATGGCAGCTGGACAGCATCCGGTAGGCTAGGCTACATTCTAAAATCCCAAATCATTCCAATCAACCTGAAGCGGAAAGTCTATGAGACTTTACCCGTCCCAACATACGGACTGGAGACTATAACAGGGGTAACGGATGTTATGAGAAGAGTGGCCGAACTAAAGTGGAGATGGGCAGGTGATGTTGCAAGGCAGAACCGATCCAAGTGGACTAACAAAATAATGCATTGGCGCCCAAGAGATATAAAATAAAACGCAGGAAGACCCCCAAAACGATGACGGGACGACATTCAGAGGAGCAGGGAGAAAGTGGATGGACACGGGCTAGGGATGATGATATTTTTTAAGCATGAAGGTTGCGATTATGCTGTTTCCAAAATTAAGTGGTCTTCCCTATTAAATTATTCATATGTTGTAACGGACAATTTAAATGTAACGAAACTTAAAATAAATTTGCTCTTTATAATCTTAAATATTTAATCAATGGGTATGAAGCATAAAATTTCTTAGATAAAAATGTAAATATTTTTAGAACTGATTTTAATTCATCAATAAAAGACCAATAATTTACACTTTTTTTTTAAAAAATGTCTTGTTTTGCTTTAGTTTAGAAATAAAGATAATGGAAAAAAATTAAAAATTGTCTATTGCCAGTTAATTTCTATTAACATTATCGATATAAAGTTAAAAACTTTAGTATATTGTACATTCGATATAAAAAAATGACATTGTTATATTCCTTAAATTCTGAAAAGTGTTTTGAGCGTTGTTCAGAAGGATAGACTCTGAGGTGATATCGTTTACAGTATAATCGTGTGGATAATCTCACCGACAACCTTAACGAAAATCGTTGATACAAATATGCGAAGAAAGCTCACCTCTAACTTCCAAATGATGGGCCATTCTCGGAGGGGGGCCATCCATCGGCCGGCGAGAGGAGAAGGGGCGCAATGCAAGTTCATGGACCTCGATTGCAATTCGGCCGTCTGCTAGGAACGCATGGGTGCACTTTCGCCGCGGGGACTATGCAACTCTTTACCTTGCCCCCTCGTCCGTCCTCAGCCTCACTTTACTTGGCCGCACGCCGCGCCTCGCAAACCAGCGTTGCCGATTGCCAAAACAAATTTTACGCTTTTTTTTTTCACATTTTAGGCAACGCGATATTTTAGATAATAAAAAAAATATATACGTATAAATAAACTGTAAGCCTCACTTACATGATATTTCATAGACAATATTTTTATCGTTTTCTGATTTAATGAGACGAAGATTAATTTAAGCAGTACCGATTAAGGTTCTGACAGTTACAATAGCGTTATCTATTGACGCTAACGAAGCCAATTCCTTCGTTAGGATTTTTTCTGGTACATGATATACGAAGTGTATCAAACGAATCAAACAATCGTTATTATCGTATGCTTTTGCGATATTTTTTTGTTAATGACGAGAGTAAACTCTCGGGGGTAATACCTATATACTTAATGCTCGCAATAGTATCGAAAGTAATTCTGTCGGAAATTGACGAGATCAAATTGCTTGGTACTCGTCGTGTTATCTCAAAGCAATTTAATCGAGTTCAAGATTTCTGACAGAACTTTTGATAGTATTGTGTGCACGAATTGTATTTATTGAGAACCAATAATCTTGTTCAGTTCAACGCCCAGAAAACACAAAGCGTCACGTTTTCCAAGAAAGTTAATTCCTCAAATCATCCCATCACAATGTCCGGAAATACCCTTAATTCAAGTCCCTCTATCTCGATTTTGGGAGTCACGGTGTCTAATAATATGTCTTGGCATAACCATGTTGCTAACATCGCAAAGTCAGCAAGCCGGAGGCTAGGTTTTCTGTGGAAAGCTAGAACGTTTTTTCTCCTGATCAACTGTTGACGACGTACAAGGCTCAAATCCGACCTCTACTGGAGTATTGCTCGCACATTTGGGGTTCAGCACCAAGATATTCTCTTCGTCTTCTAGATTCCATTCAGAAAAGGGCCATTCGGTTGATAAACAGCTCAACTCTTACAGATACCCTTCACCCACTAGAACATAGAAGAAGAGTTGCAGACCAGTCATTACTCTACAGATATTTACATGGCAGATGCTCCGGAGAAATAAAAACTCTTGTACCACCACTGGCCACATTGGTCCGAAGAACTTGGCACGCTGATCAGTCTCATCCATTTACTTTCAAGATTGACACTACAAGGACCAATCTTCATCAAGAATAATTCTTTTACAGGGCTTCTACGGAATGGAACAAGCTTCCAAAATCAGTTTTTCCAGAGAACTATGACCTGCAACTTTTCAAAAAGCGGGTCCATAATCATCTCCTTTCTATAATCTCTCCCCCTTCTAATAGTCAGAGTGCCCACACGATAGAGCTACACACACACACACACACACACACACACACACACACACACACACACACACACACACACACACACACACACACACACACACACACACACACACACACACACACACACACACACACACACACACACACACACACACACACACACACACACACACACACACACACACACACACACACACACACACACACACACACACACACACACACACACACACACACACACACACACACACACACACACACACACACACACACACACACACACACACACACACACACACACACACACACACACACACACACACACACACACACACACACACACACACACACACACACACACACACACACACACACACACACACACACACACACACACACACACACACACACACACACACACACACACACACACACACACACACACACACACACACACACACACACACACACACACACACACACACACACACACACACACACACACACACACACACACACACACACACACACACACACACACACACACACACACACACACACACACACACACACACACACACACACACACACACACACACACACACACACACACACACACACACACACACACACACACACACACACACACACACACACACACACACACACACACACACACACACACACACACACACACACACACACACACACACACACACACACACACACACACACACACACACACACACACACACACACACACACACACACACACACACACACACACACACACACACACACACACACACACACACACACACACACACACACACACACACACACACACACACACACACACACACACACACACACACACACACACACACACACACACACACACACACACACACACACACACACACACACACACACACACACACACACACACACACACACACACACACACACACACACACACACACACACACACACACACACACACACACACACACACACACACACACACACACACACACACACACACACACACACACACACACACACACACACACACACACACACACACACACACACACACACACACACACACACACACACACACACACACACACACACACACACACACACACACACACACACACACACACACACACACACACACACACACACACACACACACACACACACACACACACACACACACACACACACACACACACACACACACACACACACACACACACACACACACACACACACACACACACACACACACACACACACACACACACACACACACACACACACACACACACACACACACACACACACACACACACACACACACACACACACACACACACACACACACACACACACACACACACACACACACACACACACACACACACACACACACACACACACACACACACACACACACACACACACACACACACACACACACACACACACACACACACACACACACACACACAGTGGCGCGCGTCGCCTATCTAGACCATTGAGATGCACCGCAACAACGTATTGCTTTGAATAAAGTGATTTTCCATCCGCTTTCTTGACGCCGTATTTGATCGGTTTCCTCTTTTAGTCTAGTTAACCCTACGGAAGTTACACTTTTTTGCTTTACCAAAATTAACCCAGAAAATCGCAAACGATTTAAATAGTAATACATTTTTTTTTTGAACAAAATAATTAATTCGTTGTATGGAGATGAATTAGTACTGTTAAGGACTAGTTCCGGTTAAATCAGTCGCAGTAGGATGAAATATATTAAAAAAAAACACGATGGTTGCTGAATAACCCTGCTTGACAATAAACAAAGGTCGCGTGTATATTCTTAAGCGGAAATATATATAATCAAGTTAAAGAAGTAAAGGTCTGATTGGGTGGTAACCAATTCGATTTAAATCGGCACTCAACATCCGCTTTGTTGGGAATAAAGTGGGGACCTTTGACAGATCTCTTTCTTTAATAAAATTGACACAGATGTGTATTATTAAAAAATGATTTTTTTAACGTTTTTACTTTAAAATATTAAAAAATAACAGTAATTCAATATTAAGTTGACCCACCGCCGTTCTGGCATCCTGAGGAATGTCATTTCAGGTTTCTTAACCTTTCTAGGACCAACTTATAAAAACTGCAAATATGGGGTAGACTTCACTTAATTTTGAATTTGTTTTGTTGTTGTGTTAACTATAGTATGTTGGATAGTTTAATTTAATAATAGGTACAGCACCAATAAAATAATAATTAAGATTGTGGGTAAATCAACAGAAATTTATTTTATGTATAATCAAAATAAAAATATTTTTTTTAAACATGTTGGAAATATTAAAATCATGGACAAAAACTAAAATACTTAAAAATCTATACCTTGCAGGTATTGCATACCTTTTAAATACTAAAATGTTCCATACTGACAAATTTATTACACCGAATACACATACTAACCTACCTACAGATGTGCCGCTATAGAAAATATCAAGTATATTACCGATAACATACATACATATACATATATACATTAAAATATATTACTGTTCGTTTGTCTCGCTAAAACTGGATGGACCGATTTGGCTAATTTTGATCTTAAAATATTTGTGGAAGTTTAGGAAAGGTTTAAAAGTAAAAGGTATATTATGTATTTAAATGAATCGCCGTGCGTTAGTCTCGCTAAAACTCAAAAATGGATTGAATGATTTTTTTTGTTTTGTTTGCATTAATACAGTGGTGGTTTAAAAAGAAAAATAATAGTGAAAATCCTAAAGATAAGCTAAAAAATATCTTTAATATAAAAGTCGAAAAAACTGAAATACTTCTTTACCGATTTTAATGAAATTTTTAGGCAATATTCAGATTAGCCCCGCAGGTGTTCCTGTGAAGTTTGGTAGTGATCGGATCAACGAAAGTGGTGGGAAGGGAATGAAATATAAAACTATCAAAAGCGGCTGATATTAGTGCCGAAGTCATAGTAAGATTTTAATTAAATTTTGTAAATATGTATTTATTGCTTCAACTTAAAAAATGGGATAGTTTTATCCCGCTAAGTTCCTACGAAAGGAGTAAACGGGTGTTGAAATATAAAAATTATCACAAATGGCAGATATAAGTGTCGCTAAGTTTAATAGTGATATTCCCAATTATGTAAGCACATATACAAAAGGGGAGTGAAGGGGATGAAATATAAAAACTATTAAATATATATATATATATATATATATATATATATATATATATATACATACATACATAAAGTCACGCCTTTTTCCCATAGGGGTAGGCAGAGACCACTTCCTTCCACTTGCTACGGTTCGTACACACATCTTTTGCTTCCTCTTCTTTCATCAGTGCTCTCATACATGCTCTTCGGTTGTTGGTACTTTTGACCTGGCCTTTCTTCAAAACAATGTTGATCTGATCGAGATATGTTCTCCGAGGTCGACCTCTACCGATTTGCCCATTCACACTCGCCTTATAAATTTGTTTCCTCAATCTTCCTTCATCCATCCTTTCTACGTGTCCAAACCATCTAAGCATTCCTTTATCTATCTTTGTGACCACATCTTCTTTTACACCACAGCGTTTTCTTATCTCACTATTCTTAACTTTATCCAACCGAGTCACTCCGGCTATACTTTTCAGACTACTCATCTCCGCAGCATTAATCCTATTTTCATGCTTCTTCTGCCAAACCCAACATTCACTACCATACATAAGTGTAGGAACCAACACACCTCTATGCACCGCCAGACGTGCCTTTTTTGTCACTTTCTGGCTATTCATAAAGCTATGCAGTACCCCATTCATTTGTTTTCCTGCCAACACCCTTCGCTCAATATCACTGTCATACTTTCCATCTCTAGTAAATTTTGAACCCAAGTACACAAATTCATTAACTTGTTCCACTCTTTCTCCCTCAATCGAAGCCCCACAGTTTGTCATGCTTTCTTCTCTTTCAAAAACCATTACTTTCGTTTTGCTCACATTTATTTTCATCCCTTTGATTTTCAGGGCATCATGCATAACATTAACAATCGCCTGCAACTCCTCTTCAGATAACGCTAATATGACTTGATCATCGGCGTAAAGAAGGCATTTGACGATCAAATTATTCATTTTTAATCCATACGTATTCTCTTTCAGATCTTTTAAACAATTGTCTATGTATAAGTTAAACAGCCATGGCGAAGCCACACATCCCTGTCTCACACCTTTTTCGATGTTAAACCAGTCCGTGCAAGCTCCGTTTATCCTGACACAAGCAGTGGAATCCTCGTAAAGTGATTTCAGTGCTCGTATTAAACTACCACTCACCCCATACATAGACAATGTAGACCACAATTCACTCCATATATATATTTATATATATATATATATATATATATATATATATATATATATATATATGTGTGTGTTGAATCTATAGTTTTCGGGGTCGCTGAGTTTGATAACGATATTTTCAAAGCAGGCAAGCCAACGTTCGGGCAGGACAACGTCTGCCGGGTCCACTAGTTAACTTCATAATATGTAAAAACTTATACTATAAAAAGTAACAAAGTAACATATTTTTTTAAAATTGTTTAAAAGTTAGATGCAGATGTATGATATTAGGGTACGGCTATACCCCGGTCAGACCTACGAAGGTTAAATTCGATTACAAAGGTCAACTATGTTATCTGATGGTTGTGGTAAATCATCCAGTCGATTGCCGATCGTATTCCACATATGTTCGACCAGTGAAAAGTCTGGGGAGTAAAAAGGACATGACAGCAGAGTCATCAAGGTTGCGTTGTCTTATTGGAAAATGGGCTGAATTTACCCTCACAGGTTCAGCGTTTCGTATATAATAATTTCCATTCAAACTTTTGTCAATACTATCTCATACCATTATGGGGGTGGGACGTAGTTAGCCTGCCCCCCCAGTGCGACAGTTGATGAGTCTCTTGTGGCTCATTTTTGTGTAAGTACTGGATGCCGTTTTACAGCAAGTTCTAAATTTCTGCGTTTTCCACGTCACCGTATTATTCCCATATCCCAATTTAATCTGCCGTTGCGCCACTCAAGCCGAGCAGCACGAAGTCAAGGTGCCAGAGAAAAACCTACTCTCGAACCTCAAAAGTGGGTTTTCTATGATAGATCGATGCCATAGAGAACTCTTTGTTTTAAAACTTCCACTTCTCACAAAGTTCTCACGACCATCATCAATGACAGAATAAAGGTCACAGTAAACAACAAGATTGGTGAATATCAATGTGGATTCCGCGAATTTAGGGGCACTACAGACCAATTCTTTGTCGTGAGGCAGGTACTAGAGAAGTGCTATGAGTATGAGATCGACCTGCACATCCTATTTGTGAACTTCAAACAGGCTTTCGATAGTTTAAAACGCTCTAAACTAAAAGACGCACTCAAAGATCTTGGAATAACACCTGAACTTATCAACCTAGCTATGATGACCATGAACAACACAAGAGCAAAGGTGAAAATTGATAACAATCTGAGCGATCCATTTGACATATCATCTGGAGTTAAGCAAGGCGATGGACTCTCTACAACACTATTCATCATAGCACTGCATAACGCAATACAGTCTATTGACCAGAGAGGAACCATTTTCAACAAATCCACTCAAATACGTGCATATGCGGATGACGTGGCAATCATCGCCAGAACAAAGGACCGCCTGATTGAAGTTTACAAGGAAATAGAAAAAAACGAAATAGAACTGGGACTATGTGTCAATATACAGAAAATAGTTTACACGAAAGTATTACGTTTTAATTTTTAAAATTTTTATTTAAGTTGTGTATTAATAAAAATATCGATAAGAATAAACGATCAAGAAAGTAATTTCATTAATAATATATGTGTTACTTTTCCAGTGCCTAAAGCATACAGTCTATATGAGAAAAATAAAGAATTATGGGAGTGCTGTTGACAACCACTGAAACACGGTTTCCAACTCGTTAGTTTAAACTAAACTGACCAAAAATTGCTTCGTTTTTTCACCCTTCCTAAAACAATTTTTTTGCTGAGATTTATGCATAAATTGTGGAAAATTTTGAATTGTTACATTTAAGGAAAATACCTATGATTTTAACGTTCAAGAAGTTCCTTGGATTGGATAATTTTTATTTAAAATTTTATATTGGCACCTTATAGTGTTGCAGTAGTTACTGATGTTAGTTGTCAAACAACCATAACTCATTTACTTATAGCAAATAAATAATAGTTTAAAAAAAAAGTGTGGGGTGCTTTATATGATGTTTACGTTTTCTTTTTGAAAACTTTACTTTTACCAATATTATCTATTTATTATCAAATATATTAATTGACATATTAGTTTATTGGCACACTTTTTTTATGTAAGTTCAGTTTTAATTGATACAATACAGGGTATAAATTTGATGAGTAATATATGAGTAATCAGGTATTAAATTATTGTATAAACAATGGTTTTAAGTGACGAATTAGGGGACATGATGAAGAATATATATACTACTACGTGAGCAGAAGCCACACGGTAGAACAAATAAAAGGTAGGTTACAAATGATATCCTAATGCGTTCATCTCTGTGAGAACCCCTGTGCAGAAACTGAAAGCTGAAGATAGCAGAACCCCTTAATCTGCAATATGCAGCTTCTCACTTGTGTTTATTTTTGTAGTCACCTCTCTTAAAATTCCACAAAAATTTTTCGTTTATGTAATTTTCTGTAACATAATTGTTTCTATGTCACTTCACTTATTTTCAACACCACTCCCAAAACACACGAAACTACAGCAAGAAACGTGCTAGTTAATGTTTACACTTGCCAGTGCACTGGTGCTTTCAGACCCATACTTCTTACTAGCACAAAAATGTAGAGCTGTGTCTAATTGCAATCGCAATCACTGGCACTGACATGTGTAAATGAGCCTTAAGTCATTGTTGACAAATCTTTTTTGGAGACAATAAGAGTATTCCAACTAATAACTTAAAGTATGCCTTAGCTGCGTAAGATTTGTAGCCTCTGTAGGGAATGCCTTAGTTTTTTTTTGCCATGGATATTTGTCCCTTGTAAACTACACCTCAGCCCTTAGGACTTTTACAGTATGTACTACTACAAATTTGTACTCCGGTGAATTATGTTTCCAACTGTTAAAATTACGAGTTTGTGGGCAAAGTGACAGAATTTTGATGGAAGAATATAGGCTTCTTCCACAATTGATTTTTTTTCGTTCTCTACCAAGACAGTCGGTAAATTCAAATATATCTCTTGATCATCCATGATGCACTGTTGAATTATTATACATTTTATTACAATAACGCTGACGTAAAGCGATGCGTGGTTTTTAAAAAGGTTACCAAACAAAAATAAATTGTATTGAAAATCTCATAAGGTGTGCGTTTATAAACATTTAGCGAAACCCGGTTGACGTTGTTCTGCCTGAATGTTGGTTTTCCTGCTTTGAAAATATCACCATAAAACTAAGCGATCCCAAAAACTATAAATTTGACACTATTATCGGTGTTTTTAATAGTTTTTATGTTTCATCCCCTTCCCAACCCTTATGCATGGGTGCTAACATAATTGGGAATGTCACTATCAAATTCAGCGACCTCAAAAACTATGAATCCAATACTAATGTTTTTTATACAAGTATTCTAAATTTTATGGTAGTGTTTATTAATCTGCAAAAATAATGTTTTGTACCTACGTGATTGCAAACATTTTTTTTAATTACCTGCAAATATAAAAGTGAAGAAAGCCTGGACATTATTGGTAAGGTACTAATACAACAATTATTATGTTAATGTCTGCTTTGGAAGTAGTGATAATGATTTTAATTACCTCAATATTACAAGTTTTATCTTTCATGCTAGCATGAACTTCATCTCCTTAGTTTAAAGCTCTGCATCAAATTGCATACGAAGGACATGGTTGTATGCCAAAGTATTTTCTATCACTTTAATTATTTTATTGTCGTCAAAAAACTCGTTAATAAATTGTATCTTGCCTATATGATTGTATATAATAGTACCCAATCCAGCACTTTCATACCTTGTACAAGTTTGTTCAAGTTCTGTACTGAGTGGAAACAATATAGTTCCGGGTCGCCGGATGGCTGCCCAAAAATTTCCTGTCTTTTGCGGTCGAGTGCCTCGCAGCAGTACAGTATGTGTTTTACTGTTTCCGGATCCTTGCCGCATAGTCTGCAGATCAGGCCTCCATATACAGTCCCATTTTGTTGAGGTGCTTCTTCACTGGTGCGTGACCAGTCAGGAGCCCCGTACTGATTTTTAGCTGATTCCTGTTCTGCCGTCCTTTTGTGGCGCGGTCCTTTAATGTATTCTTTTCCGTGTTTGTTTCCTGGTATGCTTTCCCAGTAGCTTTTGTGGTTTTCCCCAATCCAGTCTTCTACAGACACTCTTACTGTAAGCTTCGGTACCCCTAGGTTTGGAGGAGTTTCCGAATCTCTTTTTGCAAGTTCGTCTTCTTTTTCACTACCTGCAATTCCCTGGTGTCCCGGAACTCATATCAGTTTGACATGATTACGTTTTGCCAGCGTTCTCAGTTCTTCTTTGCAGTTCCATATCAGTTTGGACGTCACTTCCTTGCTGTGCAACGCCTTAAGTGCCGCTTGAATGTCTGACAGGACATTCCTCCTATTGTTTCGGAATTTGGCTAGTCCTCGTTTCCAACCCATTGGCTTACCAAAGCACTAATAATTCTTATTATTTAATACACAATGAATAACACGATAGTAGATTTTATAAATGGTAAATCGCAAAAAGATTTAAATGATTTTTAAGTTAGTTTTTGAGTCTCGGACCAGTAATCCAAAATATGTGTCTGAAACATTCCTGGAACCATTCATTTTCCATTTGACTCAGATACATTTGTGAAACATATTAGACACCAGAAATGACCTACGCATAAAATTGTTTCTGGAACATATTTGGACTGTGTTTGAATACATTCAGATATCTTTCACGGGCAATGTTATAGAAGAAACACATATGAAACATAACATAACTGCTTATGAATTGATTTTAAAATATTTCACGTGCAATGTTTCACAAAAAACGTATATGGGGCATAGTACATAACTGATGTAGATGTTATTAAACATTTCACATAATTCATGAAGACTAAGTAGGTAATGCAGGATTTTAAATGATTCTAACAAAAGAACTAGCCTTTTAAATAGATAGTGGATTTTCCACCTGTATCGCCCATTAAGAAATGAAAATATGAATTAATAATTTCAAACTCAGTATTAGTTGTTAAAACTATTTATAGAAAACATACATTTCATTTTCTTTTTTTTTTTAATTACTATTGCTCCAAGAGAAAACTAAAACACTAAATCTAAAGAATATCTACTTATCTGATATTATATTAAATTATTACGTTATACTCCTACATTCATGCTGAAAAAGGAAAGTAACAACGTTTTGATGTTTAACTATAGGATAACGTCAAAGAGCTAAAACCTTAATACACCTTATAATGTAAAGACCCTATAAGCATAACCATCACGTCTTCTTACCTTTCCCGAAAATGCTGCAGATTCCTTAGTAGGAAATAGGTATATACATAAAATAAAATATAATCCGTACGCAAAAACATAAAAAAAACCGACTTCAAAGACTTATATGGTTTTCTTATGGATACCATTGTGAGAACTGGACCAAATTAAAATAGGAACACGCGAGAAGCACCAGCTTTCAAATAAAAAAAATCATAAAAATCGGTTCACTCAGTCGAAAGTTCTGAGGTAACAAAAAAAAATACAGTCGAATTGAGAACCTCCTCCTTTTTTGAAGTCGGTTAATACGTTGTTAATAAAAATTATGATCAAAAATTTAATATTTAACGACAATAATTTTTAGTTTTCAGTGTAGTCGACAATTGGGACAGAGGTCTGGTAAGTGGAAATTGTATGTTTTTCTTTTTTTCTAATGATAAGTGAAAGTGAGGTAAAGGAGACAGTTTGGTGACACCTAAAAAAACGCCATTAGGTAATTTTATTTTTAAATAAATAATTCGTCACCGTTTCGACAAATTATTAAATCTTAAATAATTTCCTACCGAAATCATTATCGTGTTTTTAGTGAACCTACATCTGGGGTTTTGCCCTTTTCACTTCACCTCAATCATTCACTCTTTCCGATTGATTTTCAACCCTTTGGAATCAACAACTCAATTATATATTACATGTTCCGATTGCTTCGGTCTGCATTTTTTAATTTTTAATGAAGATTCTAAGATGTTTGACTTGTACATGGTAACGATTTTATAGTGACATACTGTAAATACGTATAAGTAAAAGAAAATGAAATTTCAATATACATCATAACTTTATTTTTAGTATTTTCTTGTAATTGTAATAATAATTTTATTACAGGATAGTTACCGTAAAAAATATTAATATTTTTGTGTAGTTAAGCTTCAACTTTTCCAGTTTAAACTGGAAAATCAAGGTGTCTAGAGCGTGTCATGTAAAAATTGCAATTTAATCTACGTCGGGCAATCTAATCATAGAATTTCAGCCAACATCAACACGAAACTGATCACAAAATTAACTTTGAAAGCTGCAAACAAATAGCCAATATCGAAAACTAAAAAACAGGAATACGTGAGGCCATTGAAATAGAGAAGATGGGGCACCTCAACAAAAGAGACGATGCTTTGCATTTACCATCTACATGGAAAACCATTATTAAAAAACAAGCGAAACCACAATATCTGAACACAACTAACATAATACCAAATGAAATTTACCTGATTTGACAAAAACTCTTAGTTATTAGCCGACCAGCGAAGAATACGCATTGAAAATGCCAAGTGAGACCTTGGCGAAACGTCTGCAAAAATCCAATCGAATTCTAACTAACGGACAGATGCAATCCCGGATCGATATTTTATTTAATTCACGTAAATATCTTTTAAATGTAACTTTTTTAGAAAATATGTTTTAAACAAAAGTTGTTGGGATTTTGAGACAATGTCCAGAAAGAAATCGTTTTGTCAACAACAACATTGGTTAACAGGTATATAAATAAAATCACAGATCGTAGTTTTAGTTTAGTTTAAAATAAATTAAGAAAGTAATTATAAAGTAATTAAAAATATTGTATAGAGTTTGTGAATATCTACGTGATTTGTCAAGTAAAAATTGATTGTTTAAAAAGATTAGAATAAACTGTTTAGTTTTTGTACTAAGTGTTTAGAATCATTAAACTCAACTCAAGTCTGCAGGAGTTTGAAGCAGATGTAAGGAGGCTGATCCAGTTAGTGTACCCACAGGAATCGGAAGACTAGGAAGTAACTGGCCGTCCAGCTATTTATTGATGGACTAGAGACCCAGAGATCCAGAGAACTCTTTGATTGACGAACTTTATTAGAAGTTGTGAAGCTTTGGTACTATCATTGGAAGTGGAGGCGGCAGTTCAAGTAAGTTCAATCAAAGAACCAGACCATTAAAGTGATGCAGCTAATGGGCGGAAAATTTTTGAAGGAAATCAAGTCCATGAGAAATGGTATGGGAAACCAGCGAAAACGAACCTATTACCGGTGTGGAAAAACTGGACACTTCATTAAGGATTACAAGTGAGAGTACAACCACTAGCAAACTCACCTGAGAGAACACAATCACGTTTCCACTCACCTACGAGGACCAGCTCGTCTAGTGAGTCCTCATAAAGGCAACAGAAAACTAGGATTAGCCAGCACATCGGGAAGCATGCTGGCTAGCAATAACGAAGCCCCCAGTGTCATTTATGTCAACAGGATAAAAAGAACAATGGATAGTCTCACCATCAGAGAGAAATTAAAACGAGAAGACATTGCATACATCATTTTATACAGCTTGAAGGCCAATAACTTAATACCATTATGTATTTTCTTTTATGTTTATTTCTGTTACTACAGATTTTGGCTGTAAATTGGGTGAATTATATTATAAAGATTTAAATCAGATGATTGGCAATCCGATTATAAATATTCTTCATGCCTGGTAGAATTTAAAAAATATTTCAATACCCGTATCAATTTTTAAATAATTACATGGAATATTTTACATTTCTGTCATGAATTTTTCCAAATGGATAACTCGATTTATTACGTCTTGTTATATGACCTTTTTAAACCTAAAAACCGTCTAATCCCTATAATTTTATTTTATAAGTATCCGTATATTTTTTGACTACGTATTTTCGGGGTTAGATTCGATTTGTGTTTTTAAACGAAACAAAGGATAATATAATTCTGAATAAAAATTGAAAAAATTAAAGAAATATTTTCGCTATTATGTCTTCTCATATGCAATTTGTTTATAAGTAGGTTTAATATTCGGGGATTGCAAAGACCATGGTAAAAATGCCAAAAGTACAAGTTCTTTGTTACTTTTACAAATATATGAACAAGCACTACCACCCACAAAAATAAACCACAGCTACTTCAAACATACATATAGTCACGCCTTTTTCCCGTAGGGGTAGGCAGAGACCACTTCCTTCCACTTGCTACGGTTCTTACACACATCTTTTGCTTCCTCTACTTTTATCAGGGCTCTCATGCATGCTCGTCGGATGTTGGTACTCTTGACCTGGCCTTTCTTCAAAACAATGTTGATCTGATCGAGATATGTTCGCCGAGATCGACCTCTACCGACTTGTCCATTCACACTCGCCTTATAAATTTGTTTCGTCAATCTTTCTTCGTCCATTCTTTTTACGTGCCCAAACCGTTTAAGCATTGCTTTATCTATCTTTGTAACCATATCTTCTTTGACACCACAACGTTCTCTTATCTCACTATTTTTGACTTTATCCAACCGACTCATATATTACAAACTACTCATCTCCGCAGCATTAATCCTATTTTTATGATTTTTCTGCCAAACTCAACATTTACTACCATACATAAGTGTAGGAACCAACAAACCTCTATGCACAGCCAGACGTGCCTTTTTTGACACTTTCTGGCGGTTAATAAAGCTATGCAGTGTCCCATTCATCTGTTTTCCTGCCAACACCCTTCGCTCAATGTCACTATCATACTTTCCACCTCTCGTAAACTTTGAACCCAAGTACACAAATTCATTTACTTGTTCCACTCTTTCTCCCTCAATCGAAACTTCACAGTTTGTCATGCTTTCTTCTCTTTCAAAAACTATCCCAATGTTATTGAATCGGCTTTCGTCTAAATTATCAAAAAATAAAGTCAATTTTTTAATTATTTAAGTTAGTTATTATACAAATTGCAACCCTGGAAGTGACTAATATTTGGTACGTATATTTAAACGGATAAAAGAGTGGATAAATATAATTTTTGAACCTTTTTTAAAATCTTCATTATTTGAGTACACTGTTTTTTTGTCTGAAAACTTTTGTATTGTTGTTTTTAAGAGGATGCAGTGACCTAAATACCCACTCGCCTTCTTAACACATTTCGGTTAAGGAATGCAGACGTCCTAATTTCTCCAATATGGAAATTAATCCGGAAACAATTCGAGCCGTAATTGGGGTTGCGGATGGATTTCATTGAGGAAACAAAAGCCACAACGCCTCGTCTATTGAAATTGTGAAGTTGTTTGGTCTAACGCGGGTCTAACCTTAGGGGATTAAAGGTGTGACCGACACAACTAACCCTATAATCAACCCTCAAATCACATCTATTATTCGACCGTCTGCCCATAAATAAGGTCGAATCATCACTGTAGTTTTAGTAATTTATACGTTTCGTTCGGCGAGGAAATTTGTTAGATATTTAAAATATGAGGTGAGTAATTCCTGTAAAATTTTACAAGTGAAATTAAGAACGATATCGGAGAACGAAACAAAAAGAATTAATTTAAAAAAAAAATAGATTACTAATATTCATTGACTATCATAAAAGGCGACAATTACATTAGCACTAACACTATTAACATTGTTTACAATTAATAAATAAACTAAAATATACTAGATTGTATATTGTAGGGGGGGTCGTAAAGGCTATGCAACCTCTCAAGCACCTCGACCTATCAGATCTTTTGTGCATAACCCTTAATCTATTCGAGGCCTGGGATTC
Source organism: Agelastica alni (assembly GCA_950111635.1). Classification (NCBI taxonomy): domain Eukaryota; kingdom Metazoa; phylum Arthropoda; class Insecta; order Coleoptera; family Chrysomelidae; genus Agelastica; species Agelastica alni. The sequence goes on along the minus strand of OX467708.1, from coordinate 19,067,538 downwards.
CGAGACTTCGAGCAAAGTTTATCAGTTTCCTGGGGGCTAAGTTTCTGACATCGAAGGGCTTTAGGAAGGCCCCTTTCGGAAACTTAAGCCTCTTGCAAAAAAGCGCTGGGCATTCGCAAAGCAAATGTTCTGCAGTTTCAGCGAATTTCTCGCAGTAGCGGCAACTATCACTCTCTGTTTTGCCCATATTTTTAAGTTGATACCTCAGAGGGCAGTGTCCAGTAAGGAGCCCCGTCACCAGTTAAAAGTCTTTCTTTTCCGAATCGAGAAGCTGTTTAGCTTTCCTTGGCGAAAAGGCTAGTCTTGGCGAAAGGCTTACTAGCCTTTTCGCTTGTCTTTGTCCTAGCACTTTATGCCTCTAACTTACTTACTGTGTGCTCTGAAATATTTGTTTTTTCAATATGTTATTTAATTTTTTATAAAAATTTAACCAGAAATAAATTAATTAAATAAATTGTTCGTTGTAATAGAATGAATCTACAATAAAAAAACCTCTTGAAACAATTATAGTGAAGAGATAAAAAGTGAACCAGCTATATAAACAGTTTTAGTAGGTATCTTGTGGTATTATATTTTCGGTGATTTTAAAACTAGATTGAAAAACGACTGGATGTGTATACAATTACATAAGCGAAGTATCTTAGAGAGGGCGCAGTAATATTTAGTCGTCACCGTCAGAAAACCAATTTGATTTAGACAAGTAAATTATTGATAGAAATAAAGGTACTATGGAAAGGGTCCTCACGTGGTTAAATTCGACGGAGTGGGATTAAACGTCTATAAAATACGACAATAGGAAATATGCATGTATTTTTAAAAAAATTTATGTGATAGTTTACATTGATAGTAAAAAAAATGTCAACACCAAAAAACTAATTTAAAGTATTTAAAATAAAGTTAAAAATCGCCAACCAACACGGGCAATTTAAACGCCCGCCATTTTGGCGCGCTTTTTTCATCGTTAAAAATAAAATATTTTAAAAACTAGACCAGCGTTTCTCAAACTGTGGGGCGCGCCCCATAAGGGGGGCGCGTTTACATGATTGGGGGGGCGCAGTACAGATTAAAAATAAAATGGTAATGATAAAATGCTACAGATAGATTTTTAAAAAATCTTTATTGAAATTTTACTTACTTAATGATGACAAAGAAACATTCTAAGGACTAATGGCTAACATGAGCTTGTTTTAAGGCGCACAACTTCTCTAAATTTGGTTCTATGTTAGAGATGGCCACTCTGAGTTCATTTTCTACTTGAAGTTTATTTCTGTATTTAGATTTCACGACAGCAAGTGCAGAAAATCCAGTTTCACAAAGGTAGGACGTTGGAAAAGGCAACAGAATTCTAAGCGCTTTGGCTTTTATAACGGAGTAGTCGTTCGGAAGTTCAGTCCAGAAGTTTGTTAAAGATTTGTTAACAAATTTTAATTTTTGTAAGGGATTTGTTGAAATATCTATCAGTTGTTCTTCTTCTTGCAGTGATAGTCCGACAGGTCTATTTTCGAATGGATTTAAAACCCAGCTCCAGTCTGACAACTTGATATCTTTCTCTGCAAAGAAGTATAGCTTGAAATTCTCAGTTAAGTTTTCTAAATGGCTTCCTATGGTTTTTAGCATCACAGCTTTATGAATATCTTCCAATGGGGAATCTTGCATAAAATCGCAAAATGTGGGAAACATTTCCAAACTGTTTTCTTTCAATTTGTTATGCCATAACTGCAATTTCTTACAAAAAGCATCAATCTTTTGACTTAAATCAAATATATTTACGTCTTTTCCTTGCAGCTGAAGATTAAGTATATTAAGTTTTTCAAAAATATCTACTAAATAAGAAAGCTTCAGTAAAAATAATTTGTCGAAAAAATCTGTTGAATGCTTGTGACCTTCCTCGCTTAAAAATATCGCTATTTCCCTTCTTAATTCAAAGACAGGCTTAACCGTCTTACCGCGTGACAACCATCTGGATGAGGAATAAAACAACAAAGATTGATGCTCAGCTCCCATATCTTCACATAGAACAGAGAACATCCTTGTTTTTAGTGGTCTGGTTTTTATAAAGTTAACAGCTTCAATAACTACTGTCAAAATCATGTTTAGTCCAGGGCTTAGCTTAGATTTTGATGCTAACGCTTCCCGATGTATCATGCAGTGCGTCCAGATAATTTCTGAGGATTCCTTTTCTACTAGCGCTTGTAAACTGTTGTATTTACCAGACATGGCTTGAGCTCCATCGGTGAAAATCGCAACACAATTTTTCCATTGCAAATTCATTTTAGTAATAGAATCATTTGTAATCTTGAACAACTCGGTGGCTGTAGTTTTTCCTTTAATCTGTTTACAAAACAATAAATCTTCACATATTTTAGAACATTGACAGAATCTAATGTAGCAAATCAAATGGGAATCATTACTAGAGTCAATTGCTTCGTCAAGTTGTATAGCAAACAAGTTTCCAGTAAGCTCAGATTCAAGCTGCTGCTGCATATCAACTGATATATCGTTAATTCGTCGACAGATTGTATCATTTGACAGAGGAATATTGTTAAGTTGTGAAGTAAAATTTTCACCAAACATTATTTCTACAATGTCTTTGCAAGCGGGTAAAATAAGTTGCTCTGCAATAGTGTGCGGTTTTTTGCATTTAGCTACTTTGTATGCCACTTTATATGATGCCAAGAGAGCCTTCTCATTTACTGCCAGTACTCTATGGAAGCTGGATTTTTGTTTTTTAAACAATCTGAGTTTCTCCACAAAAAAATCTCGCGGTTTATTGACATATTCTCTGTGCAGCGTTTCTAGATGCCTCTGTAATTTATTTGGTTTCATGCTATCTGCAGCCAATACTTTTAAACAGATAACGCATTGTGGTTTTTCTTCGCCACCTACTTCAAGGCTAGTAAAGCCCAAATTTAGGTATGATGGGTCATATTTTCTTGTTTTAGATTTCGGACGATTTCCACCTGAACCTGTCGATGTACAAGCCCCGTCATCCTCAAGTTTTCGTTTTAAAAATTTATCCATACTACATCTACTTATACACTCACACTTCACAATAATGCTTGCTTAGTGTTAAAACACCTTCACTGAGGGACTGAGAATACCGTATGTGCGCTTCTGTATTTATAGTCGCGTTCAGACAGTTCGAGAAAGATCAGGAAGCTTGAATACGTGGCACGAACACCGCGAACTTTCCGACAGCATCTTTGGCGCTCTCGACGAGACAATGTTGCCTATTTTAGTCCAAATTCCTAGGTCTACGGATTGGGGGCAACATTTTTTAAATTAAAACAGGGGGGCGTGAATAACAAAAGTTTGAGAACCGCTGAACTAGACAGTCGATAATACTTTTTATGCACCCAAACTCGTCGTTATTAAATTTCTCACTTACACGTATTTGTTTTTTCATCGAATTTTACATTTTTTACAATGTTTTTGTTTATTTTAATATTAAAAACTCATGTTTTCTCACAAAAAACTCATGTTAAAGGAGCGAAGTTTTTTTAATTTTTCCAATAACTTTTATCAGTGAAAAATTATAATTTAATTTAAAAAACTATAACAACCAAGTTTAAAGGCTTATATATATGTTTTTTAAAAACTTAAAAATTTAAACTTTAAAACTTGCTAAAACATGGTTTGTAGTTCTGTTCTCGTTAGATTAGGGCATCCACGAGTATTTAGTTGTAAAAACCGATACGCACAGTTGCTGTAATACGAGTACGATCCCTGTAACTTTCCGCTACATCTCCCGCTTCTCAATTACGTGCGTAAAGTCATGAAATTACGCTTAAGTAGTATCTTTCATTAAGGCAACTTAATTTTGCTTTCTGAAACAGTCCAAAGGGCCAACTGTCCTAATAATTACCTCTCTAGTCAAATGTATTCGCTGCATGGTTAACAAACACTGTACTGACTTGTATGCATAAAATCTAGAAGCCAACTATTATTTTTTATTGTAGAAAATTAAAAAATAATGTCGACAGAGGTATTTTTCGTTTATCTTATCGAAAAAAATATAAGTAAAAAAATGTGTGTGTGCAGTTTACACGCAGTAGAAGTAAAACTTTAGAAAACAGAGCAAAGACAGCAACATTTATTGTGAAACTAGTTGAATTTTATTTATTATTTATTAATCTGTTCCATATAGATAAATATATGTACACAAAACATTTTTAACAAATATCTTTCATCGTACGCCTATATATATATATATATATATATATATATATATATATATATATATATATACAAATGGTGCGCTGTTATCATGATATTTATTTAAACACGAGTGGAAAGGCTACGTACGAAGCACCGCATAAAGAGGAGACCGATAACGCTGTATAATGTATTATATCTCATTCCCTCGCAGGCTTAATCCCATAGATTTATGTCTCTTTTTAGGGTCGCTTTTTTTCGTTTCATCGAATTTGAAATCACAACGAATCATTGACCTTTGAATACATTTGAAAAAATTAGCTAAAAATCTAAATATCCCTAGATATTGCGAGTGTTAAAATTGAAATTTAAGTGACTAAACAACTTCTAATACGAGCAAACTAAAGGGAACGTGTAAGAAACAAATAAGTCCTTAGGAAATGTACCATAACAGACACATTTAATGATCTTTTTGAGAGTTAACAGTTGGAGTGGTTTGTTAACGCCAACCCAGATCCTTTGTGATATTATCGACAACTAAAGGAAAGGACTTTATTGTTGGGAAGAAACTAATACAGTTAGTTAAATTGTTAGCAGTAATTAAAAATATTTTATTATTTCTCAGTAGTCAAATAAAGTAGGGGACATAAATAGTTTTAATAATAAACGAAAATTTTTTACTGTAAAATAAAAAAATGAAATATACAACAGATTATGCAAGGTAAAATGGATGGCAAAAGAGGTCCTGAAAGACACCGAATCACTTTGCTTTGCAGTTTAAGACAAAGGACCAGAAAAACAACTACTGAATTATTTAGAACCGCTTTAATTGATAAATAAAACAAAACATTGTAAACAAAATATTGAAGTGCTAGGATGGATGAACAAAGAAAAAGAAATTGGTGCTAAGTGCTTTTAAAGCAGCCTGGCTGTCTGATATTATATTTATGTTTTTGTTTGCTAGAGGTCTGTTGGTCAACTCTCTTGCACACAATTCGATAGCGAATATTTCAGCCTGAAAGATTGTGGCATACCTGCCAAGACTGGTAGATATTTCAATCTTTGGTTTCCTGCTGAAAACACCGGCCCCAACTCCATCTGGGGTTTTTGAGCCGTCTGTGTACATTACGTATTCAGTCTCTGGGAAGAGGATTTGTCCCCTCATCCATTCGTCTCTCTCCGGAAAGAGGACTTTGAACGACTTTCCTACGTGTATTTTTGTGGCTAGCAAGTCAGGAACCATCCCGAGAATTTGGTGGTTTTTTGTTTCACTCAGTATCCCGGAGTGATCTCCGAGTTGCTCTCCATTTATTTGCTTTTCCAAAGACAGGAATCTATAGGAAGCTATCCTGGCCTCCCTCTCTAAGAGAATATCTAGGGGAGGGAGATGTAGGAGGTGTTCCATCGCTGCCGTTGGTGTGCTGGACATAGCTCCAGTTATGGCCAGGCATGCCAGCCGCTGAAGGCCAGCAAGCTTTGCTCTAGCTGTCTGTTGTAACCCTTTGGTCCACCAGACTACTGAACCATACGTGACCATAGATATTATCATTGTTTGATAAATCCAGTAAATCTGTTTGGGGTTCATTCCCCAAGATTTGCCACATACTCTTCTGAGATGTGTATTTTATATATATTTGATGGATCTTGTAAACCTGGCAAGATGACCTAAAAGTCGAAAGCGCTATGCTATTTTAAATAAAAGTTTTTTATGCACAAAATACAACTTTTATTTTATTTATCAATTAATTGGAAAAGAGTTTTATTCACAGATGAAACTAGGGTTAGCCTAAAACATCCAGATGGTCGTGTACAAGTCTGGCGAAGACCACGAGAGAGATTTGCTCCTTGCATCATTTTTGCAAGGATTCCATTCGGTGGTGGCTCTATTACATTCTGGGGTGGTATATGCTTTGACGCTCGCACAAAATTTTTTTTTAATTTTAATGCAACCAATGTCCATAAAAAATTATTTAAATGAATTTATTATAGCAATTTGTATGATTTAATATGTTGTTGCATTAATTTTGTCCAGGAGTAACCATTACTATTTTTTATAATTATTTTATTAGTAAATCTAGATTATAGAGCACTGAAATCACTTTATGAGGATTCCTTTGCTTGGGTCAGGTTAAACGGAGCTTGCATGAACTGGTTTAACATCGAAAAAGGTGTGAGACAAGGATGTGTGGCTTCGCCATGGCTGTTTAACTTATACATAGACGATTGTTTAAAAGATTTGAAAGAGAGTGCGTATGGATTGAAAATGAATGATTTGATTGTCAAATGCCTTCTTTACGCCGATGATCAAGTCATATTACCTTTATCTGAAGAGGAGTTGCAGGCGATGGTTAATGTTATGCCCTAAAAATCAAAGGGATGAATATAAATGCAAGCAAAACGAAAGTAATGGTTTTTGAATGAGAAGAAAGCATAAAAAACTGTGGAGTTTTGATTAAGTAAGAAAGAGTGGAACAAGTAAATGAATTTTTGTACTTGCGTTCAAAGTTTACGAGAGGTAGAAAGTATGACAGTGACATTGAGCATAGGGTGTTGGCAGGAAAACAGATGAATGGGGCATTGCACAGCTTTAGGAACAGCCAGAAATTGTCAAAAAAGGCACGTTTGGCGTGTTGGTTCCTACACTAATGTATGGTAGTGAATGTTGGGTTTGGCAGAAGAAGCATGAAAACAGGATTAATGCTGCGGAGATGAGTAGTTTGAGAAGTATAGCCGGAGTGATTCGGTTGGATAAAGTAAAAAATAGTGAGATAAGAGAACGCTGTGGTGTAAAAGAAGATGTGGTTACAAAGATAGATAAAGGAATGCTTAGATGGTTTGGGCACGTAGAAAGAATGGATGAAGGAAGATTGACGAAACAAATTTATAAGGCGAGTGTGAAGTCGGTAGAGGTCGACCTCGGCGAACATATCTCGATCAGATCAACATTGTTTTGAAGAAAGGCCAGGTCAAGAGTACCAACAACCGACGAGCATGCATGAGAGCCCTGATGAAAGTAGAGGAAGCAAAAGATGAGTGTAAGAACCGTAGCAAGTGAAAGGAAGTGGTCTCTGCCTACCCCTACAGGAAAAAGGCGTAACAATATGTATGTATGTATGTTACTTCATCAGCATAATATACACTTTTATTTGGTTATTTCGTTGTAATTTTTTTATTTCACGTTTTATTTGTGTTTATTTTGTTCGGTTATATTTATTTTGCAATTTAATTTTATCTAATTTAAAACATTTATAAATTTGTAGTTAATTCTTAGTGATGACACAGTCACTTAATTGCTGCATGTCAATCTTACATGCATTCTTTATCTGTGTAAAAATAATTATTAAATATATGAATAAATATGCATGCATAACATATTTGATGGTAACAAAATGTATGTTTCTTTTTACTATCAAGGTCTTAAACTACGTTTTGTATAAGTAATATTAAGAATGATGAATTACAAATTGTTGTAAATAGTAGTTTAAATTGCGCAAATTCTAAAAATATGAACCGTGCAAGATAAAAAGTATATACATATTCATCCCAGCTTTGTAAAAGGTTTGTAGATAAAGAATTGCAATAAAAAACATTTAATTTTAAATAAAATTTTACTATCAGTGGTAATATATAATTTTAAGTAAGGTTAAGGAATGCATTATTCCATATTTTGGGGTTAATGGCACAAAATTGAATAATTTAATGTAAAAAAATGTTTTAATTATTGATTTGCAAATAGTTGATATCAACGTTTTAAAAAGAGAACGTAGGTTATTGTAATTAAGTTAAATTTATTTTGTTATACAGCATGATCCGGGTATTTAAATTTAGTTACATTATTTAATGATAAACAATAAATTCATTGGATATTTTATATCGTAATAAAGTTAAAATATTTGTATTAAATTTTTGTTTCGTGGTTAAAACACAGCAAACAAACTTATGATTTTTTCGGGTTATTTTGGAGTACATGGGTACACACAAAATCAAAAAATATCAGCAGATATGGTCTTATTAAACTAATTTCTAATTTGTGACATAATAAACATTTTTTTTTAACATCAAGTCTGTAAAATTATAACAATATATTTTTTTAAATACAATTTAAAAAATCAAATTAAGATATTTTTTAAATAACTCTAGACATGAATTTTTTATATTTTTTTTACTGAAAATAGTCGTAAAAGAGTAGACTTATCGTGTGGACCGCGGACGGACCGTACTGCGACAATTAGAAGGGGGAGAGATTATAGAAAGGAGATTATTGTGGACACGCTTTATAAAAAGTTGCAAGTCGTAGTTCTCTGGGAAAACTGATTTTGGAAGCTTGTTCCATTCCGTAGCAGCCCTGTAAAAGAAGGATTCTTGATGGAGATTGGTCCTTGTAGTGTCAATCTTGAAAGTAAATGGGTGAGACTGATGAGCGTGCCGAGTTCTTCGGCCGAATGTAGCCAGTGGTGGTATAAGAGTTTTTATTTCTCCGGAGCATCTGCTTTGTTAATATCTGTAGAGTAATGTCTGGTCTGCAACTCTTCTTCTTGCATAAAGATCATGAGCCATTGGTGCAATTTGGTTGGGAGATCGTAGGCAGATAATTTGCTTAGCAATGCGTGTTGCCAAATGCGGTCGTAGGCTTTAGATATATCCAAGGCTATTACATGGGATTCACCAAACTACTCAATAGTGTTTGTCCAGAGCTGAATAATAACTCATATCTATTGTTACGAGTTGCAAAGTCTGTCTCTGTCGATTGTCGCCTTGAGACGATAGCGCGTCGAATCACACTGGAAAAAAAATGAATGATTTATAAAGATTCAACGTTTTTTAAATAAAATCGGATCAAGTTTTTAAACATATGTTAAAATAAAATGTAATTTAAATCAAAAGCACTAAGGAGTATTGATATTAACTTCCATGCAAATCACCCCCAAAATAACTTTCTATCCCTTTTTAACCCTGTTAGGCGATGAGTTTCAATAAAATACGAAACACGTCTTTCATCAATTCTGTTAAAGAATGTTTATGCAAAATTTGAAGTAGATTAAACCAAGGAATCACGTTGTCCCATACAAACTTTGCCCCCATTTTTCACCCGCTTAGGGGCAGAATTTCGGGAAATCCTTTCTCATCGGATGCCTACGTCATACAAAGAACACACCGTCCAAGTTTCAGGTCTCTACGATCAGCTGTTTAAGCTGTGCGTTGATTCGTCAGTCAGTCATTCAGGACAAGGCATTTTTATATGTATAGATAATATTAATTGGACAATCAACACCAAGTATTTATAAATAAATGTATCCTTTTAGTTTTCCATTTAAAATTGAAATAGTAAATGTTATGTATTTTAGTGCTACAATGTGAAATAAAAAGCTGAACAATAAATAAAAATATCTTGCATCAACAAGCGGGTAAAATGTGTATTATAGAAAGATTTTTAGAATAAGCTTGATGAATTACATGAACAAAAAAGAGTAATAAGAATACAAAAAAAAAGGAATATCTTACACAACTAATATATGAAAGTCACATACCTTGGCTAGGTAACAAGAGAAAAACATATACCATTTATGCCAAGGATTATTATCTGAAGGCTTATTCCATAGTTGGATAATCTGAGATAACGGTGTAATTATTAAGGCTCCATCGAATTTTTAAGAGCAGTAACATTCACGATAATACCTAACCTTCGAACAAGAGCTGGCTTTTTAAATAGATGTTTCATTTTCAAGCATTTGGTGTTTAAAATTAAAAGGAGATAAAGCTTATTGAACCATTTTTAATTTATTATTTTAATTTTTTGTATTATTACTAAAAAAAAATTCCTTACATTAGAAAAAAAATGTATGGTGATATTTTTTACACATGTTTATCAACAGGTTGGATTAACCTGGCTATCTTTGTCCAAAAATGTTTCAATAAACGCGGAAAAAGGCAAGACAGGAGGTAACAGGTCGTCCTCTTTGTCGCCTCTTCCACACGTCTAGCAAGGGACACGTACAGCGAATACAGGAACTCGAAAAGGGGATCATTGAAATGGAAAACGAGTCCAAAAGGGTAATCTTCTTAATTACCTTTATAATGTTGACAGGGGTTGACTTGTTATCGAACTTTCCCGGATAATCAAACTAAATTCCCTACGAAATATCGTGTAAGTTAAACGTTAAGAGTGTGCAAAGAGAAAGACAATTTAAAGTAATACAAGATGTTTTAATTTATCTTAACGTGAATATTTTTTAAAAAGATGTCGCAAAAATTCCGATTATTTAAATTAAAAACTTCATTTTTTAAGTTTGTTTTGTTAAAAGTAAATTAATTATTTTATTTAAATAAACTCCTAGACAAAATTAACGCAACAATGTGAAATTATCTAAAAAATTAATTTATCTTTTTCTTCTGTCCGTTTTTTAAGTTTAGCGAGTATTTGAATAGTAGGCTAAGCATATTTTGTCTCGTTGTTAATAACAGCTATCAAAACAATTCGTTTAGATGCACAGTTTTAAAGAATTTGTTGCAAGGTAAACAATTTTGTCTAATTTTCTTCACTCATCCTCTTTTATTAGCCTCCTGAACAAGCCGGATTTCGAGCTAAGTATGGAACAAATGACCAACTACAAACCATCAAAACGCTGATTGAAAATATTGTTGAATTAAAAAAACTTTTAGTCCTGGTCTTCGTTGACTTTGAAAAAGCATTTGATTCTGTCGACCAAAAAGCAATGCTTAGTGCTCTGGCTGAATGTAGAATAGACTATAAGTAACCCTCCCTCATTAAATATATCTATGAACATGCTACAGCTTGTGTAAGGCTTCACGAGGACATGGAGACCTTTTGTATTGAAAGAGAGGTTCGTCAAGATGACACAATTTCTCCAAAGCTATTTATAGCCCTATTGGAGTATGCATGTAAAACTGTCAACTGGAATGGAATATAGGCGGAAAGTTTTTAAATAACCTCAAGTTTGAGGTGATAACGTACTTATCGATGACAGCTTTGACCAGGCACAGACAATGCTACAGTGACTCTTCACTGCTTCAAAAGGGGTTGACCTCAAAATAAACTTTTCTAAAACCCAATTCTTGACCAACCTGATTCACGCCAAGAATATCTCCGTGAACGGCAAGGACATCGATCCAGTAACCTTTTACAAATATTTGGGCCACGAGATAACCAAACATGCGAGCTAGTAAGAAGAATAAGCCTAACCTGGGCTACATTTGAAAAGCTGAGAGACCCTTTTTGATCAAGTATTCCAATAAGTCTGAAAAGAAAAATGTTTGATCAATGTATTCTGCCTGTAATGACGTATGGTGCAGAGACTCTAACGTTAACAAAAACAACGGTGTCCAATTTGCAAGTTACCCAAAGAGTAATGGAGAAAATAATGTTAGTGGTATCGTTACGTGATAGGATTCCTAATGCCATCAACTATACCCCAAATACAAGTACACAGAAACCGGGAACGGCCTCCAACAAGATACACCGATGACATAAAGAGAATAGTTTTGAAAGTTTTTTGAAAGCAATACGTTTTTTGGGTTAGTCTGTTTAATTTTTTACCCTACCCCGAAAAATTGAATAAATGAATCAAGCAAGGAATATAACTGAATATAAGGTAGCTTCAGTTTTATTGGATGAGGGTAAGTTAATTTCATAGTAAATGCTGTATGTCATGAGTTTGTTTTGTTTTGGAAATAATTTAATTGTCCGTTTTCGAAAATCATATTGTAAGTTACTTTTATTTAGATTGTTGCATTTAAAAGTTAGCGGTTTGAATTTAAAAAACTAATGCTTTTCTCATGGGCAATTATATGTCGCGTGATCCAGAGTCGTAAACCCTCTGATCTTTATTTATGCAGAAAACGGCCAAAAAAAATGTTGTTCTTTTGCTAGCTTTACAATAAAAAAACTATTTTAGTGAAAATAATGTTTTTTTTCTTTCTTTTCATTCCACTGCATAGTCAGAGCAACGTGAACTAGGGTATTTATTGAATGAAGGGTTTTCTCGGTCAATCGATGTTCGCTAGAATACTTTTATTTACTTCCCCAATATAATTAAGATCAATCTAAGCCTATGCAAAGCCTGGCTGGGTTTACCTAGTATATTCATATTTGAATTTACTGTTTCCTGTTATGTATTGTTTTATTAATAAAACTTTTTTTTTAATTAAAACTTTTGGTATTAATTGAATATAACAGCTTATCATACAATAAATTTTGACTAAAATAATATTGATTTTCTTTAAACATAAGAGGAGGGGGTACAAAACCAACTGGATCAAATAACTGAACGGCAGGAGTTAGATTATTAACCTTTGAGCTATTTTTGGCCAATATTCATTGATAAAATGCTGTCATCACATTTTGCATAATTGTTTCCTTTTAACTCTTGCTCTATCAATTTTTTAATTAAAATTTAAAATTTTATACTTTTACACAAACAAACATATAGCAACACAAGTCCACCGGAGAATAACTAACGAGAAGCGACAAAAACCTGTTTTGAACGAACATTTTCTGACGAAAAATATGGTGTAAAATGAAAGTTCGTAGATTACAAAGAATACCGACTCTTTTGATCTTCCTTTGTGAAAACAAATAATATTAACAAAATCAATATACCCAATATTTATTATAAATTTGACCTTGTACAATGAAAGTATTACTAGCTCAGTAGTGTATTAATTACTACGTTACATTCCTACTCGATTGTGCCGCTTATCTTTTTTGGTCATGCAGGGTACTTAAGGTGTACGAAGGTCACCGAAAATTGACCCCACAAACATCAACATCTTTCATTAGCGCTTTTATACATGCTCGTCAGTTGCTGGTACTTTTGACGTGGTCTTTCTGCAAAACAATTTTGATCTGATCGAGATATGTTCGCCTAGGTCAACCTCTACCGACTTGACCATTTAGACTCCGCTGTTTAAATATGTTTCGTCAATCTTCCTTCATCCATACTCTTTACGTGTCCAAACCATCTAAGCATTTTTTTTTGGAACGAAGTTTATTATCGCACGTTGCGGAAATCGGGGGCTTCGTCTTTATGATTCCATTCAGAAAAGGGCCATTCGGTTGATAAACAGCTTAACTCTCACAGATACCCTTCACCCACTAGAACATAGAAGAAGAGTTGCAGACCAGTCATTACTCTACAGATATTTCCATGGCAGATGCTCCAGAAAAATAAAAACTCTTGTACCATCATTGACCACATTCGGCCGAAGAACTCGGCACGCTGATCAGTCTCACTCATTTACTCTCAAGATTGACACTACAAGGACCAATCTTCATCAAGAATCCTTCTTTTACAGGGCTGCTATGGAATGGAACAAGCTTCCAAAATCAGTTTTTCCAGAGAACTATGACCTGCAACTTTTCAAAAAGCGGGTTCACTATCATCTCCTTTCTATAATTGCTTCCCCTTCTAATAGTCGCAGTGCAGGCCGTCCGCGGCCCACACGATAGGTCTACCCTTTTTGCGACTATTTTCATAAAAAAAAAGCCAGAAAAAACTGTGAGTAACAAAAATGTCAAGAATGTTGAGAATGCCTAATCGCCATCTCTCTTCCACTACACTTACTAAGGTATACTCAGTCTGAACCAATCATAAAACGTCATTTAAATTTAAATAATTGGCAGGAATAATTTACATTACGTGATTGGTTTGTCAATGATAGTTAGCAGGCAAAAAGTACCTTATCCCAATCAAATCACAATAAATAATACCACACTAGAACCTGTCTCACGTTACAAGTATTTGGGTAGTTGGCTGTATGAAGAATGGGATAACGATAAGTAAATTAAATATAGAATAGAAACGGCCTGCAATTATTTCTTTAAATTTAAAAAAATACTAACTAACAGAGACAATAGTTTATTTTTAAGATTAAGATACGCTAAGTGTTATGTGTGGTGCACTCCGCTGTACAGCGTAGAGACATGGACGCTAAAAGCATCATCCATAAATATGATTGAAAGTTTTAAAATGTGGACTTACAGAAGAATGCTGAGAGTACCATGGACCGACCGAGTAACGAATAAGGAAATCTTTAGACAAATGAAAAAACAGAGAAATGTTACTTAACATAAAGAGAAGAAAAACCACTTATTTTGGGCACCCGATGAAAAATCCAAAACACCAACTGCTAAAACTGATAGTTGAGGGCAAGATTGAAGGCAGAAGAGGAGTGGGAAGAAAGCAAATGTCCTGGCTAAGAAATCTAAGGGAATGGACAGGTTTAAGAACTATAGGAGAGCTAGAAACAAAGAGTCCCGTGCAATTAAAAAATCAGCTAAAAAGCACGTGCATTATTATTCCTCCAGAACATTCCGAAATCGTCGCGCGCAATTGTAGCAACCAACTATACGGTCACGTGACCAGACCAATAAAAAACGCTGAATTTAACGCGATAAGAAGCCACGTTCGAAGCGGCTTCCGGCTTCTCGTTCTCTTTCGCATATCATCAGCCGAGGAATGAACACCTCTAGCATTTAAAGCACCACGTGGTAAAATGCACATCAATATAATATAATTAAATAAAATACATCAAATTCAAAGCTAACAACCACTGAAATTATTCTGAAGATACAGGAGGCTTGAAACTGTAAGCTCTATGTATTAAATTATGCAATATATTCTCGATGAAAAGTGTGTTGTTTCATTTACTGTGATAACAAAATTCACGGTGATAAAAGGCAGTAAACCCTTTAGCCTATAGTAGGTAAAAAACCAATCGTGCCAGCTTTACTGAGTGATCGAAGGATCCACGCTGCGAAAGACGTCGTCGAATAGCAAAAGTGAGTCGAGGCAATAGAGGTTCCGGTGGTGAAGCTGCCCACAACTCAGAGCAGTTCTTCAGCTTTACGATTCTCTCCTCCTGCTCCTTCTCGTCGTCGTCGTCGTCGCCGGCGCGCATCACCAATGCTCACTTTATCCATCAGAGTAACTTCGGCTACAATCTTCGCAGCATTGATCTTACTTTTATGCTTCTTCTGCAAAATTCAACATTCACTACCAACTATTAATAAAATTATTAGTTATTGATCACTTCTGTAATAAATTTTCGAAATAATCTTTTTACAACCATTAAATGAGGTGTCACTCTACATGCAGGCAGTCAAAAGGAACTCCATCCAGACTATGATTTTCCGGTAAATTTAAAAGCGTTTTTTCCATTCATGTAAATAAACGGTTTGACAAGGGAGGCAACAATATTTTCGAAACATAAAGATTATAGAGAAAATTTTTTGAACGTTATTTTCGGTAAACAACATTAAATAAATTGTAACACTTTAAAATATTGTTATTCCACAAGACGATCGTAACAATAGAACATTTAAACTTAAAAAAATATATACAATAATAATATTACGATGCATCCAGAATTCGGAATTAGTATGTTTTGTCGATGTTTACAACTTACCCATTTTTATCGATTATAACAAAAGTTATGCTAATAATATAACGTTGCATCTTACACACCTATTAAAAGTATTTTATGATAATTTTTACCGGATGTGACACGAATATTATCAACGTTATATCAGAACATTTTAGTATTTTAGTATGTTACAATTTGCAAGTTGAATGTTGCAATTAAACCTTGCTGGTTTATTGGTATTTAAATTTCACGTACATTTTAAATGTGTCTTTGAACTTATAGCAAAAAAAAATACATGGTGGTTGACAGTTAATTAACTGATAACAAATTTGTTTTTTTAATTATATTTAAAATAAATAAATCAACCAAAAACGATTGTAAAAGCGTTGAACAGTATGAAATTGGGTAAGGCTGCAGGATATGACAGGTTTACTGTTAAAATGCTGAAGGTTGGACAGTCTACTGTACCGCCTTTTTAACATTTGCTGAAGAAGTGGCAGCTATATCGTTCCGCTTTACAAAGAAAAAGGTTTGCAGCAGGATTGCAATAACTAGCGAAGTATTCGTTTACATCGTCGGCAAACTGTGTGCAAAGATAACGAATAAAAATGATAAGAAGATATGGGAGGTGCAATTGAGATTTGAGAGAGGAAGGAGATGCATGGATCAGGTATTTTCTTTACAAAGCTTAAAGCCAGAAAGTCTACTGCGCTCTCGTAGACTTAAAAAAAGCCAATGACAGAGTGGTGAGAAATAAATAAACTTTGTCTATGAATGGGATGAGCGGTAGTTTGATAAGAGCACTACAATCCCTTTATGAGGATTCCACTGCTTGTGTCAGAATATACGAAGCATACACGGACTGGTTTAACATAAAAAAAGCTGTTAGGCAGGGATGTGTGACTTTGCCATGACTGTTTCACTTATACATAGACGATTGTTTAAAATATTTTAAAGAGAGTGCGCATAGAATGAGAATGAATAATTTGATCGTCAAATGCCTCCTTTACGCCGACGATCGGGTCATATTAGCATCATCTGAGGAGAAGTTGCAAGCGATGGCTAATATTATGCATAATCAAAGTGATGAAACTTAATGTAAGCAAGACAAAAGTAATGGTTTTTAAAAGAGAAGAAAGCATGACAAGCTACAAGGTGCAGATTAAAGAAGAAAGAGTGGAACAAGTAAATGAGATGATACTTAATGATACTTGGGTTCAAAGTTTATAAGAGACGAAAAGTATGTGACATTGTGCAAATGGTATTGGCAGGTTAACAAATAAATGAGACCCTGCATAACTTTATGAGCAGCCAAAACGTATTGAAAAAGGCTGTCCCTACTCTCATGTATGGTAGTAAATGTTGGGTTTGGCAGAAGAAGCATGAACATAAGATCAATTCTGCGGAGATAATTAGTCTAAAAAGTATATCTGTGACTTTGATGGATAAAGTGAGAAATAGTGTGATAAGGGAACGCTGTGGTGTAAAAGATGTGGTAACAAAGATAGATTAAGGAATGTTTTATTGGTTTGGACACGTATAGAAGATAAATGAAAGTAGATTGACGAAACAGATTTATATGGCGTGTGTGAATAAAAGCAAGCCAGTAGAGATCGACGTCGGCGAACGTATCTCGATCAGATCGAAATTGTGTTGAAGAAAGGTCAGGTCAAGAGTTCCAACGACCTACGAGCATGTATGAAAGCGCCAATGAAAGTAGAAGAAGCAGAAGACGTATGTAAGAACGGTAGTAAGTAGAAAGAAGTGGTCCATGCTTACTCCTTCAAAAAAAATGCGTGACTATAGGAAAGTATGTAAGTAGGTAACTAAAACCATTATTCATTTTAAACTATACCTTATGTTAGAGGCAAAATATGATAACTAGTTTAAATGGTATTACAAACCACTGCAAAAGCTCTAACCTGATTACACTACTACTTTATTTCACTTGAATTCTTTGCGGAGTTTTGCTCTTGCAAACTTTTATTTCATCATTCACACGTCCCTAACTTTTTAATTTCTTTCTAAAAATTTTACTTATCGCTGATATTATTTTTTTAATCTTCTTCTATTTTTATTATCAACCTTTTATAAAAAAGCATTTTCATTAGCCGTTTATCGTTCATATTAACATCGTAAGTTATAATTTGTCTGTATTTCCACGATTGCTAATGCGCATTAATTCTTAATACTATTTGTCCTTATTCTATATCCCCTTTAAAACGTCTGATAGCTAGCTTTTCTTACGTACGCTTATCTATATATTTAACTTTCACATTCACATTATATTACGAGTAATATTTTGCTTCTTTCGATATATATTTTTTTTGTAACTTCACGCATTATACACTCCCTTAACGTTTTCTACCAGTAATAACTTTTTTTCAAATACCCTAATAAATAAATGAACAATGGGACCATTCTCATGAAATCAAATTTCAAATGGTCCAAGCTCTTCAAAACACATAATTTGAATATGGACTTGAAAATAAGCACGCCGCCGATGTTAGATATTTTCTATTCTGTTGTATGGAGTAGAGTAGTGGACACTAACCAAAGGAACAGCCAGTAAAGCGTTTAAAATGTTGACGCATAGTCTTAAAATATCTTTCTTGGCAAAATGTCAAACGTCAGTGTACTTTAAAAACTTAATGAGAAAAAAGAAATTATGCTCACAGTAAAAAGAAGAAAATTAGAATGTTAGGACATATCATAAGAAATGAAACCAAATATAAATTGCTTACAGGATATAAGAGCCTGATTGACGTATCAGCGCACATCCAAAACTACTGGAACTAGAAAATTTTGCACAAGGCTTCCTTTTATGATGTAGTCGAGCACTAAGCAAGAAACCTATCAGGGGGTAAAATCTTTAGAATAGTTGTGTGAAAGAGCAGGAATAATCAATGATACCTTACTCAAATCATTTCATGATGGACAAATGGTGTTTAATTCGGTTTTTGTGATAAATGGAAAGATATATAAATTTTATAACAAAACTAATTTTTTTTTGCAATAATTTAAAAGTTATATCAAAATAATTTTTAAATCCAGTACCGAAGACCCGCCGACAGCTCCCGAACAAACCCGAGCGCATGTGACGTCATAATGTTAGTTTTTACCCATTGTAGCATATAGAGATAATAAGTACAATATTGTGACTTTTGATCTATCAAATTCTGTTGTCATTGTTAAATACTCAAAAATATATCGAAAATGGCGAACCTCAAAAGTTATCGCTCTTGTTTTGTACCATTATGTACGAATACTACAAAAACAACTCCCGAAAAAATGTTTTTAAATGTTCCACAAGATGAAAAACGTCGAAAGAAATGGTTTCAAGCAGTGCACCGACATTATCTCAAAACAATGGAATTTTTGTTGTTGTGAAGATCATTTCGATGTAAGTATTTCACAATAATTAATTATTTATCAATATTATTATTTATCTAAGTGTACAGATCGAATAAGTAGTGTTCAGTAATTAATTTTTTTAACTGGGCTCCAAATCATAACCTTTAGAATCGTAGCATTAACAAATTTTCTATTGATAATTCAAAGCGATTAAATAATAAATCCATGTATTTTTATCTAATGGTTGGAATTCGATTTAATATTTTAATAATCTTATAACATTCTAGAATATGTATCAGACTAGATTATAATTTTTAAAGTATAAGTTATTATAGTTTTTCTGTTGTTATAATAACTTTAGAATAATTCTTACAATTTGTTTTTTTTCTAGCTGAAAGGTGATATGGAAAATTATATTAATTACACTACTATGGAAGGCAAAGCAAAGATTAAAATTGATGTGGTACGACACAAGTTTGAATGTCAACCTAATCGTAAACGACAAGGCACTTCAATAATTCTTAGACCAGCTGCAAAAAAAGACTGAGATAACAAATCATTCTCACGTGATCCTCCACAATTAATGAAATAATTATTAATTGTATGTAATAGAAAAAAAATACTTAGATATTTTTATTTAGAATATTATTTTTTAACAGACGTACCTTCATGCCTTGGAACCTCGAACTTTAGCAGAATTAAACCGAACGTCATTTTTTAAAAAATTAGTTATTTTAAATATATCAACATCAGGAATATTATTCGAAATTGCTTTTATTAATTCTTCATCACACATAGCTAACAATTCGTTTTTTTGTAGTAAATTGGAGATATGTTTGTCAAGTCAAGCATAATAGCCGTAAACGCTGTACTATTATGGAATTGCTTTAACATTATGACGTCACAAGTATGGTGACCAATCGTAGCGCGTTCACAGTCACGTTATTTTTTTTAAATTTTAACAATTATTAATTGTTTATAATTAATTAAAAAATTCTTTTTTAAAGTTTTCGCATTAGATATCAATATAAATAATAAAAAAAATTTAAAATACATAAAAAAAATCAATAATTTTTTTTTCAAAATCCTTATTCATTAGACGCGGTAGTAAATAAAGAAGAAGCAGTTCATTATTCGGTCGAGTGTTTGAACACTATTAATTCAGCTAGTCTTTCATATCATAAACTAACACTGCATTTAGGTGCATCTCTGATGTTGCTTAGACATTTGAAACCACCAAAACGGTACTAGAATGCAAGTAAAAGCTTTGTATCGTAATATTGTTTAAGCTACCATTTTAACTGCATCTGCCTAGAAGGAAACAGTGTTACAAACGTTATACATGTTATTTTGTACATGACTTACAGAGAGGTCATGATTTATTAGATACATACATACATAAAGTCACATAAAGTTCCGTAGGGGTAGGCTGAGAATACTTCCTTCCACTTGCTATGGTTCTTACACACATCTTTTGCTTCCTCTACTTTCATCAGTGCTCTCATACATGCTCGTCGGTTGTTGGTACTCTTGACCTGGCCTTTCTTCAAAACAATGTTGATCTGATCTAGATATGTTCGCTGAGGTCGACCTCTACCGACTTGTCCATTATTACTCGCCTTATAAATTTGTTTCGTCAATCTTCTTTCATCCATCCTTTCTACGTTTCCAAACCATTTAAGCATTTCTTTATCTATCTTTGTAACAACATTTTTTTATCTCACTATTTTTTACTTTATCAAACCGAGTCACTCCGGCTATACTTCTCAGACTACTCATCTCCACAGCATTAATCTTATTTTCATGCTTCTTCTGCCAAACCCAACATTCACTACCATACATTATTGTAAGAACCAACACACCTCGATGCACAGCCAGACGTGTCTTTTTTGACACTTTCTGGCTGTTCATAAAGCTATGCAGTGCCCCATTCATTTTCTATCAACACCCTTCGCTTTATGTCAATGTCATACTTTCCATTTCTTGTTAACTTTAATCAGCACTTCACAGTTTGTCATGTTTTCTTCTCTTTTAAAAATCATTACTTTCGTTTTGCTTATATTTATTTTCATCCCTTTGATTTTCAGCGAAATAACGTTTTCCCACCACCTAGGTCCACATCATCGGCTCTACTCGGACAAGGTCGCGGGCAAAAGCTAGTCTATTATAAATAACTATGTTATTTCCATTATTTACATCAACAATGTTTAATTTTAATATAAAATACTTTCAATTTTTTTTTAGGCTTCGTTTAGTTTCTAATACTACAACTGAATTCATGAGGAATTTTATATATTGCTATCCGGTACAAACAAGGATCACACCAAAGCAAACAAATATTTCTACACCAAGGTATTGCTATTTGTCTTTTTAAATAAATTTAACAGTCAAGAAGCAAATATTAATTATTAATATAAATTGCAATTTAAAAAAATGTTTAAATATGTGATAAAAGAATAAAAAAATATAATATAATATTAATCTTAAATAATAAATAAAAAAAAGATAAATAATTGTTTATTTGTGTGAAATTTCAACACACCAATTGGATGTGAGTTTGTTCAAGTTGACCGGTGATATTCTTATCTTCATGAGAGTTTAAAATATTTACGTCGAAGGGATATATTCATATTCGTTACAATGCAATAGAGTAAAAAGAGTGCAAGTAATGTTATATTAATGCGTTTCTTAGAAACCTTTTGCTTGTTCAAATCAGATAAGACGGCAGACTGTTAGTCATAATATCCTGTGTGTGACCCCAGCTATGTATAGTTAAAATAAACTCAAAAAATGGGTTAACGTTCAAGTATGCACTTCTACTGCCTACACGAAAATAAAAATGGCTGTTAGTGTTCGATGTATTTTAAGTCTACAAAAAAAAACAATAACACAAACAGTTTTTGTTTCTGCTGGCGTGCGAATTCTTTTATTCAAGGTAGTTGGATCTAAATATTTAACGAGCATAATGAAATTATTATTAGTTTATTGTAAAACTATCTGTGTACAAAAAAAATCATACATACCAGTATTTTTAAATTAATATACTTTTACACATAGTAAATGGCTTCAATTTTTTCGAAACATTTTTAGATATTTTGAATTTTTGAAATACTTAATTTTTTTAATATTAATGCTACATTTATTGCAACGTCTTTCGCTTCTTTTAATTTTATCAGCGCTTTCATACATGCTCGTCGGTTGACTGACCTGACTTTTCTTTAAAACAATTTTGATCCGATCGAGATACGTTCGCCTAGGTTAACCTCTACCGATTTGCCTTATAAATTTGTTTGTCAATGTTTTTTCATCCATCCCTTTTACTTCCATACCTTCTAAGCATTCCTTTATCTATTATTGTAACCGCATCTTCTTTTACACCACAGCGTTTTCTTATCTCACTATTCTTAACTTTATCCAACCGAGTCACTCCGGCTATACTTCTCAAACTACTTATTCACGCAGCGTTGATCGTACTTTCATGGTTCAAAAATATATGCAGGGACAGTCTTGCTTACATTTACTTCATCGCCTTAATTTTTAGAGTATCATGCATAATATTAACCATTACCTGCAACTCTTCCTCAGATAATGTTAATATGACCTGATCATCGGCGTAAAGGAGGCATTTATCGATAAAATCATTCATTCTCTCTTTTAAATCTTTTAAACATAATATATATATATATATATATATATATATATATATATATATATATATATATATATATATTTATATAATTTATCCAACCATTTCAAACTTCCTGAATATGTTTCCAGTATACTGAGTCGCTGAGTCGATGGATCGCTGAAAAGATGGGGACACCTGTTTTCTAATAACTACACGTCTCTTTTCTTTTATAACTGATTTCATACTAAAAATATTAATTCTCAATTTTTTTTAAAAACATCTACCAGAACACCGTTTCCATGATATCTTCCAATTTTTCTCTTAGGACACTATATTAACATAATTTTTTATTAGATTATAATTTTTCCATATTTGAAAAGGCCTGAAATCAAAAATTCCATGCTAAAATTTTGAACTAACTAATGAATACGACATTGTTTTTCGGTATAGCCAATAGTGTTTTGTTCCGGTGCTGATTAATGTCCTTACAAATAATTAATTTAACAGACATTTTGCTTAATCAAATCGATATCAAAAGTGACATAATGCATCAGCAACAATTTTATTAATCGCCATTTGTTACAAAAACAAATCATTTAATAATGTTCTAAAAACTTAGGACCACCTGTCAGTAAAACATTAATTTTTTTTATTTTTTAGTATCACTTATAATAATTTCAATTCACAACATTTGTTAATATAATGTTAAACAATTTATTAAGATTGTGGATTTAATTTTGCAATTTATAACCTATTATAACAAACAGATAATTACAGTTTATGTTATACAAGTAGGTTGCCGTTTTTTATCCGTACACACAAATTGACTTACTTATAATAATAACAATTTTGATTGTTTATTAACTAAATGAATTATATGAAGAGGCAGCCGTGCACTCAATTAATTTGTTTTTTATTATATGTGTCTTAATAAAACAAACACTATTAACATGGACAAAAAATTGCAACCTACTCTTATAGCTTAAATTTTAGAGATTGCAAATAAATTGATGTTAATCATTATTGATATTGTGTTGCGTCAGTTTATCACAACCACGTACGAATATTTAAGCAATTAATCGAAATTTTAGTTTAATTACTATTCACCAAATGAGTGGTAATCAGGTTTTTAAGTGGGTGATATAATTGATTACTTATCATAGGTAACACCCTAAAGAAATAAACGTTTAGTTTGTTCCTAAACGAACAAAATTCAGTATTGTATATTAACTATTATATTTAGTTGCAATTAGATCGATATGTAAGATAAATATCGATTCTTCAATAGTTCACCCCCAACTGTTATGTTAGCTATGATATTAGGTTGCTTGCTAATTACTAATACTTTGGTCTTTTTTGCATTTAATCCGTGTCCAGCCATTGCGCATTTTTCGATAACTGCATCCAGTATCCGTTGTAAATCTTCCTGACTTGAGGCCAATAGTACCGTATCGTCTGCGTAGCGAAGGTTGTTTATGATTTCGCCATTTATAATAATGCGGCTTGTATATCAATTAGTGCTTCTCTAAATATTCTTTCAGATTATACATTAAAGAGCAAGTGCGACAAAATGCAACCCTGCCTCACTCCACGGTTGATCTTTATTTCCGGTGTATCATCACCATCTATTCTAATTACTGAAGATTGGTTCCAATATAAATTTTCAATTGACGAAACAAATTTATAAGGCGAGTGTGAATGGACAAGTCGGTAAAGGTCGACCTCGGCAAACATATCTCGATTAGATCAACATTGTTTTGAAGAAAGGCCAGGTCAAGAGTACCAACAACCGACGAGCATGTATGAGAGCACTGATGAAAGTAGAGGAAGCAAAAGATGTGTGTAAGAACCGAAGCGAAAGTGGAAGGAAGTGGTCTCTGCCTACCCCTACAGGAAAAGGGCGTGTATATGTGTTTTTTAAAATTATTATAAAAAACGATTTCAATTGTTTATTGTTTATTTTCAATTGTTTATAACATATTATAATTATCATTAACAATATTTTGTTTATGTCAACCGTATTCTTTCAAACTTTTTCTTATCATATCATAAGCGGGAGCTATTTTGAATTGTTTATTACAATTGAATTTTTTTTTAATAATTTTAATCAATAATGATTTGTAAGTAGCAGTATTTAATTGTTATAAACAATGCTTCTTGGTCATTACTAAGAATAATTTTTCACTGTTATAGCGTCTTTAATGCTATCCTCTCAATACTGACACAAGTTTAAAATTCTCCAATTCCTATTTTTGGTTTCTAAAACTATCTCCTTTTATAAAATATTGTCATCATCTTTTTCAGACAAATATTTCCAACATGCAATAATCATATTTTGCAAAAGATCTTTAAATTCTGTATTAAAAATAGTATAATTTATAAATTGCAAAATTCGGGTGGTTTACCATTTTTTTTCAGTTTTTTGATTCTCCATAAAAAAACAGCCTGACCGATTTTGCTAAATATCTAATTAGTTCTAAGTTGCGTAATTATGCGTCGAATGCAATTGGTTTGTTTGTCGATATCAGTTTTTGTTCTCGAGATAATCGGGACGAAAAATAATTCCGAACGCACATACAAACATACGCACATACGTACATACACACACAGACTTCCACTTAAAAACTCTTGTATTCAACTCTGGGGACCTTGAAATGTGGAGATATGTCAAATTTCAGGATTTGCAAAATCGGACCCATTACTATAACTTCCACTGGAAAGTTAAAAATCTAACCTTTCATTTTTTTTTTTTTTATGTTCTGGTTCCCACGAAAAGGGATATCCTGTAATGTTCAGAGAACATCGTGGAAACCAAGGGAAAGAAGGTAGGAGTTGGTGTTCTTCTTAAATTTCTGGAGGTTGTATGCCTCGGGGAACACCTCCCTAGGCAATGAGTTCCAAAGCCTCGCAATTCGTTGGATGAATGAGTCTTTGGAAAGTGATGTTCTGCAGGTCTCCAAAGTGACCACGAAGGGGTGTGAAGACTGAACTTGACGGGTTAATCTTGAAGAGACTGCCAAAGAACATAAGAAAGAGTCAGAATGTAAATTCAATTGTCAAAATAGAGCGCTACCAATTGGGTTTAATTTAACTACCCTCATAACACTCTTGGCTATAATAAGAACGAACCGTAAAATTTTCAACGAAACTGGTTTAGTAGTATTTGCGTTTTTAAATAAACTCCTGGACAACATTAAGCCAACAATATGAAATTATTCAAAAAAATTAATTTATCTTTTTCTTATATCCGTTTGTAAAGTTTATCAAGTATTTGAACAGTAGGCTGCGCATATTTTATCTTGTTGTTAGTAAGAGCTATCAAAACAATTTAGATTTACAGTTTTAAAGAATTTGTTAGAAGATGAGCAATTGTGTGCAACACTGTACTTTCGTTTAAGAAGCAAAAGAAAGCTGTAAATAACTAAAAAACACGCTTTTAGAGTAAATCAAACTAAATTTTTTAATTTTTAGTTTGATTAACTCTAAAAGCGTGTTTTTTAGTTTTTTTAAACTATAATTTATATCATTAGTGTTTTTAAAAAATTAACACTATGCCTTTATGCAACACAAAATACAAACTACTTTGTATTACTGCAAATTGCTAGTGGCACCATCTACTAGATAATAGGCAAACTCCTTTTTTTGAAAAGTAGAAAACTGTCGCGTATTTTTAAGCATTTCTGCAACACTATTGGAACTGCGCGCATGCGTAGTTCACGCACTAGTTCTATCTCTCTTACTCTCATGCAAAGGATTCCTGAAAAAATTTATGAATCCTGGCGAAACTAATTGGGATAATCAAATATTTTGATCGAATTATTAAATTGTCGTCGGTATTTAACAAGTGTGCGAAGTTTAAATTAAATCTGATCGCTTAAAGTAAGAAAAGATAGAGGCCAAAGAGTCAGTTACAAACAATCATACATGCAAGCATACAAGCAATTAAACATACAGGTGAAACTAATATAAGCGTGTTAAAAAAGGATTAGAAACAGTATTTTAAAAGCATCCTAAAGAGAACCAAAATTACTACGTCCACATCATTGCTACTGGGTAACGCTAATCCCAACCCTGCCCAATCCGAGTTTGATTAAGTAAATCATTGCTAAACTGCAAGATTTCAAATTCACTAAATCCTGCCTATCGAGAGTTTAATCAGTTTGGTTAACCTCACACCTGAACACATATCTAAACGTAAAATTTTCCCCTTTTTCGATTGCTGACGTTAAAAAAGGGAGTTTTTGTTTAAAAAATTAATATAATCTTAAAATAGCCCTTAAGGTCATCGTCAAGGTCAAATCCAAGGTCACCATTTAATACCTCGTAAAAAGTAACGAATGTTTCAAAACCGCGGAAGACAGGCGGATATGGAAAGATCTCACAGATCACAGATTATGATGGCACGATACCCGAAACGGGTGACCGAATAGAAAGAAAGAAAGAAAAAGTAACTCCAAGAATAACCTTAACATTTTTCCAAAATAATTTACCTGTTAAATTATTCAGGTGTTTCCAGACTTTTTGGACACCCAGTACAAGATTTTATTTCATTATATTATCCAACAATATTTCAAAATTTTTATACAAACGTCATTTTCGTGTAAAGATTTTATTTTACTCGATTCTAACCCCGCCTATGTTCTCATGATTTTATTATTGCACGAAGTTCTATGAATAAAATGTTTGGCAAACTAAATTTAAAATTCTAAATACGTTTTAAAAATATGTTATATGCACTCTAAGCAGCATTTGCTATTTTTAAATTTATTTTTATCGCTTCTGGCGGGTACATTGTACTCAAATGTTTAGGTTTACATGCATTTATCTGCACCTTCCAAAATTTATTTCAACGTGCATTGTTTTCGAAGATAAATTTATAATGTACATATATAGTGTAAAAAATCCCTGCATTGTTGACAAAAAAATTTCTTCATTGGTATTCTTAATTAAAACAGGATAAAAATAAAAAAGAACGACATAGACATGTATTTTAAAATGAGCTAGAGATAGAGGTAGGAGGATAGAGTAGAAAGTAGGCTAGAATAAAGGTATGAAGAACAATCACATATGTATGGTACTTTTATTGAATAAATTATAGTTTTAAAATGCAAAAAAACACGTTTTAGAGTTAATCAAACTAAAAAGTAAAAAATAATTCTTAACATAAGACTAAAATTACTGACGAGAAAATTAATGTCACTGTTCTAAAAGCGTGAGGTGCTTTGTATGACATTTTTAAACTAACTCTGCGTTTCAAAATGGAAGCACCCCACTCTTTTGGAACAGTGACAGACGTCCACTTACTATTTTATTCTACTCTGGGGACCTTGAAATGTGGAGATATGTGAAAATTCGGGATTCGCAAAATCGGACCCATTACTATACCTTATAACTTTAACAGCATGTTGTGGCGAAGCTCCAAAAAGGAAAACCTGTAAATTACATCTTAATGTGCACTTATTTCGTAAATCCTGTTAAAAAAAATTATTAAGTAAGACAAAGCTTTCCCCGAAAATTAAAATAAAATAACCTAAATATTTTTAAATGAACCGAAAGTGGGTTTCATTATCCTGATATTTTAAAAATTTAGTGAAAAGCTAATGTCATTTGTTTTATTCTCAAAATTTGCTGCAAGAAATTTCATATCAAAGAAGAAAAAGGTGTCGGTTAGTCGGTACTGACATATTAACGAGTTTATTCTAATTCCAAAGCCGTCCCTAATCATGTCCTTATTAAATAGTGAGCGATAACTGCGCATACGATTTACAATTTGTTATCAAATGACGGATTGTTAATTGTAACGGTCAGTTCAACAAAAAAGTCGGTGATGATTTTATTGTACATCTAGGTGCTAGATGTGTAATATAATTGATTAGTTTATTTTAATTCTATTGTTACATTACTTTTCCAGAGAAAAGTAATCTTATTTAATTGTGTTTAAATTGTATACTGTATGTTTTCTTTGTGGATTTATGCTGATTTTTATTTATTTGTTAAAAAATTTTAATGTAGTCGGCATTGATGGCAAGTTTTTTAATTCGTTTCAATTTTTAATGCTAAAGGCCCTGCTATTAATGTCGAAATTATTATTTTGTTAATATTCCACTGCTTGTGTCAGGATAAACGGAGCTTGCACGGAATGGTTTAACATCGAAAAGGGTGTGAGACAGGGATGTGTGGCTTCGAAGTGGCTGTTTAACTTATACATAGACGATTGTTTAAAAGATTTGAAAGAGAGTATGGATTAAAAATGAATGATTTTATCGTCAAATATCTTCTTTACGCCGATGATCAAGTCATATTAGCGTCATCTGAAGAGAAGCCGCAGGCGATGGTTAATGTTATGCATGATGTCCTGAAAATAAAAGGGATGAAAATAAATGTGAGCAAAACGAATGTAATGGTTTTTGAAAGAGAAGAAAGCAAAACAAACTGTTTTAATTAAGGGAGACAGAGTGGAACAAGTAAATGAATTTGTGTACTTGGGTTCAAAGTTTACTAGAAATGGAAAGTATGACAGTGACATTAAGCGAAGGGTGTTGGCAGGAAAACAAATGAATGGGGCACTGTTTAGCTTCATAAACACCCAGAAAGTGTCAAAAAAGGCACGTCTGGCTGTGCATAGAGGAGTGCTGGTTCCTACACTTATGTATTGTAGTGAATGTTGGGTTTGGCAGAAGAAGCATAAAATAGGATTAATGCTGCGAAGATGAGTAGTTTGAGAAGTATAGCCGGAGTGACTCGGTTGGATAAAGTAAAGAATAGTGAGATAAGAGAATGAAGTGGTGTAAAAGAAAATGTGGTAACAAAGATAAATAAAGGAATGCTTAGATGGTTTGGACACAGAGAAAGAATGGATAAAAGAAGATTGATGAAACAAATTTATAAGGCGAATGTGAATGGACAAGTCGGTAGAGGTCGACCTTGGCGAACATCGATCTCGATCAGATCAACATTGTTCTGAAGAAAGGCCAGGTTAAAAGTACCAACAACCGACGAGCATGTATGAGAGCACTGATGAAAGTAGAGGAAGCAAAAGATGTGTTTAAGAATCGTAGCGGAAGTGAAAGGAAGTGGTCTCTGCCTACCCCTACGGGAAAAAAGGCGTGACTGTATGTATGTATGTATGAATTTTTTTTGAGGTTTTATCTACTTTTAGTGATTTTTAGTAAAATCACTTGGTGCCCTTACGTGGTTTAGTACATATTGAGTTAGTTTTTTTTTAGAAAAAAAAGATGGATAAATCAGTGAACTGACCTGTCTATTCACTCAAATTTTATTCAAATTAGAAATCAAGAACACACAACCCTGAGTTTAGTTTTCATTAGAATTAGTTTTTTAAATAAAATAAAAACAAATTTCTCCTTAGGAAAAAGAATTGTTTAAGGGAGAAGGTAATCGTTTGGGTGAACATAAAATAAGTAATCTATTTTTTTTTTTTATTTAAAATGTTCCAAACATTTTTGTTCAGCTACGCGAATAAATACTTGTCTGTAAATATTTGCTGAAATATTTTTTCCGTTTAATTTTACCAAAAATATTTCATTACGGCATAGTCTATATGAAAATGTAAATTTACTTTTACTGTATAACTGTATAAAACATCAAAATTACTGCTAACCCATTCATCCTCCCGTTTCCCCTAACGCCCCTTCACCCTCTTTCACGACGTTTTAATTAAATGCCCAAACCGCGCAATTTTATTCAAATTTGTTATTCACTGTCATTTTCATTTTGATATTGCCGTATGGAAAAATAATTAAAACGTTTTAATTTGCTTTGTGTAACGTTTTCAAATCGTTTTGTTTCACGAAATAAAATAATTTCAATTTGAAACGCTAGATAAAGTCAAAAGGCGTTATAAAAGAAATTGGAAGGCAGTCGGAATGTGCATTGTTAAAACATGATTTAACTATAAAGAAATCCTTAAAAATTGGGGTTTTAATTTTTAACTTCCCAATGGAAGTTATAGTAATGGGTCCGATTTTGCGAATTCCGAATTTTGACATATCTCCACATTTCAAGGTCCCGAGACGAATACAATAGTTTTTACGTGGACGTCTGTGTGTGTGTATATACGTATGTTCGTATGTGCATTCGAAATTATTTTTCGTCTCGATTATCTCGAGAACAAAAAATGATATCGACGTGGGATCCATTGCATTCGACGCATAATTACGCATCTTAAAATTAATTAGATTTTTAGCAAAATCGGTCAGGCTGTTTTTTTAAGGAGAATAAAAAACTAAAAAAAATTATAAACTTTCGGAATTATTTTTCGTCTCGATTATCTTGAGAACAAAAAATGATATCGACGTGGGACCAATTGCATTCGACGCATAATAACGCAACTTAAAACTGATTGGATTTTCAGCAAAATCAGTTGGGCTTTTTTTATGAAGAAAAAAACTAAACTACCTGAATTTTGCAATTTTTAATACAGAATTTTGAAATCTTTTAAATAATATGAATATTGCATGTTAGGAATATTTGAATGAATAATATGATGACAATATTTCATAAAAGGAGATAGTTTTAGAAAACAAAAATAGGAATTGGAGAATTTTAAACTTGTGTCAGTATTGAGAGAATAGCATTGAAGACGCTATAACAGTGAAAAATTATTATTTGTAATAATCAAACATTGTTTATAACAATTGAATATTGTTACTAACAAATAATTATTGATCATAATAATTTAAAAAAAAAAATTCAATTATTATAAACAATTAAAAATAGCTCCCGCTTATGAAATGATAAGAAAAAGTTTGAAAGAATACGGTTGACATAAACAGATTATTGTAAATCACATTTATAATTTGTTATACACAATTTGAAATTGTTTTTATAATAATTATTATAACAAAACATATGGTATTTTTTCATTCTTTCCAATGGGAAGTTAGTCGTGCGGACCTATCGGGTCGCACCCAGACCACTGATATTTTGTATAATGTCTTTGTAATGGTGTGTTAAATATTACATTTTTATTTCACTTCTCCACAAATTAAAAGCTGGGTCTTACTCCCGCAATATTCCCGCAACCAATATTATTAATCGGTGAGTTCGAAAACCGTACAAGTTCAATATTTGACATTGCTTAAAATGTTTGTTTTTATCGACTGAGCATAAAAATCGTACCTTATACTCGTACTTGGCCGTTACCGTAGTACAGCTGATTCAATCCGTATAATGAAAAGAAAACCCGTACATGTCCGTGACTTTGTACGGTTGTTCATCTCAACAACAGTATTGCGCTGACGTTTGTTTACAAGCCTATTGTTTACTACTGTTTACAAGCTTATTTTAGTCCAGGAGATTATTTATGTAAGGCAGCTTTGGGTGTACGCATTTCAATACAAAATATTAAGAAAAATATACATACTATGAAGGCCAGGTCAAAAACGACCAAATTAAGTGGGCACATTCCTTAATAACTTTATAATAAATCAAATACCCCCTAATATCACCGAATACACCTACTTCCCAATGGATGTGCAAGGCAAAACCGAAACCAAACCATGGTCAGTTTTCTCTTAGCATAACAGGCAACCAAGAGATTTAACAAAATATACCATACTTTCCTATAAGAGGCCATTCGATTTTGCCATGCGAACGGGATTTTGGCTGAGCGAAACGGAATTTCAGAAAACATGATCAAATATATATTCTAGAAGAATATGAATGTTTAATATTACATTCCAGAAAGAAGTAACCGTTATTAACTATGAAGCAAATCCGATCCAGTGATATTTTAGATTTTAAAAACTGATGGCCTGAGCACTGTAAAAAAACGTGTAGTACTTTGACTCCAGATGCTGGTTCCAAGAAAACAATGTTTGCTGTATCCAACTACAGGCAGTCCTATATAAAAGTTTTAATTCTGGATTTTTTTTAAACGTGGAAATTTTTACAGTGCTCTTTCATTTCAAAACCAGCCTGTCCAAATAACTTTTGATTTTGCGAAAAACAAAAAACACGTCAAATTTTAAATCAAGAGTAAGGTTTAAAAATGTTATTCCACTGTTTCCAAACGGCACCACTTTAACATCTCCCATCGCTTCTTTAAAATGTTTAAAATCAAACCCTACCTTTTGATACACCAATTAAAAAGTCAAGAAAAATTCAAATCAGCTATATAAACAACAATTTATTCTATCGATTTATTTTGTTGATAGCAACAAATTTTATCAACTCAGCACACTTCACTAAGTTTACAACTGCTAACTTTATGTCATTTCCTCTTGCTACTGGAACTCATTGCCTAGGGAGGTGTTCCCCGAGGCATACAACCTCCAGAAATTTAAGAAGAACACCAACTCCTACCTTCTTTCCCTTGGTTCCCACGATGTTCTCTGAACATTACAGGATATCCCTTTTCGTGGGAACCAGAACATAAAATAAAAAAACGCTTTTTTGGAGGGTTTTTCAACTGTAATTTGCTGCTTACAGCTAGACACTTTTTAAACTTGTCTCCCACATAAGATGGTCCTCCTTACCTCTACCCTCCATAACGTTAATATATAAATTGGTCTCCGTTCATAAAATTAGTCAGTTTTCTGAAGTTAATAATTATTGTGTTTACTAGTTTACATAAATTGTATTGTAATTCTATAACTTATATTATATATGAACATTGCTTCATTCGTATCATCAAGATCACTCCAGATTTCAAACGATTTGGAATACATACAGATTTTTTTAATTTAAATCCGTCTAAGTGGTGTCGAAATGAAGATTACCAAAAGGGTTTGCTGTTGGTAAGAAGTTTAAAAGTTGGTAATAATATTGCTAAGCGTGCAGTAAAACTAATTGAAGAATACAATAGTATCCTAAGCAAGGATCCATAGCAGCAGCAATTTATAGTTTAATTTTTATCAGAATATAAGCAATATCATGCTATACTCGAAAATCTGCAATAATGGAAAATATGAAAATGGATTAAGGCAAGTATTTAAATGGTATCATATTTCATCCGTTCTTTTATTTTATTATCTTAAAAATTAAAAAACTATGTTTTTTTACTTGAAAAATCACTTATATTAATAACAATTCTAAGGATTTGTATTTGCTTATTTTAATCATAAATAAAAAATTTACAAGAAATATCTGATATCATTTTAATATATAATTATTTACTTAATAATCATATTTAATATTATTAATAGTTATATAAAAATTAAACTTTGAGCTTAAATAACTTTGAAGCCATAAGGTTTAAGCGGTAAGAAAATATGTAAAAATTGCGAGGAAAATATTAAAAACGACAATTTAATTTTCCCATACAAACTGTTTCTACCTGTCAAACATTTGATGTTCGTTTCGTCAGTACGGTAAATGCGGGTCCCCTCAAATTAAAGATATATAATATGGTATTAAATAACATAACATATATAACATTCCGCATTCGGATTATCGCGTGTTTAGATTTAAAAAATGCAAAATAGTGTCAATTGGTTGTCAAATCAGAAATACATTTCCAGACGAAAGGTTGTAAAGTTGATCTGTCATTTGTCACCATTGACAAATATTTATAGGTGCGTTCAGAAATTTATTTTGAAAAAGTAACTTAGGAAGATAAATTAAGCTACATAAAAGTCTTTATTGTGTTATTTCATACACAATATCTGTTTTGTTGGAATGCAAAACAGCACTATTTCAGAAATAATGTATTCGGATTATCACGTATTTACATTTTAAAAATCCAAAAAAGTGTCAGTTGGTTGTCGAATCTATATATACAAAAATGAATTGCCGTGCTAAAACTCAAAAATGGCTTGACCGATTTGAATGATTTTTTTTTCTTTTGTTCGCTTTAGTACAGTGGTGGTTTAAAAAAAAATAATAGGAAAAATCCTAAAAAAAAGCTTAAAAATATATATAAAGGTCTATGTGTGTATCTGTGGTGGTTTAAAAAGAAAACTCATTTATGAAGACCAAAGAAAATTACAGCGAATTTTATGAAGGAAAAATCCTTTTGATCCACTGAAATGCTTTGAACTCAGCACAGTAACCTATGGTACTGCTTCAGCTACGTATCTGGCAGCAAGAACATTGTTTCAGTTGGCAGAAAATAATCAAATTAAATATCCTCATGCTGCAAAGGTTATTAAAAATGATTTTTTTATGGATGATTTATTAACTAGTTCGGATTCAGTTGATCAGATAATTACCATACAAAAGAATGTTTCTGCCATTCTCTCTTCAGCTGGTTTTTTTTTGCGAAAATTGTTGACAAATAGACCAGATATTAGCGATAAGTTTAAAATCCATGATATCAATGTATGTGTAATTCAATTAGATCCAGAAGAAAATAATCAAACATTAAGAGTACTATGGAATGTATATACAGATACTATTCAATGTTCCATTAGTAATCTGTCGATGGGATCTGTTACAAAACGATCAATACTTTCTGTCACATTTCAGATATTTGATCCATTGGGTCTTCTGGGTCCTATAATTATACAAGCTAAATAAATTCTTTAGCAACTATGACAATCTGGTATCAATTGGGACGAAGCTGTTTCACAAAAATTATATAAACAATGGTTAAAATTCAAAGAAGATCTAGATGTTATCAATTAATTAAGAATACCAAGAATCATTCGATCTTCCAATTCCACATTAATTGAACTCCATGGTTTTTGCGAAGCATCCGAGTATGCCTATGGCACATGCATTTATATACGATCCAAAATGAGACAAGATGTTATGTTTCTAGATTACTATGTGCCAAATCCAGAGTTGTGCCATTAAACAAGTTTCTTTGCCGAGATTAGAACTTTGTGGCGCTACCTTATTCGCACAACTTGCTAAAAAGGTTTGTGACACGTTGAATTTAAATATTTCTAAAAAGTATGATTTTTGTGATTCCACTATAACATTAGGTTAAATAAAGGCGCCTGCTAGAAATTGAAAAATTTTTGTAGCAAATAGGATGGGCGAAATCCAAACATTAACCAATCCAAAAAAATGGAATTATGTGAAATCAGCTGATAATCCTGCCGATCTAATATCTCGAGGTATTCCAGAGAAAGCTATTATTGAATCCAAACTTTGGTGGGAAAGATTCCCCCGGTTGTTGCAGGATGAATCCCAATGGCATCTTTCATTAACTAAAAAATATCATTCTGAGGAGTTACCTTTATCACAAACAATGTGAATATCAATATTGTTAATTGTTTTTAATTCTCACTGAATCTCACTAAATTACAAAGGGTTACAGGATATCGTATACGTAATATTTCCAATTCAAGAAAGTCGAAGAACGATCGTCAAAATGAAACATTGACATTAAGTAAATTGAAGAATGTATTAATTAGAATTAGCCAACAGCAAAGTTTTTCAAACAAATGTGATGAGTTATCTCGCAATAAACTAATTGATAAAAAAAAGTCCTTGACAGTGAAGCTATATTGAGAGTAGGGGGCAGAGTAAAGAACTCTAAATACGATCATGACAAAAAGCATCCAATAATTTTATCCCCAAAACATACATTTACTAATCATATTTTATCCTATGAACATAAAAGACCTCTTTACTGTGGTCCTCAACAACTGTTGTTTTCTATAAGAAAAAGATTGGCCACTTTTGGGGTCGTGATATTACGAGAAAAATAACTCGTAATTGTTTTCGAGCGATACCACGCATAGAACAATATTTAATGGGTAACCTGCCTGAGGTTCGTGTCTCTTAAAGTTACCCTTTTTCTAATGTAGGCATCGATTTTGCTGGTCCTATTTTAATAAGAGATTATAAATTGAGAGGATCTAAAGTAATAAAAGCTTATATATGTTTGTTTATATGTATGTCCACTAAGGCAGTACACATCGATCAAATCAAATCAAATTCATTCAGATAATAGTTCTACATTCGTAGGAGCTAATGCACAATTGAAAGAATTTTATTCATTTTTTTTTTGTCTTCTAATACTATAAAGGATACTTTATCCAGGAAACATTCTTTGGCATTTTATACCTGCTAGATCTCCCAATTTCGGTGGATTGTGGGAAGCCGGTGTAAGGGAAATAAATATCATCTGAAACGAGTTGTCGGTAATTTGCAATTAACGTATGAAGACCTTCTCACGGTACTCACTCAAATTAAAAGTAGACCCCTGACGCCTCTATCGTCAGACCCAGCCGAATTTGAAACCTTAACACCAGCGCATTTTTTGATTGGAAAGACAATGACAGCCATTCCTGATCCATCCCTACTTGATGCTTAGGAGTCACGTCTGAGCAAATACCAGAGGATGCAACAGGTGATACAACAGTTTTGGAAAAAATGACACCGGGAATATATTTCCATGTTACAAGAGCAAATGAAATGAAAAACAAATGTCTCCTGAAAATTGATAGTCTGCGTATTCTAAAGGCAGACAATCAACCACCAATAAAGTGGAAGATGGGACGAGTCACTGGTATCCATTTTGGTAGCGACACTGTTGTTCGTGTGGCGACGATTAGATTATCGAATGCCACGTTTACACATCCGTGCTCGCGCTGCGTCTCGCTATTCGTCGAAATGTTCGTCGAACTATTCGCCAACTGCGCGTATACGAGTGTCCGTTCACATATTCGCGCGAACATTTATTCGATTGTTGAAAAGCAAAGATGACGATGCCTTGGATCCCATATTATGCTGCGTTTCCACATTCACGCGAGTAGCCAGACGAATAGCGAGACGCAGTGCGAGCACGAATATGTGAACGGTATACCCGCTACTCGTCTCGTGCTTAGCCTCGTTATAATAATAAACAGAAATTTAATGATGCGTGGAGCGTGATTGGACGGGACCTAGAAATCTCAGTGAAAAAACTAAATGTAGCCAATTCTGCTACCAATTCGAGGTTCTCTATCTTTGCTTTTCAACAATCGAATGAATGTTCGCGCGAATATGTGAACTGACACTCGTGTTCGCACAGTTGGGCGAATATTTCGACGAAAAGCGAGAGGCAGCGCGAGCACGAATGTGTAAACGCGGCATAAGATTTTGCGACTGATATAATTCTATAAACTGTAAAGTGCGCTCGTTGGTTCAATCGATATTTGCGATATTACCGGTACGGGCACTCGTCATGAACTGAAGTGCGCATCAATGGGTAAACATAGCGCTCGCGTCGCTATTCGTCTCTTTTGACTCGTGCCCAAAATACCGCCATCGACGCGAGCAACGCCAGCAACGAGACGAAGCACGAGGCGAGTAGCGAGTATACCGTTCACATATTCGTGCTCGCGCTGCGTCTTGCTACTCGCGCGAATCTGTAAACGCGGCATAAGATAACAAAACATTTGAAAGCGCACGTACACTTTCGAGGCGGGTGGCATGTTAAGTTGTATAGTTTAATTATATTTTGTAGTCATAGTGATAATAATAAAAATTGTAGAAAAGGTAAATAAACACGAAAAGAAAATCCATACCCTTTGGTTTAATTTACAAGAAAATCAATGGAAGTTTGACAGTCCACTTTGGTCAATATAAAACAAGATTAGACCCTTAATTTATAAATAACCTAAACTTTTAATGTTGATCATATACGACTGCAGCACAAGCATCATACAACACCAGGAGTAAATATTTTTTATAATTAAAATTTTTTTCTTATTTCTTGTGTAAAAAAATTCATTTTTATCTAAACTTTAACAGAACGGTAAAAAATACAACATGCACTTGTAAAGGAGGCAAAGGATTTTGTAAACTCGCAGCTGTTGTCCGTAGTTACGTAAATGTTGTTTACGATGTTTAAAACTACAAAATGAATTTTGCGGTAAGTATTCAACTCTATTATATTTTTTTAATGTTTCATGTTTTATTCTTTTTTTTTTAATATTAAAAAGTGTGATTAAAATGATTTATCATAATTTAATCCAGATGATTCACATTCTGTTATCTTAAAAGCCACTTTTGCTATTAATTTATTTTAAACATTCTCTTATCCGTCCATTCTAATAAAATAGAACTCAATCCTTTAGGGGTATTGAATAATAGTGGGAAATACTTGGATTGCGAACTGATTCCACACAAAAATAAAACAGCTTTGTAACAAAATCAAAAGAACCCAAATTGCAAGCAGGACCAGTTGGGTTCCCAACAATAAATTTATTTGCATGTCTAATAATCCAGCCCTAACATTCGGCTTTTCTGAATGTTGCGTGGGAAACTCGAGCACCCTGCGAGGATCATGACGCAAGCAAAATGTATAATTATGGCGATTTACACTTTCTTAGGATCATTGAAAGAGTATTATTTGTAAAAGACCTTGTAGTATTATTTGATGAAAACCTTTCGTTTAATCAGCGTATAAATTTAATTATAAGCTAGTTTTTTGTTTTTAGACTTACCCAATAATACTTTAGACTAAACCTTTATAAATATTGTCACTTAAAGCTGTTTGTTCGATAATAATAGGGATCATTGAGGATTAAATTAAATGTGACAAAAGTTTCAGTAAAACCTTATTTTAAGGTTAATATTTTTATTTCGCGTGGAGTATAACATAACAAAATTATTTCATTTGTGTTAATAATGATTTGCTAACGAAAGGAAGGGAAAATAAGAGAGACTGTGAAAAGATGTATTTTCTTTTTAATCTCCTATTAAGTCACTCGACTGAAAATGAAATAATGACGTCATGATGTTATTCATTGGATTTCTTGAGTTTGTTAATTATGTGGTAACTCAAATTGCATCATTATTGTTATGAAGTTGTTTTTTTAATATAGTGACGTTAAAAAAAATTCATTACCGAACACAAATTTTATAACATACCTGCTACAAAAGACATTTAATGAACCAGAGCTGTTTAAATTTATATACTACATGGATACACAAGAAACGATGGTACACTGATGGATCAGGGTACCAGGGACGCTACGGGGCAGGTGTGTTTGGAGCATCCTGCAACCACAGAGAAAGCATACCCTTGGGGAAATACGCCTCGGTCTTTCAGGCTGAGGTCTATGCTATACCCAGGTGCACTACGCACCTGACAGAGTGACCAACAGTGAGATTGATATTATCACTGACATTCGCGCGGCCATTGGAGCCCTCGTGAGTAACACCACAACATCATCGGTCGTGTGGGACTGCATGCAAGCCCTCACTGAGTTAGCGACGGTAAACAAAGTCACTCTTACATGGGTTTCTGGGCACACAGGGATAAACGGCAACGAGGTAGCCGATGAACTGGCAAGAAATGGGACCCTGGTGGAACCAAGAAGTCAGTTGGTCGGATTGCCAATTGCCGAAGCAAAACATTTATTAAAATTAATCCTAGAACAAGAACATATTGCTCAGTGGAATGCAAATACTGGCTGCAGAACATCAAAACAGCTGATGAAAAGACCTCTCCAGAAGAGGGCTGACGCACTTCGGATAATGGACCGGAGTAGTCTAAGCAGCACGCTTGGCCTGCTCACATGACACATCACACTAAGGGCGCACCTCTTCAAACTTAAGCTGGCGGCCGAGAAAAACTACCGATTATGCGGAGAGGAGGAAGAGAGCAGTATACACATTCCGTGTCACTGCCCGATGCTAGCGGGGTACAGGTATCAAACCTGGAGCCGTATGATTATGGATCCAAGCAATCTAAAAGAGACAGGGCCAACATAAATCCTGAGGTTTGCCAAAATCAGCGGTCTAGAATTCTGATGCCCTGAAGACACAGCGGTAGTCACAGAGGATCAAAAGATCTAGGTGACATAGGTGCCGATACCAAAGGCCCAACCGCAAGATTGTAATATAATGTAATGTAAATGGATTCACAAGACAACAATGTATTGCGAATATTATTAATGAAAGATGACATTAAAATTAAAGCATTAAGAGGAAACTAGAAAAAATTACAGTTAAAACAAAAATGTTACAAACAATGTTTTCTAAGTAC
Source organism: Agelastica alni (assembly GCA_950111635.1). NCBI lineage: Eukaryota > Metazoa > Arthropoda > Insecta > Coleoptera > Chrysomelidae > Agelastica > Agelastica alni. The sequence continues at coordinate 19,027,126 of OX467708.1, read as the reverse complement.
AGAAAACTAGGATACCAATATCATTACTCATACCTTCATATGCATTTTCGCCGCTTTATCCCATGAATATAATTACTCCACCCTCTTGGATGATAAATTAACCAATCAATAACAAACCTAGGTAAATTTGATAAAAAAGAAAAAAGAAACAGGCAAATCAACAAACAAAACTTCCGGGAAATAGATTGACTTGGCAATCGCACTAAACAATCTAATTTAATATGTATTACTTGTGAGATACATTGTGTTTTCATGCGATGGCCAAGTCAATCTATTTATTTAAAACATAAAAGATTTTTATATTGATATGGTCACTATAAGATGTTGTTAGACTAGCTAATTACGTAATAACTTAGGACAGAAGGACCCTTAAGTAGGGGCTGAATAAATTAATCGACTTGGTATTACAATGATCTCACAACTTTTTACGGTAGAAGAACTGAGTTGCGAGACTTGGTATTTTATACAAGTTACGTTTTTGATGGCATTCCTATTACGTAATCGTATGCATCAGTGTGGTTGGTGGTAAAGCAATGACAATGCCAAAGATAAGAAAATGGAAAGTTGTCAATTCTGTTTGATTTTCCTCTGTTTGAATTAAGTGCAGCAGTTCTAAAGATTACATTAAAAAATGCCAAACAAATTCTATCACAATAAAAATAGCAGAAACATATTACCCTGTCACCAGAAACCTGAAAATATTAAAATGCACATCAATTGAATAGTACCTAGTAAATCAAAGTATAATGGGTATTGGAATAAAAATTGATAAACAATATTTACTTGGTTAAAATCGTAGGGGTGACTTAACTAATAGTGTGTTATAGTTATTTGTTTGTTAAAGTCAATATAAATCTGAAATAATTATTCCATGATGATTATCAATGTAATTAATTTGTATGCAAACGAATATCATTAAAAAAATAGGGTGCAAATGGCACTCATCCGGAGGCTGGATACGATTCCCTTGGCCCCCCTCCGCACTCTAGCCCGGTACTTCCGCCCCGGGACTTCCCGCAGTTTACATTTACCCCCGACCCTTCTACTCCCTCTCCCTTTGCTCCCTGCACCATTCCGTAGCCCTTCGCCCCCCACTCCTACACACAATTTTTGCTAGGGATCTCATTGTACATATTTTCGCATCTCTATTTTGCGTTTTTAGCTTTCTCTCTCGATTTTATTTCGTTTTTCCAGTGGCGGCGATCAAATTAAATGTAAAAATTAAGGCGAAGCAAATTTTTTAAAAATGGATCCATTAAATTTTGTAAATTATTTTGTTGATGCATATATTTTTATTTATTATGCTGTTTAATTTGGAATTTCAGGCTCGCAACAAAACTTGATGCACAAAAAAAATTTTCATTTAAATTTTTTTATTAAAGATAAAACTACTTGAAATAAAATAATTTTTGCATTATTGACCATTTCAAAATTGTTATTCGTAAATACAGAGTGATTCCATATGATAATAAGTGTGTATATATATTAAACTTAACTAAAATACTACACTCTACAAGTTATTTTTATCCATTCGTTAAATAATGCATAACATATGGACCATCCATATGTACACTCCAAAATTTTAATGCGTCAAAATGTACAGTTTAAAATTTTATTAACCCTTCAACTTATTAAGAAATCTTAGTTGCAATTAAAATTTGCTAGGCATGTACAGTGTGTCTCTAGGTGTTAAATATAATACTATGAGTTATATTAGACAATTGTTACAAGTAAAAATAATATTTTCTCATAATAAATTTCATCAAATGACAAATATATTATGAAATTGTTGTGACTGCTGTTTCTAGCACTTTTAAGTTGTTTTCCTACTCTTTAACACTATAATTCATTTTTTTTAATACTTGGTTTAACAAGCTAAATACATTAATTTTTGTGACGATACATTTAAGCTATAGGGAGGCTACAATTATTCGCTAAATACAATAATAACAAATATTATCATGTAATGAAACGACCCCACACATACAATATATTTAAAGCTTTCTCTACACTACTCTTTAACAAATGTCAGCACGCTGATTTTGCTACCTCGTTTTAACAATTTTAGGGCTGTAGAATTTTAAAATTGTATATTAATTTATTAATTGGTTGTTTTTAAATTTAACATTTAAAACCAGCTTCTAAATAATATAACAGGTCTTGAGGACAACAAATTTAAATGTTACCTATGGACCTTCCAGGATATTTTTTAATGGTTTTGGCACTATTTTCCTGTGCACTAATTTTCTTCCAGTAGGTTCCTGGATGGAAAAACTTCTTTATATGTAACGATTTTCTTTATTTTCTGAATTTCACGAATCACAAAGTTTATAGAGACTGAATTTACTATGACCAATCAGTCTCCACGAATGGCAAGAAACAATACACCCATACCATGCCTATACAAGTCCCCAGGAACTGATGGCATTCCCGCAGAACTTTTTAAATATGAAGGTGAAATACTAGTCGATCTAACACACATGATAATAACCAAGGCCTGCAACGAAGAAGAAATGCCAGAAGAGTGGTGCAACGGAATCATCTGTCCACTACACAAAAAAAGAGATCAACTAGAGTATAAGAATTACAAAAGAACACTTCTGAATGCTATTTACAAAATATTTTTCAATGTTTTATATAACCGTTTAAGTATGTATTCTGAGAATCTCCTTGGTGAATATCAAAGCGGCTATAGACCTGGCCGATCAACAATTGATAGATCTTCGTGTTGCGCCAAATACTAGAAAAAACCAACGAATTCAATATATATATATATATATATATATATATATATATATATATATATATACTTTCCACCTATTTATATATTTCAAACAAGCATATGATAGTGTACTGAGGCATAAACTGTATGAAGCTATAAACGAATTTAACATCCCCGACAAATTAATACGACTTGTTTGAGTTACAATGCGTTTCTCTAGAAAAGCCGATCTCACTGTGCCTAACATAACTTTGTCAGGAGTAACCATACCACTGAAGTCATCCATATCGATGCTTGGTATTAATATCAGCAATAACCTTTCCTGAGAAAATCACGTGAGGTCCATTGCCAAAAGTGCATCCCAAAAACTTGGTTTTTTGTTTCGTGCCAAGAGCTATTTCACCTCCAGTCAGCTGCTTATGATCTATAAGGCACAGATCCGACCTGTACTGGAGTACTGTTCCCATATTTGGAGTGCAGCACCTAAACATATCCTGAAGCTACTGGATTCTGTCCAAAAAAGGGCAATTCGTCTCGTCGGTGATGCCTCGCTTACAAACTCGCTCACTTGTCTGGAACACCGTAGAAAAGTTGGCGATTTGTCTCTATTTTATAGATATTTTCATGGGCGATGCTCTTCTGAAATATCAACAATCGTTCCTCCTTTGGCAGTCTCTTCGAGATTAACCCGTCAAGTTCAGTCTTCACACCCCTTCGTGGTCACTTTGGAGACCTGCAGAACATCACTTTCCAAAGACTCATTCATCCAACGAATTGCGAGGCTTTGGAACTCATTGCCTAGGGAGGTGTTCCCCGAGGCATACAACCTCCAGAAATTTAAGAAGAACACCAACTCCTACCTTCTTTCCCTTGGTTCCCACGATGTTCTCTGAACATTACAAGATATCCCTTTTCGTGGGAATCAGAACATAAAAAAAAAAAATAGTAGAGTTATATGCAATGTAAAAGTACAGGGCAACCTATCACAATCTACTGAAACCCAAGTTGGGCTACGACAGGGAGATGCGCTGGCGTGTCTTCTCTTTAACATGGTATTGAAAAAAGCTGTGAGCGACGCCGAATTAGACAACAGGGAAACTATCTTTAATAAGTCCTCACAGCACGCACCACCCGCAAATTAAAGGAAATGTTTGCTACCTTTTCCACCGCTGCGGAAAAAATGGGCCTCCAAATAAACGGGGATACAACAAAAGTAATGGCATCAACTCCAAACAACAGAGCCAGAAATATCGGTCAAAACTTCAGCGTTGATAACTTTAATTTTGAAGTAGTAAACAAATTCACGTACCTAGGCTCCCTATGTGGAGGACACGCGAAAACAACCCTCCAAGACGAGTCCTCATGACACAGCCTGCGGGAAGTAGATGCAGAGGTAGGCCAAAATTAAGGTGGAAGAATGGCGTAGATGAGGATGCCAGAAAGATTGGCGCGACAAACTGGCACGGTCGGCAATGGACAGAACCGACTAGCGAACAAGGCTAGGGAAGGTCGAGGCTCAGCTAGAGCTCTAGTAACTTCTATATTAATGCGATTAAAGCGGAGTCTGGGTTATAAAAATAAAAGCGGTTTTGATCGTTTAAAACCTAATAGGTCTGCATTGATTTAAACTTGAGCTTTTAGCAAAGCTTTATACGTAGTGTTGTATTAAGATACATTACACAATCTTTATATTCTTCACCCACACTTTTAAATAATAATTATTCTAAAAATTTATTTGCAAAGTTAAATTCTGCATTATGATTTAATTCTGCACTAAATATATAAAGTTGTTAATAGATTGGACCCTGTGGTAAATCAGCAAAATATATAGTACGACCAGAAAGTATTTGGAATTAAAAAAAAAATTAACAAATAATAATACTTTTATTTAACACCACCATTAAGACGCAAACATTTTTGAAGTCGACGAGTTATGCCTATAATTAGGTTTAATGCGTGAGTATCAGTAACAACTTACCAAGCTTTAGTAACGGCTGCTACTTATTCAACTTTGGTTCGAGGGGTTGCCCGTTCCACTTTGATTTTCATTAGTCCCCAAATTATTTTGATGCGACTTAAGTCGGAAAAAGCTGCTGGTCATAATATGGTTGCTATCCCGTTATTTTCCATTCAAGTTTTTAAATATAAGGAAATGTGACAGCGTGCGTTGTCTTGTTGCAATCGCCAACTTTCTGAAAACAAAGTATTCGCTGCTTGTACAAGGTTTTCATTTAGAATTTTACAGTAGCGTACACTATCTACTGTACTGTACTGTACTGTAGGTATAGCTCTGCTAAGTATCCGTAAACGATTGTCATTCAGCTGGAGAGATGCATAAAGTCTTTTTCGTATTTGCTCGTCACTAATAGTTGGTTTTCTTGCTCTGTATCCACTGCGCAAGAAAGTTTGGCGAATAGTTTCGGGAGCAATAGGTATTCCACGTTGCCTATTAAATTCAATCGCGGATTTCAGCACATTGTAAACCGTCGACTTGCTTAGTCCTGTCAAACGCACAAATTGTCTCACATCACCAACTCCGTTTTCATATAATTGTTAAAATAGGCGTCTTTTTTCTACTTACGTCATTATATTGATTTTTGTGTTTTCTTTTACTGGCAAAACAACTATTATATTGAATGTAATGACGTTTAGATAAGTCAAAATACTGTCCGTCAAAACCTACTACGATATTAGTTCTCTAAATCGATTTAAAATTAAAATGCTATTATGCATTAACAAAAATCAGAAAATTCCAGATACTTTCTGGTCGTACTATATTTTCGAAATTTTTGGTAAAAATCTAGGTGAGACATTAATAAGTATATTTTTATTACTTGATATATATAAAACCGTAAATACGCGTCGCTACTGAACTTTTCCCTTAGTATTTAGTAGTGGAGTATGAGGGGTCGTCAAAGAGAGTGCGGGGGCGGTTAGCAGCCCTTGTTTGCTTGATATATGCTTTACTTTTTAGATTTATGTGTTTATAATATTAGAGATGGCCTCGTTTTTAATGTTTCTGGGTAAAACACGTGGATGGATTTTTTTATGTTTTGTGTGGATGTGGAGTATTGCGTATTGGAGGATTTAGATAATACTAAGAGGGGAAGGGAAGTAGGAATTGCCAAGAGACTCGATGGTTTTTATTTTTATGACAACTAAATTTGGTTTTTTTATGTTGGTTGAGAACAATACGCTTTGTGATAAGTAGCATAATTTAATAATTAATTATATTATATTAATTTATTTATTAAAAAACCTCCTTAAAATTAAAATTATTAATCAAACTTAATTATAACTATAATAATATCCAATAATAAATTTTTTATAATAAATATAGCTTCACACGCTCACATTGCAGTTTCGTGACTAATCGCAAGCCTTGGCTTAGCAATGCAATATTCACTGTCATTTTAACCTAAACCTTTTAATCATTTTTAACTTTTTTCCGGTGCCTCATTTATTTGCGTTGGTGACTGTACAAACAGTTTTGGTTAAAATTATTCAAATTGCTAGACATTAAATGCTATAGATCACTGGTTTTGATAAAAATCATGACAGGGAAAAGAAAAAAGAGTACTTGTCATAGCATTTGGGGCATTAAATAATGGTCGTTTTTTTAATAAATATTAAATTAAAACGAAGGGGCAGGTCTGCACCAACATTAAAAATAATACCTACTGTGATTTTTTAAAGGAAACATTTCACAATATACAGGGTAAGCGAAACTCAGCTTTATTACAAGTAAAGGAGAAGAGAAGAACTTGGTATAAGATATAGAAAAATGTATTGGCTAATAGGGAGAAACTTCAAACTGTCAATACATAATAAGCTTTTGCTATACAAGAAAATATTAAAGCCAGTATGGACTTATAGTATACAACTATGTGGGTGTACCAAACAGGCAAATCTAAATGTAATACAACGATTCCAAAATAAAGTATTAAGACCCATTGCTGCTGCCACTTGGTATATTCGTAATAGTGATATTCACAGGGACCTGAAGATGGAAACTATTGAACAAACTATTATCAATTTAGCCAAAAGACACGAAAAAAGGCTTAATCAACATGTGAACGTTAAAGCTGCTAGACAACACAGGAATAGAAGGAAGACTTAAAAGGACCAAACCATTTAAGTAAGTGAAGTGAAAGTATTAAAAGCAGAGCATAGTGCATTTTTACATGTCAAGTTAAGTGTAACCCCATCTGCCAGAACCTAAGGAACATTGCTGAGTATACCTTAGTTTAAGACTAAAAAGTATTCATTTAGGTTAGAATAAAATTGCTCGTAAAGGGATCGGAAGGAAAAAAATGTCTTTTGCCACGTCTTTTTTTGGTTCTCTAAAGAGTACTCTGCTAGTGGTCTCTCTACTGGCAAATTATGCCCGAGCTCAGCCGTAGAGGGTAGAAGAAAAAAATCTAAAAGTGAGCCGCGCCACCGACTTAAAACGGTACAAGCCGGAAACCCCTAGGTCTTGTAGGCACCAGCAGAGCCACGCGAAAAACAACAAACAATTATGGTGAACTAGATAAATAAAACTATATTTACAATTACTGCAATATATTAATTAAGTAAAAATGATGTTCTGATTTTTTACAATAAATTCTGTATTTTCGTAAAGTGGTTTAAACGAATTTAATACAATTTCTTAAAATAATATTTAAATTAATTATAACAATCTTCCAGACAGTAATAAAAACCTAATGAGGTACAAAAGAGAATTAAAATAACAAAAAAAAACAACAACAAGAAAATGTTCACAATATTTAAAATTTCGAAAATAATTGGTTTTATATAAAATTCCTGATAGCAAAAGATTAACACAACAAAAAAAAAGGAAATACCAAATAAATGGACTTGCTACAAAAATAATATTTTAAAACCCTTACAATATCCACATAAATTATATTCAGTGATATATAAATTCAGATTCAGCTTGGAGCCGGTACAAATTTAACGAAAAATAATTAGTTAAAGACTAAAAAGTATTCATTTAGGTTAGAATAAAATTGCTCGTAAAGGGATCGGAAGGAAAAAAATGTCTTGACTACGAAATATCAGACAGTGGACAGTGCTACACGATATACAGTCGTTAATACATACCGCAATGGAAAATGTTATCGCAAACATTCGTTAGTGGATACGCATTAGAAGGAGAAGAAGAAGAATTGCTCATTGGTCTATTTTGACCAGAATGTAATGTACTAAAATGTTCAATAAAGTGAATTTTTGACCAAAAAATTTTTTTTTAAATATAAACTCAAAATGGAAATGTGTTTCACTGTATTTACAATGTCAATGGATAAGGCCTGAAATAAATAATACATAAGAATTTAAATTATTTAAAATTGAAATAATTCACGAAGTAGAATAAATGGTATCACAAAATTAACTGGGACACATACAGCCAGTGTTCTTTTTGTAGATTTACAGAAATAAATCAAAAATATAAAAAAATTAATGTACCCCTTTCATAAAAGCTCAAAAAATTCTATATTAATCAAGTTTCAGTTTCCGGTGTGATAGTAATAATTTTAGTTAATCTTTCCTCATAATTTTTCAATATTTATTGTAGATATGGAATTTTTTTGCTTATTGATTAGAATAACTTTCAGTTACTATCCAGTAAAAAGTTGCTTAATGGTAAATTATTTTTATCTTATGGTCGTAAATATTCGAAATCTGTGGTATTTTCAGGAAAATCTAATTGTTAGCGAACCGGCTGTGTAGTTGGTAAAACTCATCATCCCTTCCAACATTTTCCACCCTTTTTGCGAGGCTGGGCTGTTCGTTTAGCTTTTATAAAATAGCAAACTTTTATATAAAATCGATTATAAAATGTACGTTTTAATGGCGGCAGATGTACCTACATCTCCCGCTTTTCCTACCCCCTCCAGCCCCTGTTATCCACTACTCTATCAGTGAACATTATGAAACATCAAAAGAGAGAGAATATGTATATATATATATATATATATATATATATATATATATATATATATATATATATATATATATATATATATATATATATATATAAATTGTCGCTGGTATCGGAAAATTCTGTTTATAAATCTGCATGGAAAGAGTTTGGATCTTTTTTGAATGCGAAATACCGTTACTCTAAGAATATATTAATTTATACAGGGTAATTCTTCGGGAGTTTCAATTAGACGTTTTAGAGAAACTTGACATAATTAAAATCTGAAAATTTGAGGTGAAATGTTTTCGGATATGCTGAATTGATCTAAAATTTTTGGAGACTCCAACTATTTCCGGTTATACCGGAAGTTGACTATAACTTATTTTAAATAGAACACCCTGTATATTATTGCGTGTTTCGATAAAGCTTTTCTTGTGGATTCTCCCAATTTTGATTTTGCTACCTTACACTTTGAGTGTTTTACGAGATATGACCATTTTTATCACGAAAAAGTGTCACGATTTGACACCCTGTATCATTATAATAAATGTAAATTTAAACATTTTTTTGCATTATGGTTTTCTAGTATATTTACTGAACTTGGTCATTTTGTTAAAAAAATTATTATTATTGTACAGGGTGATTCAAAACGCATATTTAAGGATTTCTCAACTTTTAACCTGTGGATTATGAGTTTGTATTATGTTATTGTAGAGTGCCATGGGAAACAAAAATATTGCTTTAATTTTAGTTGACAGTTAACAGCATCAACATGGAGACGTTTTTTGAGTACTTATTTACTTTAAAGTTTTAAATTATTAAACTTTAATTAAATATTTTTTATTGTGTTTTTTTTTAAATAACCGCAAATAAAATACTAACTCAATATCTCAATAACGGTTTGATTTAGGTATAGGGCAGTTGTTAACGAAAGTTAAAAAGCAGTAAAAGTTCTGTCCAACAACGTTATAAAATACAGGATGGTTCATTTAAGAAAGTTGAGACATCTTTAAATATGCGTTTTAAATTACCCTACACAATAATAATCATTTTAATAACAAAATGACCAAGTTTAGTAAAATTATACAAAACTAGAAAAACATAATGCAAAAAAAAATGTATAAATTTACATTAATTACAATGATACAGAGTGTCAAATCAGGCACTTTTTCGTGATAAAAATGGTCATATCTCGTAATATACAGGGTAATCTATTTAAAATAAGCAAGTTATAGTTAACTTCCGGTATAACTGGAAATAGCTATAAATATTTTAAATCAATTCGGCATATCCGAAAACCTTTTACCTTAAATTTTCAAATTTTTATTATGTCAACCTAACCTAACGGATTTTTACACAACCGTCCCCAATTTTTTATTATTATTTTAAAAACTTTGCGTCCTGCACTTTTGCCTTGTTGTATTTATGTCTATCTATTTAACTATTTTGTGACTATTTCTTCTTTTTTCGTTTTAAACCATATGTCAAAATTCCATTAACATGTCCCAAACAGGTAAGTATGTTAATGAAGACATTATTTTCCTCAAATAAATATGTAGCTTTAGGCCAGCAGCTTCAATTTAAGTACTTGTTCTTTAAACTTGTAACTGAGACTTAATTAATTATTAGCAATGACTATTTATTTGATCGTATCGTATGCAAAAGCTATTATTTGTTTTAACAATTTTCAAACCAAATTAAATATAATTAATTATGATGACCACTTGTTTACATGCGAGAGCAGGAGTTTCAAAACTCAACAAAGTCAAAATTCTCTTAGAAAAATATTATGATTAATGAATATGCTTCAAATTACTTTAATGATACGTCATTTTTTTATTAAGAGTATTTTATTTGCTTACACTTTTATCAACTTTAATTAAAATATATTTAATCCTAGTTATCTATATGACAAACTGGTTCTCTTCTGTGAATCCAATTTTTCTTATACAATTATTTAATACGATCTAAAGAGTTGCAATAAATAAATATTTTTAGGACAGACAACTATATGGCTATTATTTTGTCATCCAATACCAAATGACTGACCCACAAACTTTAAGCAAGTAAAATAACTTTCTAATAAAGAGGGTAAAAGTTTGTCACTTTTATGTATAAAAATTTGGCACTTTTATGGATAAAAATTTGGCAAAACTTATAAAATCTTTAGTTTGGGTCACTTAATATTAAACTAAAACCGGGTCGGTAATTTCTCTTGATTACGTACTTCGCTTTTCCGGGCAAGGCACTTTATATCACAGGAACGTACGGACTCATTACTTGGAAATAACAAAATAATATACAATATACAAATGAGTAGTACAAAAAGGAAAATACATAAGTAAATAAAATACTTATATTAAAAAAAACACTACAACTATGAACCTAGTACAAAAACTTAAAAGAGAAGAATTTTAAGATCAAGAAAAAGATGGCGTCATGGAATAATTCGGTATACACATAAAAACATATCATAAAGTGAAAATTTAAATGAAAGAACTGTTAACTCCTAACAAGTCATATAATTAGAGAAAAACGTATCACAATCACATACATCTTGTTTTCTTTCGAAAATAATAAATAAATTAGTAAAAATTTAATTTGCTTAAGTTGGTCGAAAAAAAATACAATTGTAGTAATATAAATTTAAAAAAAAAAGGGATTTATATTTGTACAGTGACAGTGAGAAAAATAAGACCACACTACATAAAGAGATAGTGATGTGAGGTTTTTAAAAATTTAAATAAATTAAAAATCTTAGATGAAGTAAAGGACATTTTTAAAAATATTAACGGCAATAATAATATTGTCTAATAAACTAGGGGGCGCTTTCTTTAGAATCCCCTTAACTGCCCAAGTTGCTCGGGCTTATGAAAAACTGAGCCTGGCAAAGTTAGCCATAGTCTGGCATACTCTGGACATTGGCCAAGGATATGGAGGCTGGTTTTTTTTTCTCCACGCAATCCAAAATTAGAGGCATGGAACAGCCCCATATTGTGCATGTGGTAGCTAAGAGTACTAAGAGTACATTAAGTTCTGGTCTCTGAGTCAGGCCCACCTTGCCCTTCAGCCTAGACAAAAGGTAATCCCTAAAGAAGATTCTGATTCCACGAATTCAGATCCAGCTTATTAGCCCTCTCATTGCTTTTGATTGATTCCCGAGTGACCAGGAACCTAAATGGCATGGACAAACTAGTAAAAAAAAAGGAAGGAAAAGAGAAAAAATTAATATAATTAAATGATTAATAAATAATTTTAAAGTTTTATTGTTAATTTTTGCTTTACGACTTTGGTATTTTTTATGTTTATTGTAATAATCCTTATTTTTAAAGAGCATTCTCAATTATTTCTTCCGAATATTTTTTAAATCCTGTTGCGATTCCTTGGTTGGTTTTCACAAAATAAAAAAACTACGAAGTCATAATTTACAGACCTACTACGGATAATGTGAACATAAGAAAACATAGTCGACGGAGCAATTTCCTACTTTCCCACCTTCTCATTATTATTCTTTAACAAGTCGTTTGTCACTACCTATATTATTATCGGATTTTAAAATAGTTTATCCTTTTTAACAGTAAAACATATTTTTTTACTTGATATAGATATAGTCCAGTAAAAAGTAGATTTAAATTACCATTCAAAAAGCAAGCCTGCATTTTTTATGTAAGTTTATTTTGACATATTAGTATTCATAGTTAAAAAATGTTGAGTTCTTTTCAGGGGACAGAAAAAAATTAAAGAAGACCCTCAATCGAAAATATATCAAAAACCCAAAAAATTGCCTATTAAATTGGCCTATTCGCAATAGAAAGCGAGAAATATTAGAAAATTTATATAAAATCAAAAATTGTAATATATATTTATATATAGACAATTGTTTCAAATATTAAAAAGAAAGTACGCGTGGATTAAAAATGAATGATTTGATCGTTAAATGCCTTCTTTACGCCGATGATCAAGTCATATTAGCATTATCTGAAGAGGAGTTGCAGGCGATGGTTAATGTTATGCATGATGCCCTGAAAATCAAAGGGATAAAAATAAATGTAAGCAAAACGAAAGTAATGGTTTTTAAAAGAGAAGAGAGCATGACAAACTGTAAAGTTTCGATTGAGGGAGAAAGAGTGGGACAAGTAAATGAATTTGTATACTTGGGTTCATAGTTTACGAGAGATAGAAAGTATGACAGTGACATTGCGCAAAGGGTGTTGGCAGGAAAAAAAATGAATGGGGCACTGCATAACTTTATGAATAGCCAAAAAGTGTCAAAAAAGGCATGTATGGTAGTGAATGTTGGGTTTGGCAGAGGAAGCGTGGAAATAGGATTAATACTGCGGAGATGAGTAGTCTGAGAAGTATGGCTGGATTGATTGGATAAAGTAAAGAATAGTGAGATAAGAGAACGCTGTGGTGTAAAAGAAGATGTGGTTACAAAGATAGATAATGAAATGCTTAGATGGTTTGGACACGTAGAAAGGATGGATGAAGGAAGATTGACGAAACAAATTTATAAGGTGAGTGTGAATGGACAAGTCGGTAGAGGTCGACTATAATTAGCTTGTGTGCCTGGTCACTGTAATCACTTTTCATGTCCACCTTTCTTTTTTTTGGGCCTACAGTTTCACTTTACTGCGGGCACTGGCCTTGCAAATACCAATGACTGGTTGAGGTCCCGTATAGGTTTGGAGAGCTTTCCTTTTGGCTAGTTTGTCCAACCCTTTGTTGCCAGCAATTTCTTTATGTACGGGGAACCAGACTAGGGTGATCTTGTTGTGGTTTCCCATTTGGATTAGTTGTTACAGGCAGTCCCAAACCAGCTTGGATGTTACTGTAGTAAAATCAGGGCTTTCAAGGCTTTTGGCTATCTGATATGATGGTCCTTAACTATTGCTTATATCTGCTTATACAAATCACCTTCACTTCCCTGTTATAATGGAAGTCAAGAACAGTAAATGTTGAAAATGAAATAAGTTACCGGATATTCGTGTTTGACTTATTAGGTATTACATTACTTACCTGTGTAGGACATGCATTTGGAAGCTTGTTCCATTCCGCAGCAGCCCTGTAAAAGAATAATTCTTGATGGAGATTGGTCCTTGTAGTGTTAATCTTGAGAGTAAATGGGTGAGACTGATTAGCGTGCCGAGTTCTTCGGTCGAATGTGGCCAGTGGAGGTATAAGAGTTTTTATTTTTCTGGAGCATCTGTCATGGAAATATCTGTAGAGTAATGTCTGGTCTGCAACTCTTCTTCTATGTTTTAGTGGGTAAAGGGTATTTGTGAGAGTTAAGCTGTTTATTAACCGAACGGCCCTGTTCCGAATGGAATCTAGAAGACGAAGAAAATGCCTTGGTGCTGAACCCCAAATGTGCGAGCAATACTCCAGTAGAGGTCGGATTTGAGCCTTGTACGTCGTCAACAGTTGATCAGGAGTAAAAATATTTCTAGCTTTTCACAGAAAACCTAGCCTCTGGCTTGCCGACTTTGCGATGTTAGCAACATGGTCATTCATATTATTAGACACCGTGACTCCCAAAATCGAGATGGAGGGACTTGATTCAAGGGTATTTCCGGACATTGTGATGGAATGATTTGAGGAATTCACTTTCTTGGATCTTGTTTGATAACAAATAGATTCGAAGAGTTTGTGAGGTTTTCTAATGTGAATAAGACTAGTACCAAAAGATTTTTCTTGCTCGAAAATGAAAGTTTGATTAAGAAGATATCTTACAAGCTAGATCACATTCCCACAATTGAAATAAACAGCTGTTGGATATTAGGTAGACTTTCATAAAAGAACCTATTAGGAACGTCCAAAAAGAGACCAGGACGTTCGAATCAAAATAGACGTTCTCGAGACGTCCTGTGCTATCTAGAAAATGTTGTTACGTATCGCCGCTTGTCAACCGCCGTCAGCCACCCGCCGCCGGCCCAATTTGCCGAGTGGACTTCATTCATCTATGTTCGCATTGCTGATGAAGACACTGAATGTTTCAATATCGTAAACATAATTTGTTCGGAGTTTTCAGCTCAAAATTAGAAATTTTACAGCCATTACATTCGCTTGACCAGTACGTCAAATTTATTAATGTTATTTGGATGTTTTTTTTTAATAAAGCCTCGTTGTTTTAACAAACACCTGTTTAATTAGGTTACATGGGCTTGCTTTTTTACTTGACAAATGAAAAGTTTTCTACTTATAAAAGCTACATACACATACATTATGTGAAGAAGCACCTTCTTTTTTGCATCAACCTATTTTTTTAGGTGGTTTTTCGTAAATAATTATATTGTTCATTAAAAAACATTAAATTGTACAGTCATTTTTTTTTAATTACTATTAAAATTATGTGACAATTTACCACTTTTCCAATCATCGTTTTATTAATAATAAGTCTACTGAATAATTTCCCGAGGAAACGTTTAAACTGGGGAAAAATGTACATTTTTCCCACATTTTCCTCGAGAAATTATTTAGTAGACTATATTGTATTTAAATGTTGTTTGCAATGAATCTATTAGAGAATTTCTGTATTTATGTATGGTTAATTTTTTTTTGGTTGTTTAAACGGCCTTCGTTATGCAAAAAGATCCAACCCACTGACACCTATTTAATAAAATTGTCCATTTCAGTTTTAGCTCGATACCATTTTTCTTATTTACTTTTTTTAATATTTGTATTCCATTTAAAATTAAAAAGTATAAAAGTACCTGTTATTAATAGACCAGTCATCTTACTATAATTAATTGTGAATAAAAGCAATTTTTGCCTTTTTTTATAGAAGTTGGTGAATGCGAATTGGATCTTTATACAGGGTAATTCATTAAGATCTTTGATCTGTAGGTTCTAGACCTCAAAATATAATGATTTTTTCCAGCATGCCTTATACAAATATTGCTGGTTTCCGATATACCGGGTGTTTAAAGTTAAAATATGGATTTTAATTTTCGCAATAATTTTTCGTGTTTTTACAATTTCTATTTGAAAATTGGAAATTTTACTTTTTATGGCATGAGAATTGCTAATTTAGCATTGCTAACAGAGGGCGTCAGTTACACTTGGTTGTGTTTAGTAAATCAAAGCAAATATTTTTTTCGGCTGAGCTATGAGTAAAATAATGAAAAAAATATTAAAAAGCGAATAATTATCAAAAAAAAAAATTATTGATTCATGCAACTCGATCGGTTATCAAGTTATTTGCTTATAAATAGTTCAATGAATTTTAAAATTTATAAAAAAAATTATTCTCTAAAATTAAAACTTCAAAGTAAATGTTCAAAATACCCACCATTTACTTCAATACACTTTATGATTCGCTTTCGTAAAAATCTATTTTCCGTCGCAATTCTGAAAGAGAGTTAATATTTTCTTTGTAAACTAATGCCTTAATTTGCGACCAAATTGAAAAATCCAAAGGATTGAAATCAGGACCTCTCGGTGGCTAAGCAAACTCACTTCCACGACCAATCCATCGATGCGGAAACTGTTCGTTTAAGTATTGACGAACTTGTAGAGAATAATGACAAAAACCACATGTTTGTCTTAAGGCGAGAGGTATATTCTCTAGTAATTCGTGTAAATGTTCTCGAAGAAAATCTTAATAAAGAGGTTTATTTAAATTTGTTGAAAAAAAAAATCACATATTACACCACACTAAATATGTTAGCTTTAAACTCATGCCGAAAATGTGTTTCTCTGTTAGCATGGGCATTTTTAGAATCCCACAAATGATTATTGCATTGACAATGACACAAGCCTACTTGGAAAAGAAAACAACGAAAAATTAAACCACGGCTAAATTCATGAATGTGATTAAAAATAATAGACGAGGGTTATTTGATATTAATAGATCTTTGCGAAAGCGGATCATAAAGTTTTATATTTTTGTTTTTTAATTTGTTATTGTTACACAACTAGAGAATAAAATTTTTTATAAAATTAAAATTCATTGAACTTTTTAGAAGCAAATAACTCGGTAACCGATCAAGTTACAGAAACGAGACTAATTTTTTTTGTAGAATTTAACGATTTTAAATTTTTTTTTATTATTTTACTCATAGTTTCGTCGGAAAAAAAATTGCTTTAACTTACTAAACACAACCAAATGTAACTAGCGCCCTCTATTAGCAATGCTAAATTAGAGTCCAAATTGGCAATCCTTATGCCAAAAACCGTAAAATTGCCAATGTTCAAATAAAAATTGTGAAACATGAAAAAAATTATTGCGAAAATCGAAATCCATATTTAAATTTTAAACACCCGGTATCTCGGAAACTAGCAATATTTGTATAAGGCATGTTGGGCAAAATTATCATATTTTAAGATCTTAAATCCACAATTCAAAGATTGGACATTCTTAATTAATCACCCTGTATAGAAAATAAATTGATATCTGTGTATAATGCTTGGAATAAAATAAATAAAAATTTAACTATTGGTAACAAAAAAGAAGTATGTCTTAGTACATAAAAACTAAAACGTTTAACAAAAAATAAAAATAAAAATTGATTTTTTTTATTTAATGCTCAGTCTGTTTAATTTTGAGGCACTCCAGCCATATAAAGTCATCATGTTCATTCGTTGCTCCAACAAGATTAACAAGCATGTTTTATGCGATAGTTATGCGAAGTTTTAGAGACAGTTTTTTATTATATAAATAAAATCTTTTGACGGGTTTACCTACTGATACTGTTTAAGAGCGTTTTCGATGTGCCCAAAATTTATAACATAAGAAAGCAAACTGTAACCTGGCTCTGGAACGATGGCTTACAGTGAAGGATATTGTGTTAGTAATTTAAATATGAGCACAAACTTAATGTTGACGTCCTGGCCGCCATAGCTGTCACTTAACAATATTAATTGCTTTACCTTTAAGATAATTTTTTAATTAATTTGCCATATATGAATCATCTTTATGTACTCCTCTTCCTGCTTCCTTTTTTAGTCAAACGTTGCACAAGCTTTCTTCTGAGGAGCCTGCTTGTATTTCAAAATTATGCAAGCAAAGTTGTCGGTTATTATAGTACACTACGAGTATGTTTATAGAAATGCGAGGCAGTAGTTAAGGCTTTTGTAAATCAAACGTCAGGGTCTCCAATTCCAGATCATCTTTGACCTTTGATAAATCAAAACTGCTTTGATCTTTTCAAATATCTTTTAAGGACGCTCAGCATACATAAGTTTTGCAAAAAAATATTGAAACAACACGGTTTCTTTTCGCATTTTACGAAAGTTATTAAGAAGCAAATGCCATTCCTGATCATGCTAGTTAGATTTGTTTTGCATTAAGTAAATGTTTTGAATTACATTTTATTAGACAAAACTTTTACATTTTTACCCACAAAATCTGTCCATGCTGCTTCGCCAAATATTTTGAATGCACTCTCTTCGCACACGAAAAACGACACTTATATTTAAATTTAGAATTGCTGTTGACGTTTTTTCATGCCCTAGTTACAAGAATACAAGGTTTAATTTAAAAAAGCAATAACTTTTTGTCCCGACTTATTTACGTATTAAGTAGTCCTTTTGATGGTGTAGGTCGGTTTTACGTAAATTTAATAATAAAATAAACAATGTTTCTACTTTAAATTTATATCAACATAATTAAAGATCAGAGACTAAGAATTCTCTGTGTGCGTCCTAAAGTTATTGTTTTTAAGTAATTATGTTAAAACTAATAACATAAATATGTAAGTAGCAGTGCTACCCCAAAACAAACTATTGTAAGCCTGAAAGGAAAAAATTATACATTATTTGGAAATATATATATATATATATATATATATATATATATATATATATATATATATATATATATATATATATAAATAAATAAATAAAAAATAAGAAGGGAAACCAAAAAAAAATTAAAATCCATTTAAAAATAAAAAAAAAAAAAAACAAAAACTATACTAATACATACAAATACTAACGATATCTATCTAACACAAAATTTTATCTGTAAAATTGACAAAACAATCTAAAATATAACTGGCCTGTTGGCTCTGCCAGTGCCAAAAACTTGGGAAAAAAAAGTAATAATTTTTTTAGAAAGGCACTTTAGCTTTGTATATAAATTCAACTTATTTTATAAACATAGCAATGCATTTTAATATTGGCGATATGTTGTAAACAAAATTTGACTGCTTCTTTACATTACGTATGGTATAAATATTTTTGTGTCAAGGTCCAAACGACATAAAAGGTCGCCGGCAGCCTGTTGAAATAAAATCCACATTTTAAAGCATATTCATATCGATCCGGAACTTTTTAACACTGGAAGGGCCTCTCTTTTGCGAACGGCGCCCCCTTTCCCCCCTTTGTCGCCCCCTCAACTGTGCCGTTCAACCCTCTCATTCCGAATCTAAATGCGTAGTAATCACCTACGCACAGCGGAATAGTTCCACTATTATTTTTTTCGAGTTTTTACATTAATTACTTGTGCAAAACTTCACTGAACGACTGCGAGTGGTCCGCGCGCCGCGATCTTCATCTGTCGTTGCCATAGCGACCGGCGAGTTATATCTCTTTAGAGGAGTAGTAAATAGTAAAAATTATAGATTTTTTAATCTGCAAGGCACACACAAAAATGTAATTCTGCGCAGAATTAGTAGAATATAAAATTTAGGCGTGGTTATGTTGTGTTGTAGAGAAAGGAAGAGAGGATATGCAAATTTTTGTGTATAGCTGTATCGACGTTTCTATTTGCCATTTAATTATGTAGGTTTTGTCTTTTTGCCCGATGCTATGCTCTGTTTCAACTGAGATATACGAGCTTCTCCATTTATTTATTGCTTCTGCATTATACCCGTTCAAATCTTTATATCTTTACATTGTTTAAAACACAACCGATGTTCTCAAATATCATTTGTACAATTTCGATGGCTAAACTATCACTTAACTATATTTCAGCAAAATGGTAAATAGCACATATAATTAATTTTTCACGTCACATTTTTTTTTCTAATGTAACTTCATCTGCAAAAAAAAACAACAAAAAATCTTTTGCAGATCATAGTCGCGTGTCTAGATGTGCTTACAGAAACCAGACGAAATTCTGATACTTCCTTAATCATTTGTCTTAGAGCCTTTCTAGTTTGTAAAATTTACTTTCAAGTTTTTTATCAAATTTTTTTTTCATCTCTTTTGCTGATTCGTCTTAAAAAAAACCATTGCACGTATCAATTAAAAATTAATTGTTTAAGTAATTCTAATTTGTAAATCAACCACCATTAATTCTTTTAAGTTCAAGTTCAAGTGAAAGTATTAATTGTGTCAAAATATTTTTCACTCCAAATTTTTTTAATATGTTCACTGGCCATCGCAGCAGATAAGATTGTACAGTAACTGATGTAGTTAACTTTTAATGGTAATAGTAATGGAAAACTTGGTAACAGACACTGAACGCAGCTCGAGACAAATTGTAGGAAAATTAATGGATAAAGCAATAGAAATGGATGTTGGTATAAAAAAATTAAAATTTTAGTATTTACAAGTTTTAGAAGAAATGATACACACTTCTGTAAGGGTGAAAGCTGGTTTAACATTTAGGAAAGAATGATCACAGTGGCATAAAAAAACATCGTTTTGTTTGATATTTTAAAATTAAATATCGTATTAAAAAAATTGTTAACGAGTTAAAAAACTGACAATTTTTTACTTGATAAAAAAAATGATAGTGTCGAACCTCAAACCCGTCTTTGTGGCGACGATGGACATAGTTAACCTCAGATCATTTAGATTCGTATTGAGTTGATTTAATGCATAATTTCCAACAAAAAAAATTAGCAGACGATAGGTTTTACAATGCATTTGAACTAAATGACCAGTTGACCAGCATAAAATATAACAGATATTTGCGATGGATAATCAAGTATTCAACTAGACCACTCTAAAAATTGAAACGTGAGAGAACATTCTGTAGGAAAGGGAACATTCTATAGTGGTCTATCTTAAACATTTGATTATTCATTGCGACTATTCGTTATATTTTGTGCTGATCAACTGGCTAGAGTACCTACATATTGTTTAAATGCATTGTAAAACCTATATACCGCAAGTTTTTTCCCACATCTGTATAAATGATTTTGGTTGGTACCAATTAACAATGATTAAGGCGTTTTTGAGCCTCATCACTTCTTAATAGGTATAGACTGTTAAGGTGACAATGTACTGTGTTTATTACTGAGCAACCGTGCCAAAATCCGGATTACTTAGTTAATACAAACTCTTTAAAAATGCGTATTCAATAAAGATTCGTTTTTCTGCAAAAAATAGTTCGGTAAACGGGAATATTATTGAAAGGTAACCAAAATTCTGTATTACACATAGTTTCTGCAGTCTTACAAAACATATGGCTAAAACGACGTGGTAAGTATTTCGAATACAGTGTAAATAATAGAATACTACTTAATTTATTTTTTTTAAACAAATTATAGTTTAAAAAAACTAAAAAACACGCTCTTAGAGTTAATTAGACTAACAAGTAAAAAATAATCCTTAACATAAGAAAATTAATGTCACTGTTCTAAAAGCGTGGGGTGCTTTGTTTGACATTTTTAAACTAACACTGCGTTTCGGAATGAACGCACCACCAAGCTTTTAGAACAGTGGCAATAATTTTCTCGTAAGTAATTTTATTCTTATGTTAAGAATTTTTTTTTACTTTTTAGTTTGATTAACTCTAAAAGCGTGTTTTTTAGTTTTTCTAAACTATAATTTATGTTTCGCTTTTTAGTTCGATTTTTTTTTACTCACCCTCTTGCCATTCATCCCTCGGCACGTTTCTCACCAATATATTGGATTGGGTGAATTATAAAATGACATTGGAACTGCGCGCATGCGTAGTTCACGTACTAGTTCTATCTCTCTTACTCTCATGCAAAGGATCCCTGAAGAAATTTATGAATCCTGAAGAAACTAATCGGGATAATCAGATATTTTGATCGAATTATTGCATTGTCGTCGGTCTTTGACAAGCGTGCACAGTTTAAATTAACTCTGATCGCTTAAAGTAGGAAAAAATCGAGGCCAAAGAGTCAGTTACAAACAAATATACAATCAAACATACAGGTGAAAGTAATATAAGCGTGTTAAAAAGAAAATATTAAGAGTCCTTAAATGCTTTTTTTTACTGTTCTAAAAATAAACATGATTTTCTGCTTAAAAGATAAATGGTAATTTATTTTGAGCTGAAAGACACAGTTGGTAAAAAGAAATAGTTCTTAAAAACAATGAGTCTTATTTTATTAAAAATCAATGACTGGCGGGTAAATATTCATCAACACAAACATAAATTAATTATAAAATTATTTATAAAAGTAAAATTTTTTAAAATATCTACATATTGTTACGATAAAAATTCGTTCCTGATCTATTATCCGGCCGAGGCGGTCACACAATGACGAATATCCCCTTTGCGGCATAAAAAGACGACCCACATCCAGCGCATGATTTATGGCCGCGGTGTGATTGAAGGCGTCTAGGAAGGTTAAACAAAGAGAATTTTCTCGCTCTTCTGAGTAATAAATTGTAGATAAATAAAAAGTCAGCGGTCGCGAAAATTTTGAAGTAATTATAAATTGTTATAAAAAGATTGTATACAGTTGTGAATATCTAGTGATTTTGTAAAGTAAAATTTATTGTATAGAAATATAAGAAAATTGTTTAGTTATTGTACTGAGTGTTTAGAATCATCGAACCCAAGAGTAAATATCACAAAAATATCTATTTTTCAAATATTTATTTCTGCTGCATCCAACGTTTTTTACAGAGAATATTAACAATCATTAGAACCTTTAAAATATAAAGCTTTAAAATTAATACAATGTGTAGATTCAATGCCGAGAGGGCATCCGGGGCTACAGCCCCGGGGCCTCCGCAAAAGAGGGGCACCCACAATAGAGACTTCGGAAAAAAAACCTTTAAATTCCGACTATTAAACACTAGTAAACAACTTTCACAATAAATTATTTATTGAAAAACTCGACTGAAAAGAAACCTTCATTTTATTTGGAAAATAATTTGGGGCCAGAGGGAGCCCCTTCACTTCTTTGCTGCCCTGAGACCTCCAGACCACTAAATCCGGCACTGTGTAGAATATTATATTTTTATCTAAACTGCTAAAATATAAAACAATTTCATCCAGCATTTTTTTTAATCCATTTAGGCACTGTTTATTTCTTTCATTTTTAAGTTTAGTGTTGACAAGAAAGTTATTTAATGCCCTAGTAACGCTTAAGTGTTATTCTTACATTGTGCTTGGTGTTGCATTCTTTAAATAAACTCGCCATTTTAAATTTAACAGCACTTAGCAACAATAATGAAAACAATAAATATTTTCGAACTAATTTATATGTTTAAATTAGTAAATAGTAATTTATCAATTGTCTCTCTAATTAGTATAAATATAAAGTTAACAACTATTTAATTAAATAAATATTATTTAATATTGTAATAAATTAAATTCCGGCGTAATACAAATCGTATACAAGTTTTTACGCAAAACAATTAAGTAAAAACATTATAAATGATGGATATTAAAACTTAATATTTACGATAATATATGCAGAGGTGCGAATGCACTAAATGCTAGCGATAATGAAGAAGGTACGTAGGTTCATAATACATAAAACGGATGAATGCACAAAAGGTGCTACACGTTGAATTGAGGCACCTACAGCACCCAACGAACCAAATTACCAAACTTTCGAATATAATCCGCCTTTGAATGTTTTGATGTAGGCGAGACGATTCATTGGCGTCCTAAATTTAAGAATCGCATTTATTTTAACACTTACGTATTACAGTAGGTTATTATAAATCAAAAAATAAATATTAATTAAACATTTTTATTTAATACGTAAAAGAAATATACACACAAGATAACTTTCATGTTAATACAACGTAAATTTTCTTTGATTTTGACATAAATTTATTAGTACACACCCCTCTTAATTTGGTGATATTCTTATATAAACATTTTAATCAACTTTACTGATGTTCGGATAAACCCGATTTTTCGTAGTATACTAAAAATTACACAATTTATTTGTTGGAAATCAGTACTTCCAACTCTACAATTCCTCTTTGAGAAATTCCTTGATTTTTAAAATTGCACGGGACCCTTTGTTTCTAGCCGAATGCTAATTTCCACGTGATGAGTGCGTGATCAAAACATGGTAGATCACAAAACTGCAGGTATTTCTTTTAGCTTATTTTTGTCGGCGTTAGGGCCGTGCTAGGTAGTTTTAAAAATCAAGGAATTTCTCAAAGAGAAATTGTACAGTTGGAAGTACTGATTTTCAATATACTGGCCAGCGACCAGCGAAACACAAAGAAAAAGAAAAAGGAAATAAACTAAAAAATGAGAGTAATGTAAGGAAAACGAAGCACCACGTGTTTTTTTAATAGCACACTACCTTTCCTTTTGTAATAAACAGTTGAAAATAATAATGTATAAGGCAGTTTTGCCTCGCAGTAACTGGGCATGAGCGCCGATGAACAAAACAAGAAGAAAAACGTAAAAGACGACGATAAGTTCGAAGTCGAGTGAAATCCTAGTGAAGCTAGGTTTCAGTCTTCGGTGGCTGAAAAGTGCAGCTGACCTGGTAGCCATGTGATCCAAATGACCGAAATGGTGCCATTAAAAATCCCTTGGCTCACTCTACCGCGTACGCAGGAGTGGCCTTAACAAAAAAAGTTTTTCCCCAGTGGGTCCCCGGATTGTACCCACTAATATTGGATCGCAGCACTAGCTGTAAATAATCTGGGGAGTCCAAAACTATGCCTGGCTCCCATCGAGTGTAAAGATTATTCATGAAGCAAATTTCATCTTATGAAGCAAATATGTATCATGTTAAACTTGTTAACCACAGTCATTGCCAAATTAACGAAATGAGTAAGTTCTTTAAAATAGGCTTATGGAATGCTAATAGACTGGCCCAGCACGCATAGGAAGTTAAGTTAAGAGTACTTTTCGAGTTTTGCGAACACAAATATACGGAAGTTGAATTTTATATACGGTGCTTTCATTTCAAAATCAGGAAATCCAAATAACTTTTGACTTTGCGTAAATGTAAGAAAAACAAAAAACACGTCGAATTTTAAATCAGGGAGAGGTTTAAAAATGTTATTCCGCTATTTCCAAGTGGCACTCCTTAAACATTCCCTACCCCTTCTTTAAAATGTCAAATATCAACCCCTACCTTGTGATAAATCAAATGAAAACCCAACAAAAATTCAAATCAACCATATCGATTTATAGCGAAATTATCACAGAAACTAAAATGAAGTTATTTACAAACAGCTCCTTAAATGTATTTACAGTAACTGTTCAAAGTGTGCTCCGTTATATTGTAGGCAATAATATTACCAATCCATTCTCGAAATCTTTGCAAAGTTTCGCTAATAATTCGTCCACATCCTTTAGTTATTCTAACCTTTAGTTCTTCAATATCTCCTGGAGGAGTTCTATAAACTAGTGTTTTTAAATAGCTCACAGAAAAATGTCAAGTGGTGTTAGATTAGATGTGGATGTAGTAGATTAGATGTGGATGTAGTAGATTAGATGTTAGATGTCTTGGAAAACGTTCATCTAGCCATTGTCTTACAGCTAGTGCGTAATGTGGTGTAGCTCCGTTCTGTTGAAGGTATATATTCTGTTCATCTAGTACCATATTTCCCTGTTCATCAACTCGTCTTTCTAGTGACTAAGCAAAAAGTGGATCAATTTCATTTTCTAATAATTGCAGGTACAATTTTTTCGTTAGGTTTTCGTCAATAAAAACCAGTTATCTCATTTTTTAGAATAGCAGCCCATACGTTGATCTTTGCTGGGAACTGAGTATTATCCTGTCGAAACCCGTGAGGATTTTCGTCAACCCAATACCTACAATTATGTTTGTTAAAAATAAAACGTTGATTCATCACTAAAACAAATATTTTTAATCAAATCTGCGTCTTCTTGTATTGTTTGGGATATTGTTTCACAAAACTCAATTCTGCGGTCATAGTCGTCTTCACTATGCTGTTGATAAATTTGTATTTTATAACGAAAAAACTTTGTGTATGGAACCAACAGAAATAAGTTTTTATAATTTTTGAATGGTATAGGTAGGATCTATAGCAACATGACCCAGTACTCCCTTAAAAACTCGAGCGCACTTGTATTAACGACCGTAAATAAATATTATTTCTATTCGTTAAGATGCTACAGCTACAAATAATGGCCAATTTAACGTTTTAAATCTAGATTTGTTGCCGATAAATTTTGCATAAATTAACATAGACTGCACATATTGGGTAGTCAGAAGGTATCAAAAATGGCACGACTGGCTGTGCGTCGAGGAGTGCTGGTTCCTACACTTATGTATTGTAGTGAGTGTGAGGTTTGGAAAAAAAGCATGAAAGTAAGAATAATACTGCGAAGATGAATAATGAAGTATAACTGGAGTGACACTAATGGATAAAGTGAGGAATAATGTGGTAATAATGTGAAAGAAGATGTAGTAACAAATGTAAATAAAGAAATGCTAAGATAGTTTGGACACGTAGAGAGGATGGATGAAAGAAGATTGACGAAACATATTTATAAGGCGAGCGTGAATGGGCAAGTCAGTAGAGGTTGACCTAGGCGAACGTATCTCGCTTAGATCAAAATTGTTTTAAAGGAAGGTCAGGTCAAGAGAAGAGCATGTATGAAAGCGGTGACGAAAGTAGAAGAAGCGAAAGACGTATGTTAGAACCGCAGAAAGTGGGAAAATTGGTTTTTATCTGCGCCTACAGTAAAAAGGCGTATGTATATCTGCATGTTAAACGCCACTATAATCATATTTTGGAATTACCTTATTTTCTGCAGTATTTTTATTGGTTTAAACACCATAGAAAAGCATAGACTGCAATAAGCCGTCTGTTTTGAAAGTAAAACCATTTTTATTCTAATATTTTTTGTTTATTTTATAACTAAAAATCGGTCTTAGTATTGTGAATTAATTATTTAATTAATAAATGGTATTTTTGATAAAAAATGTCTCCTTTACCGATTGGCCTAATAGTTAAAGCATCAGATCGCGAAGCAAAAGTGGGTCAGCTCCGACACACGATTGCGACGAACGCACAAATACACATCGGCACCGGCACCGGCACCGGGCCCGATAATTTGCAAACTTAATTGCTTCTCAGTAGAAATATTTTAAAACCAAACGAAACTTCTCAAGGAACGGTCGACGGCAGGGTCGGATTCAGCTACCTAACACAAAAAGCATCTTGACGCAAAATTTTAAATAAACATTTTTATGTAAAAAACTACATTTTAACTTTATTTATAACCAATCATGTCTGTTACCACGCAACTACATCTTTACTTTTTAACATAATTACATATTCCCGCTTAATAATACACGCACGAACTTCTTTGTTTATTGTCAAGCAG
Source organism: Agelastica alni (assembly GCA_950111635.1). Lineage (NCBI taxonomy): Eukaryota > Metazoa > Arthropoda > Insecta > Coleoptera > Chrysomelidae > Agelastica > Agelastica alni. Next base: position 19,000,042 of record OX467708.1, on the reverse strand, counting down.
GGTTATTCGGCAACCGTCGTGTTTTTTTTAAGTTTAATCTTACTTTAACCGGAAGGGGTCCCTAACAATAATAATTCATCTCTACAGCACTGAATAATTTTTAGAAATTCAAGTTATTTAACGTTGGATTTGGTAGTATTTATAAAAGAATTAATTTATTATTAAAACCAAAAAAAATCCAGATAGCATCGCTGTTAAGAGTTCAACTAGTATTACGGGGGGTAGAGGCTAAGAAAACTATCTCTGTGTCACAATAATGTACTTGAAAATGTAATAAATTAAAGTGGAATTATTGTACCAGAATACCGTTTTTAAAAAGAGCGTTTAACGTTGTGAGAGTCGATAGTAAAAATAGAAAAGTAAGGTTTACATCAAAAAAGGATGTTGAGCATTTTTTATTTCCTTTTTATCGTATCAATTTCCCTTTAATATACTTCATCTAAAACCGCTATGTTTAGATCTAACCCTTACGTTTACCTGCGCCACCCTTATTTACCACAGTTTGGTGGGCACTTTTTTAATAATAGTCTAGTATAAGATAGTACTTATTTTTTTTAACTTCCATAACTATTAGTGTAAAGCGTGCTGTGCTAAAGTTAACCTCAATTAATGTGTAGGTATTAAATTAGTGAACTTTCCGAATAATTTTAGGCAAATCTTAATATCTCTATTTGGGTAGCCTATTTTATAAAATAGTGGTCACCTTAAAGTTTGTCTATATTTTTCACCTTATTTATTAGTAATATTTAAAAGTTGAAATTTTGAACATTTAGGAATAAAAAATAATGATATACTAGTTCTACAATCCGAAGTTTTGGGTATAAATGATCACTTTATACGGAAAGTAAGCTACATCGTTTCAAAGTGGGTGCAGGTAATTCATCAACTTCTTCTTTGATTGGGTAAAGCTCAGACAGCTATAACAATAATTTATACACAGAGCATTTGCATTCTGGAATTAAATACATTCTGGAATTAAATTCCTAGTAAAGCTTTCTTTTAAACACTGGGGCGTTTACCATAAACTATTCAATTATTGGGGCCATATTGTTCTACTTAATTGGTCCTCTATATATACACGTAACATAATATTACCCTGTTTTATTCTAATCATTAAAGTGAAAAACTTTTATGTATTTCCTTGCATCCTATCCAGTGTATTGACTACAACCCTTACCTAATGGGAAAAATCAAGTTACGCTGTCAATGACAAACTGTTGGATCGAAGTGTGAACAACAAATATTCTGTCATTTGATCACTTGTTAAACCAAAGTTTTTATTAAAGGGAATTTTAGTTATCTCAAAGATTTGGGTTGATTTTTTAAGTTAAACTATAAGATTGAAGCTGGATTTAGGGTTTGTTTTCGATCTTTTAGTTTTATTGTCGCTGGATTCTTGTTAAATCCAGTAAAGACCAGGTGTGTCCAGGTATCAAATTTGGTTTGTTTTGCAAGTTTTTCAGTTCTGTTGTCCTTGGAATTCTTGTTGCAATGCCTATGAAAATCAAAATATCAATTTCGGACATATTGTATTATGTGGGTGAACGTGTTTGACCAATTAAGGAATGTAAAGAGGTTTTTTTAAGGCTGGCTACATCATTTTACATGGAACTGACGGTCTCAATGAAAAAATCATTAAAAGTTTATGCATGAGATCCATTTCTGAGCTGCCTTGGGATTTGAAGGAAATTTATGCAAAGATATAATCGAATTGCCATATGCAGAGCAATGTGGAACAGTGCATATTTTTCGCGATTTTATCCCCATTTTATCACCTTTTTTAGTCCTTTGTATTTTCGGATTTTGTGGTTTATTAACACCAATTCTTCACAAAATATCGTTCAAATATAACACTTTCAATGCTTAAATTGCTCAAAATAATATATAAAATTCACTTTTCATCCATATAAACAAATGTAGGTTAGTTTGTTGTTCACACCTCGAGAAGTTCATAATATCAATAATAGATGTCGCCCACTCTGTGATTTTTCCCTATTGCTTTATAAATATATACAGACTGTTTATTGAATAAAAAAAATGTCGAAGCTTGGATATTATATTTTTTCGTATGAAAATAGATCCCAAACATACTGTATAATATCTAAAGAGTGTATTATTTCATTAAATCTATTTTCAGATAATTATACATGGTCTTTAAACTTTTTCATTCTTAGTAAATAGTTGTAACATTTATTTAGTCCGTCTCTGTGCTGATTTTGCGCGCAATCGTTTGTTTCAAACTCAAACTTTCTCTACGATTAAATGCACCGGAGCTGCAACAGACACTTAAAAAAGAAACAAAAATGAACGTTTTCCAAGAACCAATTTATCTTGGTTGAAGTACTCGACGTACCACCGTACGGTACTTTTGGGGTTTCGTCAAGGTGGAAGATATCGTCTAACAGATGCATATTGATGAAGGTTTAGAGAATGGGCTGGTATTCGTTACGTAATCTGAGTAAATGGAAGGAATTATAACGATGCAAATATTTCGTTTCAAACAAAATAAATTAATAATTAAGACAATTGTTTTTTATTTGCTTAGATAAATGTACCGACTATTCAAAGGTAGGTTACATTATATTTTAAATTAATAGATATATTTATAAAAAATCAATGAATATGTGCTACGTAACAAACACAGTATGTGTTAAAATATTGTTACGAAATTTACTTCTTTCTTGCGTTTGGTGCTTTTAAACTCTCGATACAGTAACAAAACAATTTTTATTCCAATACTTTTACACAATAAACTTTACTTTTACAAATCACATAGATATTCACATAGATATTCAATTAATTACAACTTTTACAACTATTTAAATTTCATAACTTATAAACACCTTTAAAGCTGTATTTTTCACGACCGCTGTCCTTTTTATATTTCTAAATCATAATTCCACCTGTTTCTCGAGAGTCCGGAATAATCCTTCTACCATTTTAAATACGCTAGACGAGGTGTTCGAGAGTTTGCTAGACGGAGGCGGAAGCCAACAAAGCGCTCATTAATATGCACCCATGTTGTGGTCGATTCTCGGACGCCGACAATAAACTGGGCCGGGAGTAACAATATATTTGCTCCTCCCGTAAATACGGAAATCAATCTGCAGTCCTCTCTTAAGCTACTCAGAGAGATAGTAATCAAGTAATGTAAAGTTATCTTGTACACCACCAGAAATTTCTAATGAAGCAAAAAATGTCAATGAAAATTGAGTTCCAACGAAATTAAAAAAAAATTATACAGACAATTCAAGGACTGCTGAATTACGGAACATACTTCATTTTTTTAGTAAAAAGTGTTGTAAGTTTATTTTAAAGAACTTTCAAATGAAATAAATACAAATCTTTGTGGGCACACTATTCTCCACTGAAATTAATGTTGACTATAAACCACCAAACTGACGTTTCAAAATACGCTTATTTGAAGCGAAGATGTTAAGGGTACAACGGAAAAAAGTTTAAAACTTCTTGGCTAAACGAAATCAGTAAATTCATTGAAGAAGTTTCAGGTAATGAATTCACATTCTGGAAATTTTACAAATAAATTTCCCAAATTGCATTGTTATAGAGGATTAAAACTAATGACGTATTTTAATTTTCTTAAAAATATTTGCACATATCCAGTACGGTGCTACGTTTAAAACGATTTTTTTTAACTCCCCATCTTATACATACATAAAGTCACGCCTTTTTCCCATAGGGGTAGGCAGAGACCACTTCCTTCCACTTGTTACGGTTCTTACACACATCCTTTGCTTCCTCTACTTTTATCAGTGCTCTCATACATGCTCGTCGGTTGTTGGTACTCTTGACCTGGCCTTTCTTCAAAACAATGTTGATCTGATCGAGATATGTTCGCCGAGGTCGACCTCTACCGACTTGTCCATTCACACTCGCCTTATAATTTTGTTTCGTCAATCTTTATCCATCCTTTCTACGTGTCCAAACCATTTCTTTATCTATCTTTGTAACCACATCTTCTTTTACACCACAGCGTTCTCTTATCTCACTATTTTTTACTTTATCCAATCGAGTCACTCCGGCTATACTTCTCAAACTACTCATATCCGCAGCATTAATCCTATTTTCATGCTTTTTCTGCCAAACCCAACTTTCACTACCATACATAAGTGTAGGAACCAACACACCTCTATGCATAGCCAGACGTGCCTTTTTTGACACTTTTTGGCTATTCATAAAGCTATGCAGAGCCCCATTTATTTGTTTTCCTGCCAACACCCTTTGCTCAATGTCACTGTCATACTTTCCATTTCTTGTAAACTTTGAACCCAAGTACACAAATTCATTTACTTGTTCCACTCTATCTCTCTCAATCGAAACTTCACAGTTTGTCATGCTTTCTTCTCTTTCAAAAACCATTACTTTCGTTTTGCTTACATTTATCTTATACTTCATGCTAAATAAAATATTCTGTTTAATTTTAAGCTTTTAATATTAATTAACAGAATTAATAAAAGTCGTTAAAGTTTTCCCATGCTAAAAGCATGTAAAGTATACTTTTTTCTTTGATTTATTAATACTCAGCCCCATGTGTACGTATTTCATTGAATCATTGTTTTAAAGAAGATTGTTTGCTCTTTAAAAAAATTGTATTTGCTTAGCTGTAACTTTAACTCCAGCTCTGGTATGAGCTTTGGAAGTCTTATTTTCTAAGGAAACATTTTGCGCAGAAAAGCATGCATATTACTTAAAGCGGACCTGACTGATTTTTAATAGCTTTCCAGTGGAAGTTATAGTAATGGGTCCGATTTTGCGAATCTCGAATTTCGATATATCTCCACTTTTCAAGGTCCCCAGAGTCGAATCCACTTTTTTTTTAAAGTGGACGTCTGTGTGTGTATGTATGTATGTGCGTATGTTTGTATGTTCGTATGTGCGTTTGGAATTATTTTTCGTCTCGATTATCTCGAAAAAAAAAATGATATCGACGTGAGACCAATTTCATTCCACGCATAATTGACATAAACAGAATATTGTTAATGATTGTTATAATTTGTTATAATCAATTTGAAATCGTTTTTTTTAATAATTTTAATAATAATAATAATAAATATAACAACATTTTTCATTCTTTACACTGGGAAGTTAGTCGTGTGGAACTCTCGGGTCGCACCCAGCCCACTGATATTTCAAACTGCATTTGTTACTTAGGAACCAATGCATTATAAAACCGAGGAAAACAAACTAACGAGATGCGACAAAAACCTGTTTTGAACAAACGTTTTCTTAATGCGCATGATCAAAAATATAGTGCTCAAAGCAAGTCCGCCTATTGCAAAAAATACCGGCTCCTTTGATTTTCCCCTTTAAAACCAGAAATATCATAAATCGTTGGCACTATAGGAACCATCAAATCCATAAAAAATCGATTTCACGGCAGCTGTTTGCTTTTAAATCCGGGTACAGCTGAAAATTTAGTCGCGAAAAATTATTACTTATATATATTTTTTTAATTAAATACTAGTTCTGCATGATTTGTTTGAGAAAGGCTTCTGAAAAAATTTAAATGCATTTTTTATTCGATACCTTTAATTTTTTTCTATTAATATTTACTCTTTATTTTTTTTACCGAAATTATTATTTATATTTAATAAACAAAAGATTAAATTGTGAACCGCCTTACAGAAGGATTTGTAGTGAACCACGGCATGAGACAAAGATGCTGTATCTTACCTACTCTTTTTAAAAAATTTATTGCAGCAGCAAAAACTGAAAAAAGAAAAGTTCATGGAATGGCCATCGAAATGAATAATAACTCTATAAACACTCTTCAATTTGCCGACGATCAAGTTATTATGTATATCTAACGACAAGGACGAGAAAGAGTATATTATGCGAGAACTTATTGAGGAGTACAGAGAATGGGGTTTAACTGTAAATACAAATAAAACAAAATATCTATGCATGGGGAATCAACCCACCCATCTAGAATTTGAAGATGTTCAGAAGATTTTGACTTGCCGGGAATATGTGTACTTGGGTGTCACCTTTGATGATAGCGGTACTGATGCAATGGAAATCGAAAAACGGACCATTCAAGCAAAAAGAATTATCGGATGCCTCAATGGGATACTATGGAGTAAAGAAATAACAAAGAAAAGAAAAATTAACATCTATGAAACCACAATAAAAAGTACTCTATTATATGGAGCAGAAACCTGAAGAATTACCGAAAAGAACAAAAAGAAAGTGCTGCTGAGATGGATGTTTTCAGGAGGTCTTAGCCCATCTCTCGAAGATACAGAACAAGAAATGACACTATAAAATAACAAATAGGAATTGAAGGCACCATTACTAGTGATATCGAGCAAAAACAGCTCACCTGGTACGGCCACGTCCAACGAATGCCCGATACAAGATTGCCCAAACAAGTCTTACAATGGCAACCAAGTAAAAGATGGAAAAGGGAAAGACCTCGTTTGGAATGGCAAACCAGTATTCAAAAGTCAATGAGCGAAAGTAACCTAACATCTGAGGATTGCGAAGACCGAAGGGGATGGAAATTAGGTGTCGGACAACGTCGAAAGAAAAGTATATATGTATATATATATATATATATATATATATATATATATATATATATATATATATATATATATATATATATATATATATAAAAGATTAAATTTTAAAACCTTTGAAAGAACCAAAAAACATTATTTTTCCTGTTTATAATTATACAATTTATTGATGTATAAATATTTATGCTAAAAAGCAATTATTGATTTATGTTTCTTAAAAAATTTAGTTATATTAAATATGCAAAATTTAAAATATTAGGGTTTTTAATATCTAGCTGAAAGTTTAATTATTCTAAATAAGTGTAACAAAAGTTATCTTCTGACTGTCCCTTCTTAAAAAGCATTTAGCCTATTTATAAAACCTCCGTTTTACTAAGGACAATGGATTTCTTCAAATCCCTACATAACATGTACAAGCCATACTTTGTGTATACATAAGACTGGTTGGTATAAATACCAGTGAGAAATTACAAAACAATGTTCTATAGATTTTCTTTTTTTCTTCTTTCTTCCGAGAGTTTGAGTCAAACAAAGTGTTTGGTATTTTTATTTTTTACAAGATTATTAATACAATAGGGTAGTAAAAATATTTGTAGCATGAGTTACAACACGATTGGATTTTACTGTGTTGTTACTAATTCATTTTCAAGAAGTGGATGTGATCTTAGTCTTTCTTGATTTCCAAAAAACAATGTAAAGTAAGCACCTTAATACTATTTACTTAATTATTTTATTTAGGTGAGAATCACTGATATGTTATGTTCGAAGGTCACCGAAAATTGATCCCACAAATATCAAACTTTCTGACAAAGCTGTCGCAGCTGGTTGGTTTGTTATTTTCGGTTATAAACCATATTATGTGAGGGGGTGGTCCAATGTGGCTAGTGCAAAGGCTAGAGCAGAAGCGGCTTTGAGAATATGACATCAATACCAAAATATTTGAACATGTGATCAATAAATGCACATTTTTTTGTATCAATGCTTATAAAAATATTACACGTCAGTAGAACGCTGTCGTAGAAAAAGTTTTGTAAGCAAATGGCAATATTATATTTGTGCCTAATGAGCCTTATCTAGTTAGTGAATTTTAAAAAAAATTCTAATAATAAATTATTTACTTTTTTTTAAATCCCTTGTCCCAAGTTGTTATTGTATTTTAGCAACAAAGATAATCCAGAACACGTTGAAATGACAATCAAGACCTAACCTTCAATTGATATTCCATAACATTTGTTTGCTTTAGGGGTTATTTTGTCCAGATAATCATAATATGTATTTATATCTGTTGGAACGTTATTAATTTTATAGCATGAACTCGGGTTTTGAAATAACTTTTACGTAATTAATCGTAATTTACATAAAACGTATATACATACAGTCAAGCCTTTTTTCTATGGGGTAGGCAGAGACCACTTTCTTCCACTTGCTACGATTCTTACACACGTCTTTCGCTTTTTTTACTTTTATTAGCGCTTACATACATGCTCGTCAGTTGCTAGCACTCTTCAAAACAATGTTGATCTGATCGAGATATGTTCGCCGAGGTCGACCTCTACCGACTTGTCCATTCACACTCGCCTTATAAATTTGTTTCGTCAATCTTCCTTTATCCATCCGTTCTACGTATCCAAACCATCTAAGCATTCCTTTATCTATCTTATCTTCTTTTACACCACATCGTTCTCTTATCTTACTATTCTTTACTTTATACAACCGAGTCACTCCGGCTATACTACTTTTCATGCTTCTTCTGCCAAACCCAACATTTACTACCATACATAAGTTTAGGAACCAACACTTCTCTATGCACAGCCAGACGTGCCTTTTAACACTTTCTGGGTGTTCATAAAGCTATTCAGTGCCTCATTCATTTGTTATCCTGCCAACATCCTTCGCTCAATGTCACTGTCATAGTTTCCATCTCTCGTAAACTTTGAACCCGAGTACGCAAATTTATTTACCTGTTTCACTTTTTCTCCCTTAATTAAAACACAATTTGTTATGCTTTCTTCTCTTTCAAAAACCATTACTTTCGTTTTGCTTACATTTATTTTCATCCCGTTGATTTTCAGGGCATCATGCATAACATTAACCATCACCTGCAACTTCTCTTCATATGACGCTAATATGACTTGATCATCAGCATAAAGAAGGCATTTGACGATCAAATCATTCATTTTTAATCCATACGCACTCTCTTTCAAATCTTTTAAACAATCGTCTATGTCCAAGTCAAACAGCCATGGCGAAGCCACACATCCCTGTCTCACACCCTTTTTATTGTTGAACCAGTCCGTGTAAGCTTCGTTTATCCTGACACAAGCAGTGGAATCTTAGTAAAGTGATTCCAGGGCTCGTATTAAACTACCTCTCACCCCATACTTAGATAATATCGACCACAATTCACTCCTCACCACTCTGTCATAGGCCTTTTGCAAGTCTATAAAAGCGCAATAGACCTTCTGACTTCTAGCCAAGAATTCTGAAGTAAAAAACTTTCTAGCCTTCCATAGAAAACCTAGTCTCTGGCTTGCTGACTTTGCGATGTTAGCAACATGGTCATGCCAAGACATATTATTAGACACCGTGACTCCCAAAATCGAGATGAAGGGACTTGATTTAAGGGTTTTTCCAGACATTGTGATGGAATGTTTTAAGGAATTTACTTTCTTGAAAAACGTGGCGCTTTGTGTTTTATCATATTTTTTTCAAATTCATTAACCTTTTCGTATTGGTAATCTACTAACAGCTATTTCCTTATGATCCAAAATATTTAAGTTATCTTGTGGCCAAGGTTATCTGATTTCATATCTTTTTTCTTAATTTACAATAATGGTATTATAGAAATAAATCAAAGCTTGCTCTTCTAGAATATCATTTGATTTTACTAGTGCTGAATCTTTTTTACCCTGTAATTTTAAATCCCCGGAATTAAAAAGTCGGAAAACCCAGAAAATATAGTTTTAATCCGATTATTTATGCCATACTGTCCAAGGAGTGTCCACTCTTAATATGTTTCGACAGCTACAAGGCCACTTTTAAGATAATGTTTTTTACCAGTTAATAAATGACCAAATATATCTGCTCCTGGTAATAGTTTGATTTTATTTGGAGCATTTGACCTATTACTATCGTGGTTTACAATATTTCTTTGCTTCAGATATTTTATACAAGATGAATCATTAATAGGAGGAAGATAATTGTAGATTTTTTCTTTATTTAATACTTTATTTTCATGTGTGTAATTTTTGAGCTTTAACATAATCTTGACTGAAGTGAGATTTTGTACAAAAGAGACAATAGGGAATTTTTTCACCAACTTTTCCTGCCTCTTTCGAACTTGCTACAGCTGTTTATAATCCACCGTCTCCTTTCTTTTCGACTGGTTCATTGCGGAAACTTGATTGAGCCAAATTTATTCGTTTTTCTGATTCCCCTTCGCTGCGTAAGAAATCTAATAAAAATGACAGATTATCAGAACCACAAGTAGTTTCATTTGCTTTCCCTGCTTCATTTCGATTGGAAATGTTGACATTATTTGCACTGCGATATTTTTCCCATGCTATTAATGTATTGTTCGGTAATGCAGACTCTACCAAATGAAATAACATTGCTGCATATTTTTCCTTCGTTACCTCTAGAGATTTCAATGCTTTAGCTTTAGTCCAGAGTACCAACAACCGACGAGCATGTATGAAAGCACTGATGAAAGTAGAGGAAGCAAAAGATGTGGGTAAGAACCGTAGCAAGTGAAAGGAAGTGGTTTCTGCCTACCACTACGGGAAAAAGGCGTGACTTTATGTATGTATGTATGTTTATTTGTTATTATTACATCTCTCCATAGAAACCTTAAACATTAATTGTAAGATTAAAACGATATACGGGGATAATTAAAACAATAAAATAATCAATTTTCAACCACAGTATGTGTTCAGCAGTTTCGTCATTCACGCAGCAAAACCGACAATCCGTTTGTTGGTTCAGATCTATTCTTCCGAGGTGGTGTCTTAGACGACAGTGTCCTGTACGCAGTCCCGTAAAAATTCGCAGAATGTGCCTACTCCATTCCATGGTTGTGTTTCTCGAGGGTTTAGGTAGAAACGCCATCGAATGTGTCAACCCTTGTATATCAGACCAGTGCGTGAGTTTTTTTTTCCCTGTAACGCTTATTTGCACACAACGGTGTAAATTGGCGCTCTAGCTCGGGTATTTTATTTACAATTTCGAGCGCCACCTATATTATAGTGGTAGGTCCACTTGCACCTGGCAACTATCAGTGGAGAAAGTTAATTCCAGAGGTCTATGAAGTAAGCTGTCAAAGTGACAGGAGTGTTAATACTGCCCTGGATTTTGCTGCTCACGGGTTTTTACTAACTCTCTTTCTTTCTAATCATAACATCTTTGCAGATGTGTTGTGGCCCATATTAACGAGGTTCAATGTTTTGGATGGCTCTCTTGATTGCATCTCGCCATTTATCTTGATTAGATGACATGTGAACCGCTTCTAATAATATCATCTAATAATAGCATAGCGCATAGCATCTAATAATTTTTTGGTAACATCCACCCATCGATTTGGTGATTGGCCACGCCTTCTATTTCCTTCAGGTTTTCCCTGTACAATAAGCCTTTCCATATGCTCACTCCGACTGATGTGTCCGAAAAATGTAAGAATTCGAGAGTACACGATACTGGACAAACGTTTTGACGGACGTATTTCTTGTAAAACCGAAGCATTTGTTCTATGTGCGGTCCAGGACACTCTCAACATTCATCGCCACGCCCACATCTCAAATGCATCAATCCGACGACGATCTACTTCTTTGACAGTCCAAGATTCTGAAGCATATAGAAAGACCGAAAAGACCAAGGTACTCACTAGATTGATTTTAGTTTGTTTTGTGATATTTTTACTCTCTACTTAGAAATAAAACAATATATACAATAAACTACTTTATTATTTCTACGAGACATACGGTTCTGTGACGATTATTATAACAGTTAAACTACGCTACGCAAAAGCAAGTGCAACTAACTATGCGGAAAGCTCGTGCCTAAAACAATGCCACCTATCAAACACCCGCAAAAGCATTATGCATACATGCTAGACAAATGGTAACAATTTATAAAAAATATTAAAATGTGCTGCGTTTTAGAACTGGGCTTAAACCACACAAATTCCAACGCAAACCTTCTGAAAACAAAATGTTTTTAGTAAATATGCTGCGTTTCAGAACTGGTCTTGAACCACACAAGTTCCAACGCAAACTTCCTGAAAATAAATAATTATTAGTAAATACGCTGCGCGTCGGAACTGGGTTTGAACCACACAAGTTCCAACGCAAACCTTCTGAAAGCAAAATAAAATTAGTAAATGCCCTTACACTTATTCACACTCGTCCACTCCTCTCCAGTCGGTTGCCTCGCTTGGCCGGTTCGGTGTTACGTGGTTCTTCGTTCGTCGACTGGACTGCTTCCCCAAATCCTCGGTCGGCCGGTTTGTGGATTGCAACAAAGACCCGTTTTCACATACGTATTATTTTTAATTATCAAAATAAACAACGGCATACGATCCCTTTCATAAACAAATTAATCATAATTCGGACCACTATTAAGAATAATAGTAACTTCGTTACACCACCAAGTCCGAAATGATAGTTTTGGCGGCACTTGTGGTGACTCCACTGACTACTTCTGGTCCTGTGAACGCGAGGATGTCGGCTTTCTCGCTGCCCTGTACCACCTGGTGCCTAGGTCCCGCAGCAAAGTCGCTTTATTGACTAGTAAATATTCCAGTCTTTGGTTTCTTGCTGAAAACACCGGCCCCAACTTCAACTGGGGTATTTGAGACATCTCTGTACATTACTTATTCAGTCTCTGGTAAGTAAATGTCTTCTCTCATCCATTTACTTTTCTTCGGAAAAAGGACGAGTATTTTTGTGGCAAGTATGTCAGGAACCAGCCCAAGGATTTCGTGGCTTTTCGTTTCACTCCGTATCCCGGAGTAATCCCCGAGTCACTCTTCTTCCATTTGCCTTTCCAGAGACAGAAATCTGTAGGAAACTATCCTGGCCTCCCTCTCTCTAAACCAAGTAACTATGAATGACTTAAAGAACTCTGGGTATCGTAGGTAAACGAAATATCGCATTTAAAACTCCGATGTAAAAATATCAGTGGTCTGGAAGCGACCCGAGAGGTCCACACGACCAACTTCCCAGTGGAAAGAATGAAAAAATACCATATTTTTTGTTGTTATAATTATTATTATTAAAAATATTGTCATCATAGTTTTCATAACAATATTCCTAACATGTAATAATCATATTATTCAAAAGATTATAAAATTCTGTATTAAAAATTGTATAATTTATAAATTGAAAAATTTAGGTAGTTCACCATATTTTTCAGTTTTTTTATTCTCCATAAAAACCAGCTTGATCGATTTTGCTTATAATCAGTTCTAAGTTGCGTAATTATGCGTCGAATGCAATTGGTCCCACGTCGATATCATTTTTTGTTTTCAAGATAATCGAGACGAAAAATAATTCCGAACGCACATACGAACATACGCACATACATACATACACACACAGACTTTCACTTAAAAACTATTGTATTCGACTCTGGGGACCTTGAAATGTGAAGATATGTCAAAATTCGGGATTCGCAAAATCGGATCCATTACTATAACTTCCACTGGAAAGTTAATAATCAAATTTAGCGTTTTAAATATATTGTTGTAATGTTGTTACCGTTTGCTTGACTTCAAATTAAGTACTTATTACTTAAAAAAGCAAAAAGAAAAGTTTTTAAATTTTTTAAATCGAGAAAGAATATGTTCAATTTTTTTTAGGGTAATGGAAAAGCATAATTAAATTAATGAAAAATAAATTACGTTTTAGCAATAAGTATACAATTATTACTTTTTATCTTTAGTATGCCACTGCGTCCCCTTAATGTAGAATTGAAGTAGAATTTTAAGACAGTGAACCAATAATGCAACAAGCAGTCATTAAAAGAAAGCTGTAAAGCGCACAAGCAGATCCTTTCTTTCTTCCTTTCTTGATCACATCACTAGCGGTAAGTCATTCTAAAACCGTTATGTGGATCTCCTTTGACAAAAGCTTCGTCTTGGACGGCCCCTTCTGATTCAACAAAATTTTATTCTTTTTGCTCTCTTTATTTTGAATGATTAGTAAATCGATTCAGCATAAGATAACTACGTTTTAGGCCAGTTTATTGAACAACAAAATTATTTTTGAGAATATCCAATATTCCTTATTACAAGTTATAAAAATTTGTGTATGATAGTTCCAATATTTTTGTTCGATTTTGCTACTAGAAAATTGTCATATTTTTGTAACGATTTCTAACGGTTTACAATTCTACAAATATTTTACTTTCCCATTATTTTTAAAACCATAATGGCGATTTATTAAACTAAATTTGAACTTAATTTTTTTAACTTCCCAGTGGAAGTTATAGTAATGGGTCCGATTTTGTGAATCCTGAATTTTGACATATCTTCACATTTCAAGGTCGAATACAATAGTTAAGTGGACGTCTGTGTGTGTATGTATATATGTGCGTATGCTCGTATGTTCGCAACTTGGAACTGTTTAGATGTTCAGCAAAATCGGTTAAGCTGTTTTTTATGAAGAATAAAAAAACCGAAAAAAATGGTAAACTTTCGAAATTATTTTTCGTCTTGATTATCTCGAGAACAAAAAATGATATCGACGCGACGTGGAACCAATTGCATTTGACGCATAATTACGCAACTTAGAACTGATTATTATCAACATCGGTCAAGCTGTTTTTTATGAAGAATCAAAAAACTGAAAAAAATGGTAAACTACCTGAATTTTGCAATTAATAAATTATACTATTTTTAATACAGAATTTTAAGATCTTTTGCATAATATGACTATTGCCTGAAATATTTGTATAAAAAATATGATAACAATATTTCATAAAAAGAGATAGTTGTAAAAACCAAAAATAGGAATTGGAGAATTTTAAACTTGTGTCAGTATTGAGAAAATAGTATTGAAGACGCTATAACAGTGAAAAATTATTGATAGTAATATTCAAGCATTGTTTATACCAATTAAATATTGTTGCTAACAAATGATTATTGATCATAATAATTAAAAAAAATTCTTAATTGGTATAAACAATTGAAAATTGCTCCCGCTTATAAAATGATAAGAAAAAGTTTGAAAGAATACGGTTGACATAAACAAAATATTGTTAATGACATTTATAGTTTGTTATAAACAATTTGAAATCATTTCTATAATAATTTTGTTAATAATAATAATATTAATAATAATTATATCAACAAAACATATGGTATTTTCCACTGAGAAGTTAGTCGTAATTTGTGTACATACTCGTAAAAATCGCAGCTTACTTGGACGTGTAACCTTTCCCATTTCGTTTCAGAAATGTAATTAGTTTGAAATATTTTGAAATATTTACAATAATATTGCATTGTAACATACATTTAAACATTGAATAATTCGACCACACTGTTGATGGCTTTTTTTGTTGTACCAGTTCCAAAAATAAGCCAATAACACCGTCTTCGAGAATAACTCCATGTCTTTTTCCTTTTCCATTTCATAAATCTTGGATACGCGGTTTCGTAAATATTCCGCGATTTAGCTGGCAAAAGTTATGTGACGCTACTTTCGTTGCTTCTACTAACTCCGGTGGAATAAAAAAAACTGGAAATCAAACATTTTTTAATTTTATATTATTTAAAATAACTACTTAACAACCACTAAGTTTGCAATTTTTAAACAAATCACAAAATTTAATTGACAGATATTTCATTACTTTAAAGGTTTCCTTAGCAACGCAGGTCTAATTGTCGCTATAAGTACAACAGCCTACCAGTTAAGAATTTCAAATTTCACTTAGCTTGACGCCCTTTAAAAATGTATACACTTTTTCGCGAACAATATTTACACTGTCTCTTTGACAAATAAAATATACAAATACAATACTCCGCCTGAACGCTGTACAAGCAACCACGGGCAACGAGAAATAAAGAAAGAAAGATGTAGCAACTGCTCTTTAAGTATTCTCCAAGTACTTAAAGACGTATTTGTTTGTCTTGCTATATTTCTTACGCCAACTGTTGGATCTTGATCTTAATTTAAAATAATATTTTCTTTATTAATGAGAGCGTTAGGAAAAGATTGAATTTAGTACTTTTGAAGTAGGCAACAGATTAAACCTTACAAAGATGTAAACAGAAAAACGTAAAAAAAGTAAAATAAAAACATTTTTATGAGTTTATCCGATTTAAATATAAGTGAGGCTGTGTTACTTATATATCATTTATCAGTCGTATATAATTGACGGTTTTTAAAATCTATTTGACCTGGCCTACATTTTACTTTTTTTTATGTAAAATGTTCAGTACATCTACACGGCGCAAGATAACAACGTATTGTGTCGGTCAAAAGAAAATTTTCAATGAATATCAGAAGGAGAATAACGTCAACGTATTAACTGTAAATAGACTTAAGAGACTCTCTGATTTATAAACATTCTAAGTTGGAAATAAAAAGGCAACATGTATGTACTGTGAATTTAAAAATGGGTCATTGCGTGAAGGTTTTCTTAAAAATTTAATTTATTTTTCAAGTTTTGAAGTTGTATCGTTATTTTATTCTATACACAAAATTTAGAAAAGCAGCATTGGTGACTGAATAACTGTGACGAAACTTTACAGTTTTTGTATTTTTTTGATTAACTTCTTATTAATAAAAAAATTACCATGGTAATTTTTTAAGTGATAAAAGTTACTAAAAATATTAATTTAAACTTTAAACAAAGTTAACAGTATCTGTACACTTTAATTCCGAAAGTAACTAGTTAGAGGAGCTCCAATGTTGTTGTCACCTGTTTTTGAGATAAATAAAAAGTTAAAACAAATTTAACAACCAGTTTAATAAAATTGAAAATAAAAAAAAAACCAGTCGAAAACAATCCATTCACAACATATGTTACAAAATTATAAACGCCGCAAAACTAAAAAAATAAAACCATTCATATGGAAGAGGGCAGCTGAATCGCAGCTGAATCTGATATTCGGCTATTCCGCAATACACCAATCCTTATTTCACTAATCGGTATTTCTAAATCCGCCATTCATTAATTTGTTTAATCTTATCAGGTCCCTATTTTTTTCTCAATTTGTTGCTTCATTCATTCCTTGTATTCATTGGTAACAGTTATGGTTTCAACTTAACTACACAGGTATTAAATCAAAATTATATCTGTTACCACCGAAAAATTTGTCCTTTTAAACCAAAACTATTATATTATATATATATATATATATATATATATATATATATATATATATATGTATATATATATATATATATATATATATACTATTAAACAAAGTTGCTAATCTGCATATTCGTTTATCAAACTAGCAAAAACTAAACAATTAAAGCAGTACTGGATTTTACAACTAAATAATTACCAGAGTTGACCTGATGGTTTTGGAAAGGAAAAAATTCCCGTCACAAAACTAGGGGGGTAGTTTCTACCTAATCCCACCAACGGTATTCGGACAACGTTTATTGTGTCTCTCCGTAAAGGCAATTAATGATCTTCTATACCTGTCTTCCTTTGGAATAGGCACAGGTCGCTGATCGGTAACTGCTTTAGTTGCTTGTCGTTAAGAAAAACTGAGTCCAGTAAAGTCAGCCTTAGTCTGGCATATTAAGTTCTGGTCCTTAAACCAGCCTCAGATCGCCATTTTACCTAGACAAAAGGGAATTCCTAAGGTCGGCTCTGGGCCCATAAACTTAGTCTCCGATCCGATCTCGTTGATCAGATGATCAGGTACGCAAAAAAGATTGACCTTTTTATCTTTCGCCAATGCCTCCAAGGTCTGTCTGCAAACCCAGAGTCAGTTGTGGATTAATAGTTGAAGTCTGTAGCGTTTTAATTGCTGCTTAGTTGTCCGAGCATATTTTGATGCACCTCCCGGATGACCTTAGTTTCGTAAATTGGAGTAACATTTCTCCACTCCTGAAAGTAACTTAAAAAAGTACAATTGGATTGCACTTTCCTAGTTAAAAGGATCTGACAGTAAATCACAAATTCCAGTTAAAGGTCTGCTCTTTTAACAAAAATATTAAACAACGGAGTAAAAACTAAAGTTTTTCTTTGTTGCTATTTCACGTTATTAACTATTACTTGTCCCACTAGACTTAACATTATAGCCTGGGAGCCAGTGACAGATTTATACGAGCAATTTCCTCTCGACCAATACTTCGTGAAATGCTTTTTTTAGCTATCCCATGAGCACCGTGAACGTCAGCTCGCGCACTTTGGATGGTTGGGGGCATGGTAGCGCCCCAATCCCGTAAAAAATTAATTGTTTTTATTAATTTCCTTCTGGTTGAAAATTTGTTAAACAACAGTTAAAACAATACTCTAACGAAAAACAAACGTCAGCTGGCTGCAACATGATGGATTCCACGTCAGCTGGTGATACGAACGTGATGAAATAAAAAAAAATTCAGTCATTTCTTCTCACTTGAAATTTTTGTTAGTGATAGTTTATATTATTATTTAAACAAAAAAAAAGTCAGCTGACTGTATGTCGGGAGAAAGGTCGTCAGCTGAGGTAGTAAAATGTGTGGTACGTAATCCAGGCGGGAGCGCGACCGGTCTATTTAAGTACACCAGCTGACCGGGTTTCCACCGTTGTATAATCAGCGGATTTTTTTAATTACTTTTTCTGTTATGCCAACTATTATTTAACAAAGGAAATGAGATTTCAAAAGTTATTTGACTTAACGCTTATTGAACGTGCCTAGGAGTAGCATGAAATTCTCACGTTGTTGCATACACTCAATTGGGTTTTTTATTTAATCACGTTCGTATCACCAGCTGATGTGGAATCCACCATGTTGCAGCTAGCTGACGTTTGTTTTTCGTTAGAGTATTGTTTTAACTGTTGTTTAACAAATTTTCAACCGAAAGGAAATCAATGAAAACAATTTTTTTTACGAGATTGGGGCGTTCCCATGCTCCAACCCACCCACCATAGGCCAGCTGACGTTCACGGCGCTTCATGGGATAACTAAATAAAGCTTTTCACAAAGTATTCGCCAAGAGGAAATGATTGACCTCAAAATGTCACTGGCTCCCGGACTATTACATTATGCGCGTGCATGAACTCTTGAATGATCGAGAGCGGTCCAGTGAGATCTTCAATGTTCCAGTAACTTCGTTGCAGCCTTTTATTCATTGCCATTGGTGCAGGATTATTTAAATTTTCGTTTGTTAGACATATTTTCTGTGAGCTGCATGTGGCCCAAGGGCCTCATGTGGGACAGTTCAGCTTTACACCATCGTTTCTTAACCTAAAAAGCCGCGTAGGGACTATAAGGGGGCATCACAGTTAGTCGTTTGTGGCAAAGCTAAACATTCTTGGTCATGTTAGTAATGTAAACCATTGATAAATACTATTGACATATTATAATGGGTGTGTCGCAAGGCATTTAATTAATTATTTTACTATTTACGGGGTCGCGACACTTGGCATAGCCAGTTTCGTAAATTTGTTAATTATTTACTAACTGGATAAAAAGGGAAAACCAAGGACACTTTTAGAAACATACAGGGTGGCCAACCCAAAAGGAAACAGCCATTTGCAGGAACCTCCCAATCCTATGCCGTGGAAAACGTATATCTATCTAAATACTGATGCATTGCTGCATAATGCGAAGGAGCACCGTCCTGTTGAAAATAAAAATGATTTTCGTCATACTGTGGATTATTTTCAAATCCATATTAGTCAAAGCAGGGTCAATAGCGTCTTCTGGTAATTGCAAATACATTTCGCCAGTCAAATTGCCTGGTAGGAAAAAAGGACCCACCAGTCGCTAACCGCTAATACCAGCACATACATTTAATTTCTCCGGTTGCTGTGTATGCACCACGTGAAAAACTCTTGGGTTTGAATCGGACCAATAGAGGCAATTGTGGCGATTTACCGTTCAGTGCAAGAAAAAACTAGGTACTAAATTTTTATCATTGGCGTACCTAACTCGAATGAATGACATTTTTACCGTTCGTGATTGTTTGCAGTTTCACATTTAAAATCTAATTTCTCAATAAGTAATGGGCGGAATTTTAAAATTTAAAGACTACTGTATGGAGAATTGCAAGAGTTTTTAAAAGACATTTTATTCGACCTCCAATGCTATTTAAAAATTTTGGGGTTATTCTTAGCCTCACTTGGGGTTGAAAGTAGTGGAGTCAAAAACACCGGAAAAGGGTGTCCCCCTTTAATTAAAAATCGACGGTTCTAAGCGTTTTTCTAAAATGTTGGCGAGGTTCCTGCAAATGGCTCTGTTTCGTTTTCGATTGGCCACCTTGTATAGAGAACAAATAGATCGAAAAATAACTAATAAAAGTGGGTATCTCTACGTAAATGACAAAAACAAAAACAAAAAGATATTTATTAAGCACTTAATAATTTACAATGAGATATTACACTACTAAATAATGTTGGAGTAACTATTCTATTATTTCGTTTGTTTTACACTTTTTTGCCAATTATATTTAACACCCATTTAGGTATAATAATCCGGTATACTGTTATTTTAAATTAAAATATGATTCAGGTAGGTATGTTTAAAAAGTAAAATTTTAATACATTAAAAAATTATTAGTTCTAGGTTAAATAAAAATCAGTTTTACAGTAAAAGTGTTCAATTTTTTATCATTTGACGTAGGTAGTTGAATAATATAAATTAGATGTTTGTAGTTATATCAACATAAGATCCTTTTGTAAAATAATATTAAAAATTTATCCAAAGACTGCTTAAAATAAATTACGATAATGATTTGATTCTTTTAATAATTAACAATAACATGAACTCCCTGTTTGGTTTCATTACGTCATTCTATAATAATAGGACAAGTTTCACGAATTTTCTTTTGGTGCACTTTCCGTCTCTCGTATACTTTAAACCCAAGCATACAAACTCATTTACTTGTTTCACTCTTACTCCCCTAATCAGCAGTTTGTCATGCTTTCTTTTCTTTTAAAAACTATTACTTTTGTTTTGCTAATATTTATTATCATCCTTTTGATTTTCAGGGCATCATGCATAACATTAACCATCGCCTGCAACTCCTCTTCAGATGATGCTAATATGACCATCGCCATAAAGAAGGCCTTTCACGATCAAATTATTCATTTTCAATCCATACCTCCTTCAAATCTTTTAATCAATCGTCTATGTATAAGTTAAACAGCCATGGTGAAGCCACACATTCCTGTCTCACACCTTTTTCGATGCTTACCCCATACATAGACAATGTCGACCACAATTTACTTCTCACCATTCTTTCATAGGCCTTTTTTAAGTCTACAAAAGCGCAGTGGACCTATTGACTTCTAGCCAAGAATTTTTTTTTAAAAAGACCTCATCCATACATGTGCTTCCTCTTCTAGATCCAGCTTGCACATCCCATATCATCTCCTCAGTTTTATTCGTCACTCTTTTAATCAATATCTTTGCAAACAGTTTGCCGATGATTTTAAGTAAACTAATACTTCTGTAGTTCTTACAGTCCTGCTGCGAACCTTTTTCCTTGTAAAGCGGCACAATAATGGCCTTGCAAAAGAGTTTAATACTGTTCTGGAAATCGTCACCTTCTATCGTAACTTTCTATCAAATTTATCTTTATAAATTTCCTTTTTTTCTTGCCAACACCCCTTTTGCCACACCTTTTATACTTATTCTTTGCCTTTTTTATATCCCCAATCATTGCCTTTTGCAATTTGATTGGCTTTTGTAGCCAGCCAAACCAGCCAGGCTTTCTCCTTCTTTGACACTGCTTTTTTGAACCTCTACGCACATTTTCTGTAACTTGCATCCTTTACTTCTTTTACTTACACCACACACTTTAATAGCAACATCCATGATTCCTTCCTTAAATGGCTTTCACAATTCTTCAACTTCACATGCTTCATCTAAAATGTCAAATTTCTTGATTAATTTACTAACGAACTCCTCTTTAATACCTTTTTCTTACAAATTCTTAACTTTTATACCAGTACACCACTTGATTCCTGCACACGATGCCGCCACCGCTTGAAGAGATTAATATCCATGGATTATTTATTGATTTTTTTAATGGAGACACCGCACAAGAATTATTCTAACATTAAAATGTAGGGTAGGTTTCTAAATGGGTGTAATTGTTAGTTTTAACGAGTTGAAGGTAAAGTAAGATGAAAAAGTTTCATGATTTGAAAGTTATGGGTATTAAAAATCCCTTTTTGATTAGATATTTTTGGAAATATAGCTGCACCGATGTAGTTTTTATAAAAATAGACAGCAGAGACTACGAAGCACAACTCATCAGATAAAATTGATAATATTTTTAAAATATTATAAATTTACAGCCGTTTTCCTTGGAAGATAGTATAAACCAAAACTGCATTGAATTTTGACTGTATGTAGTATTAATATTAACAGATTCAAAGTACTTTCTGGTTGTATATAAAATTCCAATTTTAAAACAATTGTGGCTATTACTTTCGTGGTTTCTTATGGTTTGGTTGGAATGACGTTTTGAATGTATTAAATTTAACTAGGCTTCTCTCTCGCATCGGAAAGATAACAACAAAATGCTAATTAATAAGTTATACGTATTTACGAGAGACTCGGTTATTGAATTAATGAAGTTAAAATTAAAAATAGTACTTTTAACTATAAAACTGCAATGCGCACAGAGGGCGCTCTCTATAGAAGGGACCGCAAGGTGCATTAAAGTATGCTCGGACAGCCAAGTAGTACCAATTAAAGTTCTGGGGCTCCGACTATTACTATTGGGTCAAACATTAACCGATGGTGGCGCTGCATTCGCTGCATCAGTCGATCCCGAAACGCGTAACTTAACCAATATAAATACTTAATGGACGAAACAACACAAAGAAAAGATTCACGTTTCGGTATGATCACGTTATGGCCGCTAAGGTCGTATAAAGTTGTGTTTTGTCCAATACAACTGATTTTGGGATGCAGACAAATCCTGATGAAGGCTTTGGCGAAAGATAACAAGGTCACTTTTGTCTGGGTTCCTAATCACTCTTGTCTTGGTTCCTGATCACTCTTTTCTGGATTTTTGATCACTCAGGAATTATGGGCAAAGATAAAGCTAATATAGTGGCGAAAGCCGGATCGGAGACTTAGTTCGTGGACCCAGAGCCAGTCTTAAGGATTTCCTTCTGCCTAAGTAGAAGACAATCTGCAGATGGGTCATGGTACCCTTGGATACCTCATGCACAATCTGGGGCTAGTCATTACCCCTAATTGTGAATTGTGTGAAGAGGAGGAAACTAGCTTTCATATCCTCGGTCAATGCCCGGCGTATGCCAGACTAAGGCTGACTTTGCTGGGCTTAGCTTTTCTTATTTACAAACAACTAAAGTAGTTACCAATCGGCTACCTGTGCCTATCCTGGAGAATTCTGGAGAAATACAGGTATAGCAGATCGCTTATTTCTATCACGGGGAGACACAATGGACGTTGTCTAAGTGCCGTTGGCGGGATGCGGCTTCCCAGTTCTATTATTTTTAACTGTAAAACAATAAAAAATATGGATAAAAAATGTCATTTTTGTTAAAGAATTGTATCTATTCAAATTACTGTTTCAGTTTAAACGTAATTTACGTCAGAGGATAAAAATTTGATTTAAAAGAACCCCATTAGGTACGAAAATAATGTCTACGTATTGCAATTATTGGTACTATAAAATAAAATTTACCTACCCAAAAAAAAATATCTATAGGGTGGAGAAACCCATACGACACGGTCCTTGTAAACCAAACCATACATTTTTTCGGGAATTTCTTCGTTTCATTAGATGTATATTGATTAAGGCTGCAAAAGTGCAAAAGGAAATTATTTTGGAGTCTACAGGGCGGATTAAAAAAGTGTAACATATCTAAGTTGTGTTTTTTTAAATTTTTTAGTTACACTTTTAAATAGTTCAG
This sequence comes from Agelastica alni, assembly GCA_950111635.1. Classification (NCBI taxonomy): domain Eukaryota; kingdom Metazoa; phylum Arthropoda; class Insecta; order Coleoptera; family Chrysomelidae; genus Agelastica; species Agelastica alni. Next base: position 18,976,441 of record OX467708.1, on the reverse strand, counting down.
GAAAAAATAATTTAATTTCATATAAAGTACCATGTAGCTTACTAAAATCGTTCTCGAGTTATTGATTTTTTTATGAAAATGCTAGGTATAATTGGAAACTAAATAACATCGAAATGTATAGAAATTATCCTTTTGAATTCCGACGAAGCATAAAAAAGGTTTTGGGCTATTGATTTCGATAGAACAAGTTTCTCAATATTATACAGAATGTTTAAAAATCATTGTCACTTTTTTATAATTTCGGACTTAGATAACTTTGTTATTTCAAATAGAACACCCTGTATTTTTTTGGTCTGAACAATATTAAATTCCATTATCTTTCATATCATATGGGGGTAGTATACCTAACCTAAATAGTCTTTCAGATATTGGCTTTATCAAATGGTAGTTCTTATTTCAATGCATTCTTTGACTTGGGATAACTTTAAAACGACATTTATTCAACTTGTTGAAAGAATTCTCATTACCAGTTATTGTATTTTACGTTATTCAAAACATTCACTGAATTATTACCGTCGAAAATGAAAACTTATCCCATTCAAGGGCGTATAGATATGATTTTAGTTATTGGTGAGTATTTAGAGAATTGCCTTTTGGCGTCGAGGGTATATGTCCAAAAATATCCAGACCGATATCATCCAAACAAGTTGGTTCTCAAACGATTGCTACATGAATTTCGTAGGACTTAAAGTGTAGCTTATGAATAGGCAAATAGACCAAAACCTATCATTGGAAATAAGGAAAATGAATTTCTTATTATGGGATCAATCATAGAAAACACTCAATAAGGACTGCTTTTCAAAGAGTGACGCCTCAAATATTATAAGTGTTAAGCAGTCTTTCATAGAGTACGGTTATAGTTAGCTACGTAGTACCTGTTCTGAAATCGTATTATTTTTTCATGAACTATTTAAAAGTTAACAAAATACAGGTTGTTCCATTTAAAAAAACACAACTTTGATATGTCACACTTTTCTTAGCCACCCCGTAGACTCCGAAAAAATTTCCTTTAGCAGCCTTAATCAATATACATCTAATGAAATGGGGAAATTCCCGAAAAAATAATTGGTTTGGTTTACAGGGACCGTGTAGTATGGGGTGCCCCACTCGTATATATAAATATTTAATATAATGCACCATGCTTATTTTTGTTCCCATAGATTTATGTTTTAAAAAATTTATTTATTTTGCGTTTACATTTTTTAATATTAGTACGATTACAATACTTATTTAGTAATTCAATAGTTCTAATCAGATTTTCATCTAGATATTTACTAAAACAAAATAAGTTTTTAAACAAATTTACAAAATTTTAACAAATATGCCACGATGTAAAATAAAAATGTGCTATTTATTAAAAAGTTATTTTTAGAATGATAATACCTAACTTCTAAATTATGGGAAAATTGTGGACAATTTTTACGAAATATTTTCATTATATGACGTATATTTAGGAGTGACAGCAGCTTTCTGCAAATACTAGCAAACAGCAGAGTTACTCTAGTCAAAATAAAAATCATAAGGTAGTTGTTTCATACTACTCGAAAAAATTAGACAGTCATGCGCAATACATAAGAGGGGACGGTTTGTGAGACGACACGTTTTTCTATTTTAACTAAACGTGGGATCGTTCGTGAATCAGTTTCTGAATGGTAATTTTGACGCATGAACGAATGTGGAAACTGTTAGGTTTCAAGCAGAGACGTTAGCCATTAAACACTGTGCTAAAAGACCCAAATGCTAAACTTTGTAAATAAAATATTTGCAATCTGCTCCGATAGCCGATAGTTAGTCTGAAGGCATTGGCCTCTCCGCTTATCACCTCATAAAATTTAATAGATTGCAAGAATGTCCTGATATAAAGTACATATCAGAAACAAATGATGTCACACTGGTACAAATTCCAGGACGTTTGAAGTTAGAAGGGAAGGGGGAGGTAGATAAACTGACCAAAACGGGCACTGGACCTGAACCCCACTATGGGGTTTCAAAGAGCCTCAGAAGGAGCAAAGTGAATGCATTTAGAAGCTCTGGATAAATGGAATGGATCTACAGATCAGAGGCACGCGAAAAAGTTCATAAAAGAACCCTCGCATGCGACCACGGCAAACCTGCTTAACGTTAGCCGTAACAGAGTAACAGTGGACCTGCTGACAGAACATTGTCGACTACGCAAACACCTTTGTAGGTCAAATAATATAAGTTATCGTATGGAATAATTAGTACAGCTCATTTGACCAATATACGTCGGTTTAGGATTAGACACCAATGCATTGACTTAATGGGCGCACTGTATTGAGAGGAACATTAGTAAATTCCCCTAAGATTTAAACCCGAAAAAAACCAATAACATTAATAATTTATATTTTGAAATTTATATTTTATTTAAATTATAATTTCAAAATATTTATGTCCTTGAAAATTCGAAAAGTTCCCGAGCGTCAAGGTAAATAAATATATTTATAAATCTGATTAGAATCAAACTATTATTTATGACTAACTATAGAAAATGTATAATTTGTGTGTACTCGTATGAATAAATATTCTACACTTACTAATTATTTTATGCATGCAATTATCACATTATTCAATAAAATATTAAATATTAAAAGATAACATTACATTTGGCGAATAAAGTTTAAATTTCACTACAAAAGGGATTTAACTTTTTACAGTTTTTCTCTGAAATTTTTTAAAATGATCGAAACTCACATTAAATATTTATTTTTTAGGTCAATAGGCCATTAAATTTTGTCAACTAAAACTTCAACAGTTTTTAATACCATTGGCATCGTGCCTGTAAAATAAAAAAAAAATGAAAAAATTAGGAATGCGGTTAAACTTATTTTTGTTTTACAAATGTAATTATTTCACATACTTAATCGATGTTTTGGCTTTCCTACTTTATTACATTAAAATCACATGTTTTTTCATTAATAATGTTTTTTAATAGTTTTAATTAAGTAATATTGTATGAGCTGATAAGAAATATTACTTTGCAAATAAATCTTTTATTTTTTACCATAAAATCCTTAAGTTTAAATTTTTTTAACTTGTATTTATTTAAAATCGTTTAAAAAAGTCTTTAGTATGATTATTAAATCAAAAGATATTTAAAAACACTTAGATTAGGTGGGTTGTGCTTGATAATTTAACAATTCAAAATTTACTTTTTTTCTAAGATTGACAGTAGTTGTTTTTTTAAATTATTAAGCAAACAGTTTTACAGGCGTTAACTAAAAAACATTGATCACTTATTTGTAAAAAAGGCGTACTAACATAACGCATCCCCTAAATCCCCTATTTTTTACAACGCTAATTAAATTGTGAAATTATGCCAATGTGTGTGCCAATTGTGTCCATGTGGAAAAACGCTAAAGTCCAACCGATTCCGAAAATAGAAAAGAAGACTATTTCTGCAAATTATCGCCCTATTGCATTGCTCTCAGTCATATCCAAAGTTATGGAAAAAGCGATTAACACAGAACTTATCAAATATCTGGAGAAATTTTAGATAATCCATGACAGACAATATGGATTTCGACAACTTCGGTCTACTGGAGATTTGCTGGCTTATGTCACTCAGCTCTGGACAAACACTATTGAAAAGTTTGGTGAATCTCGTGCAATAGCCTGGGATATATCTAAAGCCTTTGACCGCGTTTGGCACCAGGCATTGTAAATTATCTGCCTACGGTCTCCAAACCAAACTGCGCCAATGGCTCTTGAGCTTCATGCAAGATCGCTCCTTACATGTGGCAGTTGACGGTATTTCTTCTGATGCGTTTAAAACTAATGCCGGGGTCCCCCAGGGTTCCATCCTGTCCCCAACCTTATTTCTTTTACACATCAACGACCCCATTTACAGTTTCGCAGACGATAGCACACTTGTCTCAACTTTCACATCCTATCGATTACTTTCGGTGAATGATACAAATAGACTCAGGCAGGAACAGGTTGATTCCATCAATAGAGATCTTGAAGCAATCGTCGAGTGGGGAACCAACAATCTTGTTCAGTTCAACGCCCAAAAAACACAAAGTGCCACGTTTTCCAAGAAAGTGAATTCCTCAAATCATCCCATCACAATGTCCGGAAATACCCTTGAACCAAGTCCCTCCATCTCGATTTTGGGAGTCACGGTGTCCAATAATATGTCTTGGCATGACCATGTTGCTAACATCGCAAAGTCGGCAAGCCAGAGGCTAGGTTTTCTGTGGAAAGCTAGAAAGTTTTTTACTCCTGATCAACTGTTGACGACGTACAAGGCTCAAATCCGACCTCTACTGGAGTATTGCTCGCACATTTGAGGTTCAGATTCCATTCAGAAAAGAGCCATTAGTTTGATAAACAGCTCAACTCTCACAGATACCCTTTACCCTCTAGAACATAGAAGAACAGTTGCAGACCAGTCATTGCTCTACAGATATTTCCATGGCAGATGCTCTAGAGAAATAAAACTTTTGTACCACCATTGGCCACATTCGGCCGAAGATCAGTCTCACCCATTTACTCTCAAGATTGACACTACAAGGACCAATCTTCATCAAGAATTCTTTTTTTACAGGGCTGCTACGGAATGGAATAAGCTTCCAAAATCAGTTTTTCCAGAGTACTATGACCTGCAACTTTTTAAAAAGCGTGTCCACAATCATTTCCTTTCTATAATCCCTTCCCCTTCTAATAGTCGCAGTGCGGGCCGTCCGCGGCCCACACGATAGGTCTACTCTTTTTGCGACTATTTTCATAAAAAAAAAAAATTACATTTGACAAAGCAATTCACTCTATCGATATATTTAATGGGCGACGTGCTGCAAGTGGCCACTTTTTGACATTGGTGGTATAACAACTTTACTTGTTTACTACACTTGTTCTTATGGAAGTTTATTGTTTGCGGTGTTTGTTTGTTTTGCGGTGAAATAATTAGTAGTATTTTAATAAGAACTAGAAACTGTGATGTCACGTGCACGTTACCCAATGGGTAACATGCACGTTCTCTATTGCATTTATTATTTACATATTGGCAAGCAAATTTGGTACAAAACACAGGAAATTTGCGCAGACAAAAGGATCGAGATGCGGTTTTTTGCATTCGAATCGTTAGCTCATTCGGAAACTTCGTTTGTATTTATTTTTCCAGAATTCATGAAAAATGCATTTGTGCATCAAGAAGTGCATTTTTTCAACTGCATAATTTCAAGTGATGGAAAGAAATTCATATCTGCCACAAAAAACACCCGAACTGTACGAAATTTTGCACTCGGGGGTTTCTCCGGTCGCAGAATATGAGTATCATGTCCAAATTAGCCCCCTATAACGACATAACGACATTAGGATCGTCATCCCCTGGAGTTTCTGCTTAACTTATGATAAATCAAGAGAAACTCGTGCCCCGGGCGTTTTTAGGTCGCTCGTCACGAATTTGACATCGGCGACCCGCCCAGGAGGACCTGGTGCACAGGACAACCTAACTAGAAAGTCATCTCCTGGAGTTTTGATGGAACAACTTACCGAATCGTTGGAAACTCGTCCGGGGGTTTTTCGGTTCGCGCTTTACGAATTTGACATCAGTGACCTGCCCTGAAGGACCTGGTGCACCGGACGAGCTGATTTGTAACGTAATCTCCTGGAGTTTTTATGGAACAACTTATCAAATCGTAGGAAACTCGTCGTCCGGGGTTTTTCGGGTCACGCTTCACGAATTTGACATCGGTGACCCGCCCCGGAGAACCTGGTGCACCGGACGACCTGACATGTAACGTCATCCCCTAAAGTTTTGGTGTAACATCTTACCGAATCGTTGGATACTCGCCGTCCGAGGGTTTTTCGGGTCGCTCGTCACGAATTTGTATTAACACCCGTTAAATATTCCCTATGAATTTAATAGATTCTAGTGCAAGAAAAAAAAAGGTATGGGTCCAAATAATAACTAGGCATAATTTCCAAAATAGCTGAAATTTTTAATTACAAACGCCTGACTTACAAACATTCTAAAAATCGCACGCATCATCATCTATAAACTTCTCTTCTTGAAAATCTTCTGGGAGAGATTCATCTGCTTAGGGAACTTATTGGAGAGATTTATCTTCTTGGAGAACTTCTTTCTCGGCCGCAATCATATTTTTGAAAGTAACCATATCGACGTTCGTACAGTTCGTACCAGCACAAACTTTACATTTGATGTTGCATGGAAGTGCATTCTGCCTGCAGCTGCACAAGGAGGTAGGCCCGCAATGTCCGTTACATCTACAGGAAACAAGTTTTAAGATGTTATCTGTACCTGCACGCTGGGTCATTTTTGTGAGCACTAAACTTCCGTCGACAATTTTCCAACCCCAATTTGTTGGATTCAGGCAATCTTTGAACAGCCAAGCCCGGACTTGTGGATAGACACTCATTAATGGCATCTACAGTAGGGAGTTGGGAAATAGGAAAAAATCCTCCGGGACAGGTCAACAATGTCAAATTCGTGACGAGCGACCCGAAAAACCCTCGGACGGCGAGTATCCAACGATTCGGTAAGATGTTACATCAAAACTATACGAGTGCTTAAATATATTATTAAATATATTTATTAATAAAATATATTTATTTAAACATTATAGGAAAACGTGTAACCAATATTACTTTAAACAAATATATATATATATATATATATATATATATATATATATATATATATATATATATATATATATATATATATATATATATATATAATATAAAAATAAACTCAAAACATATCAATTTATTGTCGCATATCAACCCATTAAAAACACCTCGTATATAAAATTTAAAAAATCAACCAACTTTTCTTACTTTTATAGTGTTTGCATTGTCTATGATAAATGTTGTTATGTCTGTTAACATAAGCTTATAGCAAATTTACTTACACAATTTTCTAATTTACTATTTATTTTACCTAAATTTTTAATAATTTTTTAAGATCTAATCAAATATTTGTCGTAATGACTTCTATAAAACAAAAAAGGAATTTTTTTATAAAAAATACGACGTAACTGATAAGAAAAAACTGATGCTAATAAACTAAAGTTAGTATTTTAAATGAAAATTTCGTAGTAACATAATCATTACCATTTGATTACAATAGTTAAAATTTCCAATATTATAAAAAAAATTCTTTATTTTCATGTTCCTATTTTTGTTCCTGTAGGATACATACATACCTATAGTCACGCCTTTTTTCGTAGGGGTAGGCAGCGACCACTTCCTTCCACTTGCAATGGTTTTTACACACATCTTTTGCTTCCTCTACTTTCATCAGTGCTCTCATACATGCTCGTCGGTTGTTGGTACTCTTGACCTGGCCTTTCTTCAAAACAATGTTGATCTGATCGAGATATGTTCGCCGAGGTCGACCTCTACCAACTTATCCATTCACACTCGCCTTATAAATTTGTTTCGTCAATCTTCATTAATCCATTCTACGAGTCCAAACCATCTAATTAAGGATACGCATCTAATTTTAGTATTTCCTAACTGGATGCAATATTTTAGAGTCTAGAGGGCGCTGTTTCATTCATAAATTATAACACTGATATTTTTAGGAGTTTCTAATGTCTCTTAATCTAAAAACAGGATTTTTTCTTCGTCCATAAATCCTCTGTAAAATATGCATGATTACTTTACAATAAGTAATGTGTCTTAAGCCGGTCATTCACGATCGCTTGAAATGAAGCGGTGTCACTCCAAAAACTGATCGTGAGTGGAAAAAAACAAATGAATATGGAGTGATAGGATGAGTTGGATAACCAATCTGTCCAAAATCCAGTTCTGTCGCATCATCCAACTGATCGTCATCTGATCGTGAATGGGGGAATTCAACTGAAACGATACCGAGTCGAAATCGTCAGATTTAAGAACGTGGTCCATATTTACCTTGTTTTCATTAATTTCTGGTCTCTGCCTACCCCCACAGGAAAAAAGCGTGATTATATGTATGTTTATTCATTTTTTTTTTGTTTTCTCATTTGGCAATACCAGGCAACAACAGCTTATAGAGAAGTAAATCTTCATCAACTTATGACAATTTAACCGGATTTTTAATAAAATAATACAAACTAACCCAAACTAGAAAAAAAGTAAATCCTTGAGCACTACAACTAGCATGGCATGACCGTGAATGAGGTCAATTATTTGTATGTCATCCAAACGGATGACGTCCATTGGATTTCATCTTTTCGAAACGATCTTAAATGACCGGCTTTATATCGCCTCATACAGTCAGAGTCACGAATCATTAGACATTATAATAATCTATTTGATGCGAAAGTTGACATCGGCAACCTTACAAATCTGTTTACCACTGATCGTCTTGCATCAAAACATTATAGTGGGGACATATCGTTGAGGTCGGTCGTGTTAGCTTGACGACATTTAAAATCACAATATTTGTCAATTCTAACAATGTTGCCGGTTGAAGTATTTGCTCTTAATAAATGAAACTAAGTTTGACATGATTAATAGTTACAATGCATAAAAATAGACCATTACATTTACTTTTCTCTGAAATAAATAAATGTTAGAATAAAATGCATTGTACTAGTGAATTTTATTTAAATATAACGTGGTTTTATTTGAATTTTCTGTTATTAATTATTACAAAATCAGAGGAAATTACTGAACGGAAAAAGAGTTGAAAATATTGCTGAAATCATTTCTTTCTGCTATAGTGTGGGATGTAATAAAGTGGAACACGATACCTCCCCTTGCTTAGGTGCCAATATATTTCGCTACAACGTTTAATGTCTAATGATTCGTGACTTTGTGACTCGTGATTTTTTCAAACTTAGTTTAAAAGCAATATTAATTCACAACAGTAATCAGTTTAAATAAATTATAATAATACATACGAGTTCATTTAAAACGTACATTATAATGAATACCTTTGTCCAAGAACACAGCCAGAATATGGGTCTTAGAATTAATACTAAGAAAACAAAGTTTCTAGTTATTTCCCGCAAGCTTAAAGAATTCCAGAACGTGCAGCTAACTCATAACAACTTGCCTATAGAAAGGGTGGCAAAATTTAAGTATCTAGGAACATGGTTGTCAGAAGAATGGTCATCTGATATCGAGATCAAATGTCGAATAGAACAAGCACGCACAGCATTCCTGAAGTTCAAGAAAATCCTTACAAGTACAGATTTTGATCTGGACCTTAGAATTAAATTTATGAAATGCTATGTATGGGCAGTACTTCTGTATGGTATGGAGGGGTGGACGTTAAAAGTGAGCACCATGAACAAACTAGAATCGTTCGAGATGTGGATATATAGGAGAATCCTTAAAATTCCGTAGACAGCAAAAAAGACGAACGAAGAGATCCTCAAAATGGTAAAAAGAGACCGCGAATTATTGATAACAATTAAACGCAGAAAAACAGTGTATTTGGAACATGTCATACGAAATTAAAGATACCAATTACTTTAGTTAATAATAGAGGGAAAGATAGAAGGTAAGCGTGGTGTCGGCTAGAAGATGTCATGGCTCTGCGATATCAAACAGTGGACAGGACTGAATAATGCAGGAGATCTAATATATACCATAAGAGACAGAGATATGTTGCGTAATGTGATCGCAAACATCCATTAGTGGATATGCAGCAGCAGAAGAAGAAGAAGAAGAAGAATGAATACTAAATGGGTGGGTTAAATGAGGAGATTTAAAAATTGCTATTGTTGAAAATTTGAATGAAATAGGTGCGCTAGATCGTCATTAGGTATAGGACTGGCTGTTACATCAGACTCTTGAAAAATTATCAATATACCACTGGTTGATACAAAAAGGTATTACTTTCACAATTACATATTAAATTGGTATTGAAGAATATTGTTAAAGCAATGGAATTGGAACGAAATTAGGTAAAATTTTAGAAAGTTAGTGTACCAAAGATTAAAGAGGGCATATTTGTGGGTGCAAAAATATGTTGCAAATTTTTTTAAAATTATAAAAGATGACAGTTATAAAGATATTGTGGGGAAACTATTTAGTGCTTATACAGAAATAGCATGTAGCATGTCTCTTAAAATTCAATTTCTGGACTCCTATTTTCATTTCTTGTACGAAAATTAAGATGTAAGTGACTATAATTGACTCCAGCAATGACTCTTTAAAAGAATTATCAACGATCGAAATGGCGCGTAACGCGTTTCTAAGGATGGAGCAGTTATTTTGTAACCAATCGTTAAATCAATAACTAAAAATACGAATGATAAAATGTTATATATTCTCTATTCTCCTCTGTCATAAAAGGAGACACTGAATAAAACATTGTTAAAAAAACTGGAAGCCTTCGAAATGTGGTTATACAGAAGAATACTCAGAATATCGTATGTAGACCGAATCATTAACGAAGAAGTACTCAGACGACTAGGAAAGCTTATAAATGAGACAAAAATCTGAAAACTACAGTACCTGGGCCACGGTAAAAGAGGAAAAAGATATAATCTGTTACAAATGATAATGCAGGGCAAAATTGTTGGCAATCGCTGCACAGGTCGAAGACGAATGTCGTGGCTGTGCAACTTGAGAGAGTGGTTCAACTGTTCGTTAGTCCAACTTTTTAGATCGGCGGTGGATAGAGTTAAAATACTCATGATGGTAGGTAACCTTCTAAAGAAGACGGGACCATAAGAAGAAAAAATAACGAATATGGGGAATTTTTTCTCCAAGAAAAATAAAAGTCCTATTTGTAAATAAATAAACTCTTAAATTTTTTTCTGGTAAGAAATAAGATAAAAAAAAAACAAAAAATAAGAAAGTTTGGCAACCAAGTAATTATTTTTCATCCCGACAAAATTGTAGTATAATAATAATATTTTTTTTTTATTTAAAAAAAAAATATTGCATTCTACTTTGCATGAACGTATCAAAAAAATTTATAAATAATAAAAGTTATTTTAAATGCTTGCAACTATGTTTTATTATTAAAGCTTAAGTAGATATTTGGGACTTAAAATTAAAAAATACGTTTTATTTACCGTACACAATTACATACTAATTCAATATTCAAGGCTCTTTTGATTTTAATTTGGCTGACGTGTTGTTTTTGTAGTTGTAATAATTGCAACATTTTTTTTTAGTTATTTGGTAGGTATTAATAAAACTATTTTCTTAAAAGTTTTTGTGTCAAAACCACTGAGAAATTTAAAAAATAAAAGACCAATAATTTCATATAACTGGTTGCAATAGCAATGTTTTATTTTACATAAATCTTTTACTTTTCCATTAATTAAAAAAAGTTGTAAGAAAGGTGTTCATTGTGTGCACATTTACATTTCCTCGTTGTGTCCACCTTTATTGGTACACTTGATACATGTGAATTTTGCCTCCGATGTGAAACGAAATTATCCGTAACGACAAGATTATTGACAACTTGAGAGATTATTTTGTGGGATTAAAATTTTAAATTTAGGGGCCTATTAATCGAATACAAAGACTTCTACTTCATAAATTTATAATTGACACGACCTGAAATTACCATGCATCTTAAATATTTCATGCACTTAACTAACATTTATTTTTATCTAATATTTTTTTACAAATATCAAGAAAAAAAATTACCTTCAACTAAAATTCGCCAAATGCTGCGTATGTGATGTCTATTATTAAATACGTTCTAACTAATTTTACATTGACTCAACTATTGAACTAAACACATCAAAATAATCTAAGGATCTTTATTTATATTTAAATATAGTTGGTTTGTTAAATATGTTGTATTTTTAACCCACATTGTGTCACTGTATCTTCTAATATAGGACCTATCTCGATTTGCTGCAGAAATCGGATTGAACATTTGAAGATTTTGGAAAATATTTCCCTAGAATCCATCTATAAGCCGACAGAGATTATACCAACTAGGTACGACTTCTAAATGCAGTTTTAAGTGGTTATAAACAACCACCAAGTTTGCACAGAGAACGGACCTCAAGGAATGCTTTAGTGTGGTACACTAATGGATCCAAGAAGGATGAAAGGGTTGGAGTGGGCGTTACAGGGCCGAATTTCAGGCTCTCAAAACCCCTTGGTAACACCCCAACCATCTTTTAAGCAGAATTACATGCCATAGAGATATGTGTCCAGAAGTGTATCTAAAGGAACACCCAAAGGGCAGAAATCTATATTTTATTAGATAGCCAAGCAGCACTAAAAGCTCTGAAGTCATACACTTGTGAGTCTAGGCTTACTTGGGACTGTAAACAATCCCCGAAACAAATGGCAGCAAACAATCAGGTTACTCTGATAAGGGTTCCAGGTTACAAGGGAGTTAAAGGCAACGAAGCAGACTGCCTTGCCAAATAAGGGGCAAATACACAATTTTCCGACCCAGAACCGTTCTGTGGACTTACCAAAGCCCACTTAAAAGAGAAGGTTTATCGCTAGAAAACAGATAAAATGAAATCTCACTGGCATAAAGTGCCAGTACAAAAACAAGCCAAAAGGCTAGTTAGCATTTCGCCAAGAAAAGCTAAACAGCTTCTCGAGTTGGACAAGAAAGACTTGAAACTGGTGACGGGACTTCTCACTGGACACTGCCCTCTGAGGTATCACCTGAAAAAGATGGACAAAACAGAGAGTTATAGTTGCCGCTACTGCGAGAACTTCGTTGAAACTGCTGAACATTTGCTTTGCGAATGCCCAACGCTTTTCTGCAAGATACATAAGTTTCTGGAAGGGGCCTTCCTAAAGTCCTTCGATCTCAAAAACTGAGCCCTCAGGAAACTGATAAACTTTGTGCAAAGTCTCGGAATCCCGGGCCTCGAATAGATTAAGGGTTATGCACAAAAGATCTGATAGGTCGAGGTGCTTGAGAGGATGCATAGCCTTCACGACCCCCCTCCCCTACAGTCTACAATCTACAATCAATTTGCTGCAAGTTTTTTTAAATGCTAATAGATACATTGATGAAATACATCGACAAATTGAGCTAGCTTTCTTAATGATAATAGTATCGAAGTTAATTTGTGGCAAGCGCAATCAACGGGATTAAATCGAATAGAGCACGATGAGACATGCTTCAACGAAGAGTTTTGAGAGATGGCAGAAATTTTAATTATTTAGGGCTCTGCAGGATGATATATGCTATGCCTTAACAAAAAATAGATAACTTAATTTTATCTATGCAAAGACGATACAGAGCTGTTAATAACAATTGAGGGACACACACCATTTATTGAATTTGAATTTGGCTATTAAGGTTAATTTCAAGTTTTGCTCTATATAAAAAATGATTGAGGTTTGATAAACGTCTAAATTAACTTTAATTTATCAACTGCAAAAACTCAATTTCGTTGAACGTTTTTAGCTCAAAATAGAATATCCTTGGATTATTTCCATGTATGTAAATAATGACAAAAATTGACAATATTCATTAACCTACACACATTGTTTTTTGCAAATGGTATAAAAAATTCAGCAAAAGTAATTATTGTTTTAACTAAAAATAAAACCGTTCAGCTGACATTTCTTTGAATGAAATTAAGAGGTATTGAAAGTATAAGATGGTTAGAGTTTAAACTTAAACATCTCATGGTCTATTATTTTATTAAATTTGACAAAATTTCAAACTCATCAAGTTTCCTTCACTTGACGCATAAAGTAATAAAAAATGTATGAACAAGAATTCGGTTAAATTATTTTGTATAAATTATTTTTAGTCAAAAATTATCCATCTCCTTAATTAATTGATACATTATTACATGTTTTGTATGCAACTTATCTTTCTTGCGATTTTTTATTAGCTATCATAGCAGAAAAAAGGAGAGCATTCTACTTATTTATTATTTTTTAACTTTGTTTAATAGTTGAGCAATCGAAACGACATATTGAGTGATAGATTCGATTAAAATAAAATTGGACCGGTAACAGTTAAATTCTTAAAAAAATAAATGCCCATTTTATCGGACATTAACCATTCATTATTAAGTTGACAAGAGCAGAAGAAACATAATTTATAATATACATAAATTTATTAACGATATTTAAAATAGTGGACGGTAAATATATAACAAATTTTCTTATTTACAAAAATACTAATTTAGTAACTTTCTTTTTCAATGCAGGGTGTTTCTAAAATATTGGAATAAACCCATTAATGAATAATACATATTCGGTAAGATAGTACTTGGCACAAAAAAAAATAAAAAAATATTTTCTTAAATTAATAAAATACTAAATATATTATAAATTTAAAAAAAATGTAATTTGTCAAAAACTGAACAGCCAGAAACTACCGAAAACATTGTTGGGTGTTGTTAAAAAATTTATTTTATTCAAACTGAAATTATTTTTAAAAATGTGTTGAATGTTACAAATCAAAAACTATTTATTTAAAATAATGAAAATAAAAATGGTTTATTTAATTTTGTTTATTTTATGAAACGACTGCTCTATAAAAGTTTGCCCCCTAGTTTAGAAACATACTGCAAAAATACAACGAATGAAGAGTTGTTAATTTAACATAAATAATTTACAATAAAATATTTTAACGCTAATTTTAATATTATTAGTTTAAACAAATGTGTTTTTAAAAAAATATATTATTTTCCTTTTTTTATAGCTTCGGTACCTTTAAAGAGATATCAGTTTGGTACCTTAATTATTCTTATTAATTAAGTTATTTTGTAATAATTTTAAGCAGAGGTAATTTGTTACCATTCACGAAAAAAGTTTAAAAGCTAATATAGAAAATGTTTGCTTCTTATTTGCGCGCCTTAAATAAAAACTGTTAAAATATACAGTGTGTTTCAAAAAAGGGGTCCTGTCTCTAGGATAGGTAGGAAACTGAAAAATAATTAGAGTTTGCTTAGAAAAAAATTTTCGTAACGCCATCCGTATTTAAGATAAAGGGCGTTAAAAAAAATGTATACACATTTATTACGATTTTACCGAAACTACTGAAAACATTGTAATGAAATTTTATACGAATATGTTTTAGAAGCTGATACATCCCATGAGTTTTTTAATCTGACTCTCATAGAGGGAGCATAACAAATAATATTGAACATAACTTTTTTAAGGTAAGAATTATTAATCAAAATTTCAAGTGAACTTAAACATCATTCAATTTTACACCAAAAAGGTAATCTTGTTAAAACTCAATACTGTGTAGCGTTTTCGGAATATTTTGGTTTAAAAATTATGAAGTCATAACCGATGCTAATATAAAGTAATGATAAAGTTATTAATTATTATTAATTAAAAAATAAATTAAAAAATTTGAATTAAGGGCTGTCCTTTCTTGTAATATTTGACAAAAATCCACTCTGACCGGTAGATCGTCTGGCAAGAGCTCTTCGACTGTATGATAAGGACGTAGCTGCTGCTTTTTAAGTATCCCCCAAGTACTTGAAGAAGACGTATTTGTTTGTCTTGCCATATTCCTTACGCTAACTGTTGGATCTTGATCAACTAAATTTAAAATAATATTTTCTTTATTAATGGTTTTCGTTGTTCTTGGTCTACCGGAATTTTTTTTTTGGCTCACATTTCCAGTTTCTACATAACGTCGTACAATGGCTCTAAATGTATTTTTACTTGGTAAGTTTCTTCTAAGAAACTTTTCTGCATAACGCGTAACAGCTGCACTAGAGTTTCCTAAACACTTGCCTAAGGTAATAACACGTCGGTGTATTCAACATTTGAGTAGATTTTTATTAACAATATCTAATTTTACAAATAACACGATTTTAAAAATCTAATTTTTGTTGACTTATCGTCATAACTATCAATAAATTTCAGTTTTCCATGGAAAATTTACAGAAATCAAGATATACCGATTAAAATGGATTTTTTTGAAACATTACAAGAAAGTAAAGCCCTCAATCCCAATTTTTTAACATGTATCCGTTTTATCGATGAGGTCTCATTTACGCGACAAAAAATTTTTAATTCACATAATGCATACTAATTAATAATAATAATAATAATTATTATTAACTTTATCATTATTTTATACCAGCATCAGTTATTACTTCATAATTTTCAAATTAAAATATTCCGAAAACGGTACACAGTATCGAGTATTACCAAGAGTACCTTTTTGGTGTAAACTTAAATGATGTTTAAGTTCACTTAAAATTTTGATTAATAAATTTAACTTTAAAATAGCTATGTTCAATACTACTTGGTACGAACCGTGTAACTAGCACCCTCTATGAAAGTCAGATATAAAAACTCATGGGATGTATCAGCTTCTAAAACAAATTTGTATAACATTTCATTACAATGTTTCCAGTAGTTTCGGCAAAATCGTAATAAATGTGTATAAATGTTCTTTAACGGATGGCGTTACGAAAATTTTTTACTTAGCAAATTATTTTTCAGTTTTCTACCTATCCTAGAGACAGGGTCACCTTTTTTTGAAACACCCTGCATAATTCGAGATACATGCAAGAAAATTTTTATAATAAATATTAGCATTTTTTATTTTATATGTTCAACCATTTTCAAAAAATATATTTAATAAATATGCAAATAATCTTTGCGTTAATTTAAGTTTGAAGTAATTTGTTTTAAGTAAGAGATTATTTTGTAATATATAAATAATCTGAAGTTATAACTAACTGAAATATCTTGATCTTGTCTAATAAAATTTTGTGACAAATATAATTTTTATTTTAAATACAGTGCAAATAAGAACTGACATTATAGGTTTTTTGGAAAAAGTTTCATTACGCCATTTGTTATTAGATTATAGGATTGAATTCACCAAAAAATATTTGTTTTTAAATGATGTTAAAATCATCCAATTAGTGAATTTTGTTGTTAATTATATTAAACAACAAAAACGCATCTTTAAATCCATTAAATCGTAATAAATGAAAAATAATCTTTAAAATGTTTACTGTAGAATAATATATTTTTATTACAAAATCTGTTTAACTCACAACATAAGATACATATAGGTTAGTTTGATTTGTGTAATATAACTATTTTTAATAAATACACTACTTTTCCTTTATGCAAGAACTTCATTCAAATTCGACACGAATTTTAAAACTTTTTTACATCTTTCATAAAAATCAAAAAAGCCATAGTGTTTATTCATTTAAATTGTGTGATTACTCAGACATTTGCAGTTACGGTAATAAATACAAAAAATCTTTAAAAACTTTTAAAAATTGTTGTGGTTTTTATGGGCACAAATGGATGTCTGTTTTTTTATTATAATTTTCTGTAAAAAAGAGTCGCTAATCAGGTAAATATACCTATCTTTTCTGGATGGAGTACATTATAACAATTATACTTAAGATTTGTACAGTTTTAGTTAATTGGCAGACTAGTGATTTAATTCAAATAAGGACTCTAACTTTTAAGCAATACGTGCAATAGCACTACGTTAATGCTGGTAGGAAATTGCCAGTTGAATTGTACAAGTTTGGTCAGCAATTTCATTATTATACTGACAAAAAAGTGAAACTTGGTTATTTGACTTGTCCCTTCGGTATATGGTATGGTACTTTTTTGTTTTAAATCTGAAATCCTTTTCATTATCAAAATATATAACGATGTCATTAAATATCGATTTGGGAATATTCAAAATTACACATTTGCAACTTGGAAGAGAAATATTTTTTAGATAATATAAAATTATGCGTATATTTTTACGTATATATATACATATGCGGTGATGGTACGGATATACTGCCGCGAGTGTTACATAGAGAGTGCAGCTGATGATTGCACGTTCCCATGTATAAGAGTATTGCATTCGAATATACAGGGTAATGCATTTTATTATTTGACATGATTTTCCTTGGCTTCTAGTCGAAGATATACTTCTAACGTAATAAGTTTACAGAAGTTGAAGAAAGCATGTTTAGTTTATTTTACAATGGTAAAATTATTTTAATTTATTTTAGTGACATACTATATTTAAGTACCATTTTCAATATTGTGGTTTGGCAGAAGAAGCATGAAAATAGGATTAATGCTGCGGAGATGAGTAGTCTGAGAAGTATAGCCGGAGTGACTCGGTTGGATAAAGTTAAGAATAGTGAGATAAGAAAACGCTGTGGTGTAAAAGAAGATGTGGTCACAAAGATAAATAAAGGAATGCTTACATGGTTTGGACACGTAGAAAGAATGGATGAAGGAAGATTGACGAAACAAATTTATAAGACGAGTGTGAATGGGCAAATCGGTAGAGGTCGACCTCGGAGAACATATCTCGATCAGATCAACATTGTTTTGAAGAAAGGCCAGGTCAAGAGTACCAACAACCGAAGAGCATGTATGAGAGCACTGATGAAAGTAGAGGAAGCAAAAGATGTGTGTACGAACCGTAGCAAGTGGAAGGAAGTGGTCTCTGCCTACCCCTATAGGAAAAAGGCGTGACTTTATGTATGTATGTATGGACACAATCTTGTGTTTTTAAAACGGGTCAACATAAAAATAACGCAAAGCTCTTATTAAAACCTAACACAGTAATAGAGGACTATTGATATCTATTGTTTATCAAATTTTTAAATCAATTTAACGTTTTACTTTATAAATAATTCTTTACAACTGGTTAAGGTGTTAAGTAACAAAACATTTTGCGGGTTATAACCTGTCTATTTCATAAAAACAGTTTCACATGATGGTATAAGACAACGTGTGTAATGTATGTTGTACTGCAAAAGATAGCACTGAAAAAATATTTAAAAAAATGTATGCATGGAATTATTTTATTGCAAGTGAATGCTAATGTGGGTAACATATAATAAGTTTTGTTACAAAAAGCAAGCAGCAAATTATATTAAAAACCAAAAAATCCTTAGTATGACTGCCTGTGCTAAAATGATCAATACAGTTGTGTAGTCGTTGAATGAATGAATGAATGAATCAGTAAATAGGAGTTGTGGAAGAGGTCTAATTTTTCACTAGGCACTAGTATTATTTGCTTTTTGTACCTTTCCAGCCCCTTAGTTTAGTCCCATTTCTTCAATTCTTCTGTTAAGGAGTAGAAGCTCATGTAGTGCTGTTGCCCCAGGTGGATCTCTCTCTTGGTCTTGTATTAACTCCAGGTAGTGCCTCCTCTGGGCGGTGGCTTCGCATTCGAAGATAATATGTGTAGCTGTTTTCTCCTCCTCATTACATAATCTGCATATAAGTTCTGTGTCAGACACACCTACATTGAGCAGATGTTTCTTCAAAAACTAGTGTCCTGTACAAAGCCCTATAACTACAACCTAAGTTTTTCCCTACTAAGTGAGAGCAGCTTTCCTGCCTGCTTAGGTGAGAGTTCTTTCAGCATTAACTTGCTGTGCCTAGCTCCCTCTGGCTGTGCACACTTCAGCTGATGCTGAGAGTGGATCCAGCCATTGATGTGTAATCATTAAGAAAAATAAATATAATATGGCAGACTTGAAGAAAGTGAAGAAACACTAGCTATTCTTTAGGTTTACAAATGCAGACAATGAGTGTTGAATATAATGTCAAAAAACATTGCAGAATTTCTGTAATTCCTTTTGGAAAATTGGAAACATTTCATTTTTAAATATTCAAATGCATAAGCAGATTTTAAAAATTTGAAAATGCAAAGTTTTTTGAGGACCCAAAATATGTTCAATTTTTGTTAATCCATACCTAAATTTTCCAACTGACTAATAGGCAGGTCACTTGGGTAAAAGTAGAAGAACGTGTGTACCAAATATAAAAAAAATATAATTTATAGCTCCTAAGTTATGACCCTACAAAGGAATGAGCATAATTGATAAATACTCGATTATAAACTTGTAAAACTCAACAAAAATGGTATATCCAGAACCACCTTGGTGCCCTCTATTCACAGTTGAGGTTTTTCCGTTTCCCAACGGAACACCCGGTATAATTATTGTAGTTTTGAGTTATTAAATGAACATTATACGATAAATGCAGTTAATTGATTACTTATTTTAAAGTGGATAATTGGGCAGTAAATGAATCACCCTGTACAAAACCTACGAGTTATTACAGTCTCTACCGTCGGCCTTCTCCTCACGAGTAGTAGTATGTAATTTATTTTATTTTATTTAAGGGCGTTAGCTGAAGCCGAAAATATTTTGGAAGTCGAAAACCTGTTCATCCTTTTATTAAGGTTTAAAGACCTTGAGGTCACTACGGGTTATGGTACTCTCTCGCACGCCAGCACCGAAAATTGCGTTGGTTCCTATTTAACGATTTGTATTGAAAAAATGTGTGTGCTCCAAGCAACTAAAAACTTAATCGTACAGGAAATGACAGCGGTTTTGTGCTTAAATTTACTTTGTGGCTTTCCTGAGATTATTTTGCTTGTAATTTACCTCATTACGACAAAACTTTTAATTTTACAAATCCACAAACGTGGCTCTTTTGTAATTTAAAAGTACAATTTTAACTTTTTTACCGAAACATCTTTAGGGACATAGTTAAGAATTTTCGTTTATAATTAGCAGTTAAATTTTTGTAATTTTTTTAAATTTTAAGACGCAACACATCTGTATAAGAATATTGGTTAATTAACACTTATTTTCAAAAGTATTCTTTTAAGATATTGATAGACGATACATACATATAGTCACCCTTTTTTCCCGTAGGGGTAGGCAGAGACCCCTTCCTTCCACTTCCGCTACGGCTCTTACACACATCTTTTGCTTCCTCTACTTTTATCAGTGCTCTCATACATGTTCGTCGATTGTTGGAGAAATAGAAACTATGATTGTGACATTGAGCGAAGGGTGTTGGCAGGAAAACAAATAAATGGGGCACTGCATAGCTTTATGAACATCTAGAAAGTGTCAAAAAAGGCATGTCTGGCTATGCATAGAGGAGTGTTGGTTTCTACACTTATGTATGGTAGTAAATGTTGGGTTTGGCAGAAGCATGAAAATAGGATAATGCTGCGGAGATAAGTAGTCTGAGAAATATAGCCAGAGTGACTCGGTTGGATAAAGTAAAGAATAGTGAGATAACAGAACCCTGTGGTATAAAAGAAGATGTGATTACAAAGATAGATAAAGGAATGCTTAAATGGTTTGAATACGTAAAAAGGATGGATGAAGAAAGATTAACGAAACAAATATATAAGGTGAGTGTAAATGGACAAGTCGGTAGAGGTCGACTTTGGCGAACATATCTCGATCAGATCAACATTGTTTTGAAAAAAGGCCAGTTCAAGAGTACCAACAACAGACTAGCATGTGTAAGAGCACTGATGAAAGTAGAGGAAGCAAAAAATGTGTGTAAGAATCGTAGCAAGTGAAAGGAAGTGGTCTCTGCCTACCCCTACGGGAAAAAGGCGTGACTATATGTATGTACGTATTTTTATTATTATTAATAATATTATTATTATTTTTATTATTATTATTATTAATATTCTATATCTCTTTAAATGGAATAAAATTGTGCGTTTACCTTCTGAATACGTAATAGTAAAAATTAAACTACGTACCCATTTATAGATTAAAGTCCCTCCCTTAAATAAAAAACATAACTCATCAATTGGGCTAACTATATGTTGAGTAAGTATATGTGCAGACAAGTAGTATTTTTTAGCTCCAGAAAAGAATCGCGGCTTTCACTATCTCCTTTTTTAAAATTTAATTATACTTAATAATTCCATTTCGTTTACCATATATTATTCGCAAAATTAGTATTTGTTGCCCTTGGTCGAATAAAAACGTTTTATTTGAGTAAATGTGCTAACAAAAAAATAAAATAAATGTTAGGTTAAAGAACTACCGAACTGCAAAGTTTAGTAATACACAGGTAGGTATTTCTACCTTATAACATTTTTAGTAAAATTAATAACAGTAATCTTTAACTTTTGGCTAAGTCGTTGCACTCAAACCCTTTATTTTCGTAATCGCCAGACCTCGTTTCCGCTTCCTTGCTGGATAATTTACCGGTGATTTTCGGTTTGTCGACAATTTTCGATGATTCTGGAGTTGGTCTTTTGTCATTTATTGATCTAAAAACAAGGGTACCAGTCTATACGAAGAATACTCTAAATATTTTGTTAGTCTATTTGGAAAAGCAAGATAGCACAGTTTTCCACGGTTGTTATAAAGGAATGTTGAAGGCAGAAAAAAACGTAAATATCGATGCGTTCTTATCTCAGTTTTTACGAGACTTTAGTATGACCAACAGGAACAACCTAGGTAATTGTCTAGACACACTTTTCCGAAAATAAGCGAAATCATTTTTTTTAAAACATACCTTTTTTATAAAAAAAAAAATTGTTTTTTTTGTTTAAACATAACAAAACACGTCACTGATGAGTTTGTCCAATTCTAGCAAATGTTGAGAGATGCCAGCAAATTTGAGCGAGTAATTTTTAAGATGACTCTGATATTTTATAATGCCGTAAAATGCAGAAATTGTTTATGAAAGAAAAAAAAACGTTGACGAAATAAGTAAGGTTAGGTGTAAATGTTTGATGTTTAACTGTTTTCAGTTGACAGCACTGACTATTATAGGGAAAAATCATGTATCGCGAGATGGCGCTGTCAATAACAAAATATTGGATCGGGGTATGAACAACAAAAATTCTGTCATTTGATCACTTGTAAAGCAAAGTTTTTTGTTAAAAGAAAATTTTAGTTATCTCAGAGATTTGAGTTCATTTTTTGTGTTAAACTATTGGATTAAATCTGGTTTTAAGGTTTGTTTTCGACGTTTCAGTTTTATTGTCGCTGGATTCTTGTTAAATACCAATAAGGACCAGGTGTGTCCAGGTATCAATTTTGGTTTGTTCTCGAAGTTTTTCCGTTCTGTTGTCCCTGGTATTCTTGTTGCAATTCCTATGAAAGTCGAAATATCAATTTCGGATATATTGTATTATGTGGGTGAACATGTTCGACCAATTAAGGATTATATATTATAATCCAATTAATTATAGAATGTTGATACTTCACGGTTCTGGCTAGAAACAGATTCATCTTTCAAACGCTTTCTCTGTGTTGTTAAGTCATTAGGAATAATCACAAATAAAATGATAGATCATTGGACAACAATATCAAACTTTTCACTGAAAAAATCATCTTTCACAAAGTGCTTGCTGCAAACAAACATAATCTTTAAGAGTGGTTTTCCTATCTTTAGGATTAACCTCCATTTCTGAGCTGCCTTAGGATTTAAAGGAATTTTCTGCAAATATATAATCGAATTGCCATAATATGTAGAGAATTGTGGAACAGAGCATATTTTTCGCGATTTTATCTTTACATCACCTTTTATAATCCTTTGCATTAGTGGATTTTGTGGTTTATTAACACCAATTATTCACTAAATATTGTTCAAATATAACACTTTCAATGTTTAAATTGCTCAAAATAATATATAAAGTTCACTTTTCACCCATATCAACAAATGGGGGTCGGTTTGTTGTTCACAGCTCGAAAAGTTTATACGATTAATAATAGATGTCGCCCACTCCGTGATTTTTTCCCTATAGAATGTTGCAGAATGGATTGTTAATCGATAGAACATGTAGATAACAAAAGTCCGACATGGCTGACATACTAGGTGTTTAGTCGCTAAACTGAACAATAATTACCATAAACAATATTTAGAAAGTACTTTTTACCTTTTTTATCCTTTAAAATCATATAAAGTATTTTACTATTGCCAGTTTTAGGGATCAAAAAGTGGACTCATGGGGTTTTATGTATAATATCTGTATTTTTTGGCGGTGTAAAGTTATTAAACACTCTATCAATTAACAAACGAATCGATTTTATTTTACTCTTTGGTTTAAAATTGTAAATGTTTATTCGTTCTTAGTTGGCTGCATTGACTATAGATCTGAAGAAATAATTACTCTTAACCTTACTTATTTCATGAAATTTTTTTTCTTTATTCTCTAGACAATTTTTGCATTAAACAGCATTATATAATATCAAAGTCATCTTAAAAATCATTTTGGTTAGTTATACGGTTATGTACATACATACATATAGTCACGTAGTCCCGTAGAGGTAGGCAGAGACCACTTCCTTTGACTTGCTACGGTTCTTACACACATCTTTTTCTTCATCTACTTTTAACAGTGCTCTCATACATGCTCGTCGGTTGTTGATACTATTGACCTGGCCTTTCTTCAAAACAATGTTAATCTGATCGAGATATGTTCGCCGAGATCGACCTCTACCGTCTTGTTCATTCACACTCGCCTTATAAATTTGTTTCGTCAATCTTTCTTCATCCATCCTTTCTACGTGTCCAAACCATCTAAGCATTCCTTTATCTATCTTTGTAACCACATCTTCTTTTACACCACAGCGTTGTCTTATCTCACTATTCTTTACTTTATCCAGCCGAGTCACTCCGGCTTTACTTCTCAGACTACCCATCTCCGCAGCAATAATCCTATTTTCATGCTTCTTCTGCCAAACCCAACATTCAGTACCATACATAAGTGTAGGAAACAACACACCTCTATGCACAGCCAGACGTGCCTTTTGTGACACTTCATAAAGCTATTCAGTGCCTGATTTATTTGTTTTCCTGCCAACACCCTTCGCTCAATGTCACTGTCATACCTTCCATCTCTCGTAAACTTTGAACCCAAGTACACAAATTCATTTATTTTTTCTTTCTCAATTGAAACTTCACAGTTTGTCATGCTTTCTTCTCTTTCAAAAACCATTACTTTCGTTTTGCTTACATTTATTTTTATCCCTTTGATTTTAAGGGCATCATGCATAACATTAACCATCGCTTGCAACTTCTCGATTATGTATCACCTTTTTTTCATGCGAGTCGGTAAAAATTTCCTGGAATTGGAAACATTTATCAGTCTTTAATCAATTTGTTTATAAAAAAATCAGCTTTTCATCAACGGATTGTTTTTGTAAAAAAAATAGTTTTTTTCCTTATTTTCTAGATATTTAACCAAACCCCAAATACAATAATACATCATAAAATTCAAATGAGCAAAGCTTGAGGAAAAAAATTATACGCCCTAGTGACGGAGAACAAAAATTAACTTTAAAATATAAAATAGTAAAATGAAATAGTACCCTATTTTATTTTTATAAAATTATTATGTTAAATGTTAGGTTCAGACATTTTCTTAAAATTTAATATTGAATTTATTTTGGGTTTAGTACCACATAAACTTAATATAATTAATATAAATATTAAATTACATTCATAAATAAAGAAGTTGCTCTCTATTGATAAAAAGCATCATCATTAGTTTTCTCATTTTCAACAAAAATTAAAATTGGGTCTATTGTTTCTGAAATGGGAAGGCATTTTTACTGTTCCGGTCTTCTCAATGTTATTACTATATTATTTATTATGCTTACATTATATTATACTTACATTTATATCAAGGGGGCTGTTTAAAAATTTTATTCTGCTGTTTATTTAAATGGCTTTGTTGACAAACAATTGTATGTACTGGGGTGAAGAAAATCCTCGCGTGATTCGACAGGATAATACTCAGTTTCCAGCAAAGATCAATCTACGGGCTCTGTATGTTCTAGGAAATGAGATAAGTGAACCACTTTTTATTCACCAAAACCTAACGGGAGAATTGTACCTACAATTATTAGAAAATGAAATTTATCCACTTATTACTAAGTTACTAGAAAGGCAAGTTGATGAACAGGGAAATATGGTGCCAGATGAACAAAATATATACCTTTAACAGGACGGAGCTACAGCACATTACACACTTGTTGTAAGACAATGGATAGACGAATGATTTCCAAGACATTTGATTGGCAGAAAGGGTTTTATAGAATGGCCGGCAAGATCTCCAGATCTAACACCACTTTACTTCTTTCTGTGAACTATTTAAAAACATTAGTTTATAAAACTTTTCCCGAAGATATTGAAGAACTAAAGCTTAGACTAACTAAAGAATGTAGACGAATTATTAGAGAAGAATTTGAAAATAGGTTATATTACAATATAACGGAGCACACTTTGAACAGTTACTGTTAATACATTTGGGGAGCTGTTTGTAATTAACTTAATTTTAGATTCTGTTGTAATTTCGCTATGTTTATTGTTATCTGAAAAATAAATCAATGGAATAAATTGTTGTTTATATGGCTGTTTTAAATTTATCTTGGGTTTTCATTTGATGTATTACAAGGTAGGGGTTGCTATTTGACATTTTAAAGGAGGGGTGGGAGATGTTAAAGGGGTGCAACTTGAAAACAGCAGAATAACATTTTTAAATCTCCCTCGTGATTTAAAATTCGACGTGTTATTTGTTTTTCTTACATTTACACAAAATCAAAAGTTATTAGGACTGGTTTTTAAATTAAAGCACTGTATATGTACAGGTAGAAGGAGACGGCAGTTTAATTAGAAAAGCCCTGGAATTCATCAAAGAAAAGGAGATACTGAGACCTAGTACTTAAAGGTGAGGTTAAACATGGATTTTCGTAAGTGGTACACGATTGTTGAGCCATCGAAGAATTTTAAGTACTTGGGTGTCGTCTTTGATAACTGAATCTACAAGGGATTAATGCGATACCGACGAAACAATATTTTGGGTACGCAAATTCGGTGTGTTGTTTCAGGGCGTTCACAATTACTTAATTTTATTTTTTTAAATCAATCAAAAAAGATGTACATTTAATATGAAAACCAGTAAATGTTATAAATAACAATTTTCAAAAAATTTAGAGGGACTTTCAGGTTAGGTTAGGCTAGGTATCATGTGAGTGGGGCGTGGTTGCCCCTCCACCGCGACCCTTAGTAGGTCTATTGTGGCTCACCTCTAGAGGTCACAGTTCACCGCACAATCCAGCCCTTCTCACGAAGTTCATGGTTGTATAGAATGAGATTTTTTTTAAAAATCGGTAGGTTCTAGGTTGGTGTATCCAAATATGTTGAACCTTTTTCTTCCCAGGCCGGGGCATGAACATAGTATATGTTTAGCAGTTTCGTCTTCCACGCAGCAGAACCGACAGTCCATTTGTTGGTTCAGATCTATCTTTCTGAGGTGGTATCTTAGACGACAGTGTCCCGTAAGCAGTCCTGTTAGAATACGCAGGTCATTTCTGCTCCATTCTAGGATCTGCTTAGTTGTGTTTCTCGAGGGTTGTAACGGTAAAAACACCTTCGAGTGGGTTAGCCCTGGTATGTCGGACCAGTACGTGAGTATTTTCCTCTCCGCCCAGTCCGAAATAATTTTTTTTGCGGCACTTGTGGTGACTCCTAAAACTGGTTCTGGTCCAGTGAACGCAGATTTGGCCCCCTGTTTTGCAAAGGTGTCGGTTGCAAAGGTTTTTTCGTTTCCTTCCACCCCCTGGTGCCCAGGTACCCACAGTAGGGTCACCCTGTTGTTCGCACCAAGGTACTCTAAGGATTCGATGCAATTCCATACAAGTTTAGAATTTATCTTGTTGGAGCTCAGTGCTTTTAAAGCAGCCTGGCTGTCTGATATTATATTTATGTTTTTGTTTGCTAGAGGGACTTTTAAAACTTTATTTTTATGTTTAATTAAATGTATCGAGTTCCTATTAACTTTAAACTTAATTTGTTTTTTAAAATACGTACCTATTGCACAAATCTTTTTTGATGCCACTTTCCTCCAACATTGTACCATTTATCGACGCCAAATGTAAATCTTCTGTGCTAGGACTTCTTTTCAAAGTATTTTTGTAAATAGCAGCCATTATTTTCGGCTTATTATCCTCCGTACATATCGAAATTCTTGGCTCGTTACACAACGAATATCCGGTGTATTGGCTGGATCCATAATTGTCAATGTCGTAACATTGTTGATTGGTGTAACAATAGGAAGGGTGACTAAGGCTGGTATTGGATTGTGTTAAACCTGTTTTTACCTTTAAAGAAATAGAGTCGGGAGTTTCTGGAGAGACCATTTCAATGCAATATTCACTTTCTTCGTACTCTTCTAAGGTTTCTTCATCACTGTATCTAGAATTGAACGATTTATAAATAACCAAGATTATTTGTTATGCATTCACTCAAACATTGTTGCAATTAAAATTAAGCTTGCAAGCAGAACAACGATTTGCTAGGTGCGTCTCTGTATGTGAACATTAAATTTTATTTTTTATTTACCATTTACCATTGTATTTTCTTATAGTTTAAAAGTTTTGCATTACATTTTACCTGAATTAATAAATTATGTCTATTTTAAAATCGATTAAATACTAATTAATTGGTTTTTTTTTTCAACTTAAATATTGGACCAAATAATTGAAAGTGTAAGCAAAGTAAATTCAGGATTCAGAATGAACAATCGCTGTCAGAGAAACCTCTTCTATGGAGATGACGCTCTTCTTATCGCTGAAAATGAAGACGACCTATAGCGCCTTCTCTACAAATTCAACCTGTCAGCACAGAGACTTAACATGCAAATTTTATGTGAGAAAACACAAAGCATGGTAATATCTAGAGATCCAATACTTTGCAAGTTGGTAGTAAATGAGCGCATTATAGACCAAGTAATGAATTTTAATTATTTATGGGTGAAAACATTTAGTAGCAGAAGCATAACAAATGAAGTGGATAAGCAATTACAGAAAGGCGACCAAAATAGCAGGATATTTACGGTACATAATTTGGAGAAAGTTTTATAAGCACAGAAAGTAAGACGCGTATTTATAAAACCTGCATCTGGCCCATACTAACCTACGCCGCTGAAACAATATGAAAAAAAGAATAATAAAAACACCGGAAATTAAGATAATACAAACAATAAAGAAAACCGCACTTCATCAGAAAATACACAACATGGATGCATTAAGAGAACTAGGAGCAAAGGATGTAAGATGGGTAAGAGCAAGACGCCGCCATTGAAGAGACCACGTAGAACGAATGGATCCAGAAAAATATTGCTAAGTGGGCCAAAACACAGAAACCAGATACGAGACGTCCAGTAGGTGGGCCCCCAAAACGTTGGTATGACAGCTAGACATTACAAAAACGCAAATGAAAGACCTGACGGGACCCCGTCCTATTGCAAGAAGAAGACCATTATCCGTACCTAAAAACTAATAAAAGCTTAGAAATATCATTTTATGATATAAATAAAAATGCCTGCATAAAAAAAATTATGTTTTTAATTGGTCATAATCATTATTGATACCATTTGTACAATATATTTTATAGAAAAATTAATTTTAAAAATGTATTCCACATTTTTTAAAAGACAGGCAATTAAAAAGCAACAAACTTAAAAAACATATGACTTACTTATCGGGTGGATTGTGAACGAGTGCGCACTGGTCCCCAAAGGAAATAGATACTTCTTGGTCGATGCAAGAAGATGGTCCCCCTGAACTGGGGCTTCTTCTAACGCCCTGTTGTACTTCAACAACGAAAACCCCATCTCTTGCACTCGGAGAGTATTTTAATGTTGTTTCTCTACTGTCTTCCTTTAAATCCTAAAAAAAAGTAATAACTAGTACTTAGTGCTACCTGCTATTTTTTAATAAGTAGCAAGTACTGAGTTAAAATTATAATGGACAGTAAGTGTATAAACCAAATATTTTGTTGTATGCTTATGTTGTGTCTAAAACAGTTTATCCAAGTCTTATCAAAAAGTTTGGAATGTGCAAGTTTCGCGTTGCATAATAGTAGATTTTGTCCCTAGGTTAGAATGAAAAATTTGTACGAGTGGAATATTCCGAGCGCGAGGAACCACTAGTATCGAATTTTTTCATTCTAATCGTGTAACAGACGATATTTTCTTCACGACCAAGAAATTTAAATAAAAAATACTTTAAAGAACTTTAGTTATTTATTAATTGGTATTAATATTTATTGTGTTGGCTAAGTTTTAAAATACCGGTGCATTGGAAATATTTTCTGTAAAGTTTTTTAAAACAGATTGATTGGATGAGGCAGATGTAACGTTCGTGTAACAGGAAGAATTGAAGGTTGAGGGAATATTTTTTGGCAAATTAGTTTTACTTTTGGAAGAAATTAATTGGTTTACTATATTTATTTTGTTTTGCTTGGAATTTTCTATGTAGCCTTCTGCTACTTGAGTAGACTACCAACCTCCATGCCCTTTTAAAGTTATTATGTCTGCACCTGCATTTACTAATGTAGTGGCTGAGATTTGACGGAACCAGTGCCCAGTATAATATTGTGGATTATTTAAAGATATGGGGCAATTTTTTTTTGCATATTACCCAGCTTATTTATTCGGATTACTTGTTTGTACATTTATTTTTTTAAATTTATAAAAAAATTATTAAAAAGAATGTTTGAAGGTCTCAGAGCCCAATATTTTTTATATTATAAAAATATCCAGTAATCATAAACCCAAATCTTTAATA
The DNA here is from genome assembly GCA_950111635.1 of Agelastica alni. NCBI lineage: Eukaryota > Metazoa > Arthropoda > Insecta > Coleoptera > Chrysomelidae > Agelastica > Agelastica alni. Next base: position 18,946,190 of record OX467708.1, on the reverse strand, counting down.
TCCTGAATTTTAATATTATACAGTTCATTTTTACGGCAAGCCCCCAAAACACCAATAAGGGCAACCTAAACGTTAAATATTATCAAAATTGATACCTAATTAAAAATATTTATTACCTTTGTTGCTTAATATATTTCATCTGAAGCATATTTTTAAAAATCTTTAATATTTTTTTCAGTAAAAATCTTCGATTTTTTAGGTAGATACTTCTCGGAAGAACGTTTTAACAAAGTTTTAAATTTTTTTGCAATTAGAAATATCGATGTTTTACGCTTAAAGAGGCTTTAATAATGGAGTATATTTTCCATATGGTGTACGATTTCCATTTCTTTAATAATTCATCAAAAAATGCAATCAAAACGTTTTCTGAAAAGGATTCTGATCCTTTTTGTTGTTGCCACTCTCTTAATATGGTATAATATTTTTCATATGCTTGTTTTGATTTTTGAGGAAGTAGGTTTTTTGTTATGTTATTGCGTAATTTGTAATCGCAGGAGGAGTATTTTCTAATTCTAAATCTGATTCACTTAAATTCTCGCTCATTTTTATACAAAACTTTAAAAACAACGCGTAGCCAATTAAATTTGAAACTGACATTTACTTCAAAGAGTTTATTTGACATCCAGGGCAATTGCTATTGTTTAAAACAACTACGGAATATTCATACCGTTAGAAGTGATGAAATGAAAGTACATGCAAACCCCATAAGAAACAACTGTTACAGAATAAATATTCTTATTCTAGAGTGTGAATGTTGACATAAAGTTTTTAAAAAAACCACCGTAATGCGCTAAATTTTTACAAACAATGCAATAAATATTTATGTATACCAAGATAGCCGCCATGGCACCCATTCCGGTCAAATACATACAACCATATAGTCACACCTTTTTCCCGTAGTGGTAGGCAGAGACCACTTCCGCTACAGTTCTTACACACATCTTTTGCTTGCTCTACTTTCATTAGTGCTCTCATACATGCTCGTCGGTGGTTGGTACTTTTGACATGGCCTTTCTTCGAAACAATGTTGATCTGATCGAGATATGTTCGTCGAGGTCTACCTCTACCGACTTGTCCATTCACACTCGCCTTTGTTTCATTAATCTTTCTTCATCCATCCTTTCTACGTGTCCCAACCATCCAAGCATTCCTTTATCTATCTTTTTACCCACATCTTCTTTTACACCAAAGCGTTATCTTATCTCACTATTCTTTACTTTATCCAACCGAGTTACTCCGGCTATACTATCCAACTATACTATACTATCCAACTGAATCACTGTGGCTATACTTCTCAGACTACTCATCTCCACAGCATTAATCCTATTTTTATGCTTCTTCTACCAAACCCATTATTCACTACCATACATAAGTGTAGGAACCAACACGCCTCTAAGCACAGCCAGACGTGCCTTTTTTTACTCTTTCTAGCTGTTTACAAAGCTATGCAGAGCCCCATTTATTTGTTTTCCTGCCAACACCTTTCGCTCAATGTCACTGTCATACTTTCCATCTCTCGTAAACTTTGAACCCAAGTATACAAACTCGTTTACTTGTTCCACTCTTTCTCCCTTAATAAGAACAGTTTGTCATGCTTTCTTCTCTTTTAAAAACCATTACTTTTGTTTTGCTTACATTTATTTTTATGCCTTTGATTTTTAGGGCATCATTCATAACATTAACCATTACCTGTAACTCCTCTTCAGATGACGCTAATATGACTTGATCATCGGCGTAAAGAAGGCATTTGACGATCAAATCATTCATTTTCAATCCATACGCACTCTCTTTTAAATCTTTTAAACAATCGTCTTTGTATAAGTTAAACAGCCATAGCGAAGCTACACATCCCTGTCTCACACCTTTTTTGATGTTAAACCAGTCCGTGTAAGCTTCGTTGATCCTGACAAAAGCAGTGGAATCCTCGTAAAGTGATTTCAGTGCTCGCATTAAACTACCGCTTACCCCATACATAGACAATGTCGACCACAATTCACTCCTCACGACTGTGTCATAGGCCTTTTCCAAGTCTATAAAAGCGCAATAAATTATTTTTTTAATGAGGTTATTTAAAAAATAACTGTATACAAAACGCCTCTTGTAGATTTATACGATCTCTAAAATACATTTAAAAATAAAATTGAAGTACTTAATGCTACAGCTGAGGATTTAGGATTTAGTGTTTCAGACTAGACCTGCAAATAGAGCAGATTTTATTTAACGAATAAAAAACGCAATTAACAGTATTCCCTGGGCTGAAATAGAACCTGCTGTCTTTTTTAGCACGCAGAGACTAAATATCTGCATCGAAAAAGATGGAAAACATTTCGAGCAGTATTTTTAGGTTACTATACTAGGTCAACTAACCTATTTTTGCTGTTTTTGTTACGTATTTAATTGTTGGTTATTGTTAAAATGATACTAAGTTTGTTGAAATCCATAAAGCGTACCTATATTAATTTTATAATTAGGTTTTCATCAAGAAAGATACTTCTTTGTTTGTATTGAGGGAAGACGTAAATTTGGTGGTGGATCTGTTATGGTTTGGGCAGGTATCACTTTAGAAGCACGTACAGAGTTGGTTTTGGTAGAAAATGGCTCTGTAACAGCTCACATATACATAACGGAAGTCCTGGAAGATTATGGTTACTATGGGCGAGCAAGGCATTTTCATGCATGATAATGTAAGACCACACGCTGTCAGGATTGTAAATAAATATCTAGATGTAGTAGAAATTACGCGGTTTAATTGGCCAGCATACAGTCCAGATATGAATCTAATAGAACATATCTGGAATGAGTTGGGGCAACGTATCTAAAGGCGTACACCAGCCCCAAGAACTGTCCAGGAGTTAAGAAAGCTTGTATTGCAGGAGTGGAATAACATGATTCAGAATTTAATCCCTAATTTAAGTCAGTGTATGCACCGTCGAATGCAAGCAGTCGTTAATGCAAGAGGGGGTAATACACATTATTAATTATCGTCAATTTTTCAATAATGTTAAGTTGTATTCATTCGTTTCGTATTCAAGTACAGTTACTGTTTTTCTAGAATAAATCATAAAAAAAATACATTGTGTTGTCTGATTTCATATTTGAAAGCTACGAAAATGCAGCAGATAAATTTACAATATGAAGACATAAATTATTTGCAATTTCATAAGTTATTTAAAGTGACCTAAATTTTTTACTCTGCAATGTAGTTTCCGAGATACAGAGGGTTACCTCTCTTAATCAGACACCCGGTACAAAAAAACATACGTATGTATCATTTCAGACAGCCCGGCTGCTCTTAAAGCACTGAGCTTCAACAAAATAAACTCCAAGTTTGTATGGGACTGCATCAAATCCCTGGAGTGCCTTGGTGCTAATAACATAATAACTTACGGTGGGGGCCTGGGCACCAGGGGAAAGCCAAACTCCTTTTAAAGAAGGAAGCCAAATATGTGTTCACAGGACCAAAACCAGTCTTTAGAGTCACCGGAAGTCTGCCACAACCATTATTTCGGACTGAGTGGAGATCACTGGTCTGATCTACCAGGGTTTACACATTCGAAGGCGTTTTTACCCAAACCCTCGAAAAACACAACCAAACAGTTTCTGGAATTCAGTGAGAATGACCTGCAAATTCTAACGAGAATGCTTACAGGAGATTGTCGTCCAAGATACCACCTCGGAAGGATAGGTCTGAAGCATTAAACGGACTGTCGGCTTTGCTGTGTGAAAGACGAAACAGCTGAACACATACTATGTTTATGCCCTTGCTTAGAAATTATAAAAGGTTGAATATATTTGGTTTTATCCAACTTAGAACCTACCGATTTCACGAAAAACTTACCTCATACCACCATGAACTTCGCGAGAAGAACTGTATTGTGCGGTGAACTCTAACCTCTAGGCGTAAATTGTGTTTACTTCTCGTTATTCATTTGCATAAAATACTAACAGTGGTCAAATGAAAGCGTATTGCGAATAGCGTGTTGCGTATTTCCCTGTCTGACAACCACTATAATTAATAAAGAATATTTGCAAATATGTTGAGGAAAATGTAAATATTCACGTCGCTCAAAGTGTGTTGTTGTCTATAATTTTGAATTACGAAGCAAACATTTAGTAAATTGCTATTAATACCAATTATTTCTCAATTTTCAAAAAATGCTTCCTCTTTACCAGACCAACATTTTAGCTTCTTTTACATACATTCAGTTTATATGTATATGCTTACGTTTCTTTCTTCTGTCTCAACGATTAAATGATTATTTTTCAACGTCATGGTGATTATACTACCATTAGTATTGGAATGATTATTGCTTCGTACTTGAGTGTTAACGTCCATAGCATTTGCTACTTCTAGATCTTCTATATTCACTGATAAATGAGCATCAGTTCCATTCTAAAACAAACCAAAAAAGTTAATTTCTTACAAACAATTAAAACATACACTAAACAAATGTTCAATGTTTATTTTACGAAAGGTGGTAATGAATTTAAATTTTCATTGTGAACTTACTTTATTTTAATGTAAGTTTAAAATTTCAATATTGACCTGTTATTAAAACATTATTTGGAATCAGGATACTTTTAGGAAAAATATTTTTTTGCAACTAATTAAAATCACAACTGTAATAATTTTTTTTCTATGATAACGTCAAAATATGTTTATTAAACGATCGTTAATATAAAGTAAATAAATTTGTGTACTTGGGTTTAAAGTTTACAAGAGAAAACAAATGAATGGGGCACTGCATAGCTTTATGAACAGCCATAAAGTGTCAAAAAAGGCACGTGTGGTTGTGCATAGAGGTGTGTTGGTTCCTACACTTATTTATGGTAGTGAATATTAGGTTTGGCAAAAGAAGTATAAAAATAGGATTATTGCTGCGAAGATAAGTAGTCTGAGAAGTATAGGAGTGACTCGGTTGGATAAAGTAAAAATTAGTAAGATAAGGGAACGCTGTGTTGTAAAGGAAGATGTGATTACAAAGATAGATAAAGTCTGAATGGACAAATCGGTAGAGGTCGACCTCGGCGAACATATCTCGATCAGATCAACATTGTTTTGAAGAAAGGCCAGGTCAAGAGTACCAACAACCGACGAGCATATATGAGAGCACCAATGAAAGTAAAGGAAGCAAAAGATGTGTGTAAGAACTGTAGTAAGTGGAAGAAAGTGGTCTCTGACTACTCCTACAGGAAAACGGCGTGACTATATGTATGTATGTACGTAAAATTAATCATAAACACCTACATTTGGCGCATCTTGCATAGAGCGGACTTGACATAAGTTAATCCTGCATTTGTTGCTGAAGAATTTGCTTAGCAACCGATGCAATATGAAAAATATGTTAGGGGTGGTGGTCCGCCATGGCTATTGGAAATGAATTACTATTAAAAGGGATCTCACGTGGCTAAATTCGACGGAGTGGGATTGAATGTCCAAAAACACGACTATTGTCAAATAACCCTGCTTGGTGATTACAAAGAAGTACGTGGAAATTTTTTTAGCGGGTTATAGCGTATAGGGTATCGGATGAAATGATTAACATTTTAACGATTTTTTAAATTTATATTTAATGTTTAATTACATTTTTCGCCGGTTTCTACACTTATGTATGGTATTTAATGTTGGTTTGGTAAAAGAAGCATAAAAATAAGATTAATGCTGCGGAGATAAGTAGTCTAAGAAGTATAGCCGAAGTGATTCGGTTGGATTAAGTGAAGAATAGTAAAATAAGGGAACGCTGTGGTATAAAAGAAGATGTGGTATTTAAGATAGATAAAGGAATGCTTAGATGGTTTGGATACGTAGAAAGGATGGGTGAAAAAAGACTGCCGAAACAGATTTATAAGGCGAGTGTGAATGGACTAGTGGGTGGAGGTCGTCGTAGACGCCTATGAGAATATGACACCAGTGACGAAAAATTAAAATATGCCATCAGCATATCTATCAACATTTTGCATATTTTAATACAGTTTTTGTTTTTAATACATGCTTAAAGGTATAAATAGTAGCTACTAAATAATTGAAAATTTTAATCAAATAATACTCTGTTTTAACTAAAATTCACGCTGTACATTTCCTTCAAAAAGTATCATCTGTTCAGATCCATATGTTCATTTGCTGAAGAGTAAATCCAGAGAAATTTGTTATTATTCCTCGAAACGCATACCTAATATTAAAAAAAGTATGGTCGCCCAGGGTGAGTGACCATTTGAAACACAACCAAATGGTCCTTGAAAATTACTTTTTAAAATCCCCATTATCAGGCATGTCTGTAATTTTCGATTTTAATGATAATAATCGCCAGGGGCGAATTCTTTTAAAGAATACAGGATGATTCATTTACGAATTTTAAAAATGCTTAACTAGGGGAGACAATAATTTTTTATTAATTTTCTTTAAATAAATTTATTTTTAGACATACCCAAAAGCAACTGTTATTTTATATTTCTAACTAAATAATATTATTCATAAAATACCTACAGTCAATAAACATATTTAAATTATGCAAATGTAAAATACAACATTATTAAATAAAGACTTAAGGTCTGGCCTTTGAAGCCTAGTGATAAGGACATGTATAAAAAAGACAAGAAACTCTAACATAACATGAGGGCACACACAATAGTTTTGCAAAGGTTGTAGTGTAGAGGCTACTATAAGCACATAAGCCCCAAACTAATCTAATAATATATTGCTTGATAAATAACTTTTTAATTTTAATACAATGAAAACATTACTTCGCAACTAATTTTGGGACGCAGACAGACCCTGAAGGCATTGATAAAAAAAACAAGGTCACTCTTTTCTGGGTTCCTAGTCACTCGACAACCAACATGCTGGCGAAAGCTAGATCGGAGACTTAGTTCGTGGGCACAGAGCCGGTTTTAGGGATTTCCTTTAGTCTAGACAGAAGATCAATCCGGGGCTGACTCAGGGACTAGACCTTAACGTATTGGAAAACGAAAACCAGAGACAGGAAAGGCCTCTCATAGGAGATTCTCTGCGAGGAGCATTGCGACAATGACAAGTACACATACTGATGGGTCATCAAAAATACTCATTAACAAGCGTCGTTTGTAGGCGGTAAACGGTTAAAATATTTAGTAAGTTCTGGAACAGTTTTTGACAAAGTGTAAGTAATTAACAGCGTATGTGCAAAAATGTTATTTATATATACCGGATTTGTCCATGAAAAGTTTAAGGTTATTATTATGAATCATAAAGAATTCTAGAAAGATTTACACAAAAATTAGTCTCTTAATTAAATGGCGGGCTGGGTAGTGATGATATTGGGTAAGATGGCTGTAACATCAACATCATCAGATACGCCGACGATACTGTCTTGATAGCAGACTCGGATCTAAGCTTACAGCGACTTCTCAATGGTGTCCACATGGCTTGCGAAGCATTCGGCATAAAAATAAACATAAAGAAAGCCAAGGTTATGACCATCAAAAGATCTAAGAATGTCTTACTGCCAATACAGCTAAACGGCGAGGTCCTGGAACAGGTGGGTAGGTTTCGATATTTGGGATGTTGGATTGACTGCAAGTTGGATCCGGACGCGGAAATAATATGTAGAATAGAACAAGCCAGAAATTGCTTCATGCGACTTAGAAAGCTGCTCTGCGACTCACGACTCAACCTGGGCCTGCGCTTGTGACTCTCGAAGTGCTACGTTTGATCTACCCTCTTATATGGAGCAGAAACATGGACACTTAAAGCACAAACCATTAATAAATTAGAAGCCTTTGAGATTTGGACGTACCGTAGAATGCTCAAAATAACATGGACATCGCACACCACAAATGAAGAGGTTCTTTGCAGGCTGGGGATAGAGCGTGAGCTGTTTAAACTCGTAAAGATACGGAAAACAGCGTATCTAGGTCACATTATAAGAAACCCTAAATACCGTTACGCACTACTTATTGTTAAGGGAAAAATCGAAGGCAAACGTGGCCTCGGAAGAAAGAAAATGTCATGGATGAGAAACATACGTCAATGGACTGGCCTGGACTTATAAGAGCAGCCGAAGACCGAGAAGAATTTGCGACTGTGATATCCAACCTCCACTGATGGAGATAGCACATTAAGAAGAAGAGTTGGAAAGTCCAAGGTATCTGGAGCTTTATGGTGGTGTATGGGTATATTGTCAAAGCACTTGGAGATCTTAACTATGCATGGTTAGCAATTATGTGGATAACCCTGTAAATGATGATAATGTAGGTTTCAAAATTTCTATGTCGTTCATCACTTTGTCTTTTAAATTCTCAGTTAATAGGAGTGTTTTGCCAAACAAATTTGACATAATGAAAGCCGTAATTCTATGCAAATTCGTTAAATATAACAGAGTTAATGGGTAAGATTGTCTAATCTTATTTTATATAATAAAACAGAATAAGTAAAATTTATGCCTGATTTATAATAGGCTTTATGAATAATATTAAGTCAAGAATAATTTTAACGTCATAATGTGGCATATAGTATGTTTGAGAAGGTTTACAAATTAATTTTCTTAGCATACGTTTATTAAATTAAAACAATTCACTAAACACGAATTCATACAGAAAAAAATAAAAATAAAGACACGTACAGGAAAACAATAAGATAATGGATGATAAAACAAAAAAATTAAATAGTTGAAAAATCGACGAGTATTTGGTTAGAATTAACTATTCATAACTTTTAGTTTTTTTTTAGTAGAAATGTATTTTAAGAAAAATAAAAATTCATTTAATTGTAACAATTCTTAGCATAAAAAAGGGCTTATGATAATATTAACACAACTAGTGTCGGATTAGTTAGGTAGAAAAGTAGCAAATGCTACAGGCTACTCGTTTTTGGATGCCCGCGCCAAGAATGAAAAATGTTAAACTTGAAATCTATTTTTTTGCGTCCAGTTTTTTTCAGCAAGTAATAAATTTACTGAAATTTTTTCCATTTGAGCGGTATAGATGCGTGAAATACTGGGTGATACCATGCTGACCATTATAATAGAAAAAAAATATAATACTTCCTATCTTGGAACGGCTTTGTGCATATTCTCCACAGTTAAAGTTTTAAATTGGTCTACCCATCGTGACGTTGAGCGTCCCCTAGGTCTTCGTCCCTCGATTTTTCCTTCGATGATTAAATTTTCCATTCCCTCTGCTCTCCTGGCAATGTGTTCAAAATATTTGAGGTACTGTTGACTGACAATGGTCGACAATCTTGTTTGTATGTCCAGTTGTCTTAGAATCGATTCATTGGTGCGGCGAGCAGTCCATGGTATTCGAAGAAGCCGTCTTTAGCGTCTTTCGCGATAGGAAAAATGAGTGATTGAACCAGCCTAACCTTGGTTCTTGGGTTATTGCGGTATCCCTCCAGATCCAGGTCAATTTCGCTGTTGAGTTTCTCGCAATCGCTATGCGCCTTCGGATTTCATGTTCACATTCGCCGGTGTTCGTCATAATAAATCCTAGATACTCGAAGCGGTTGACAACTTTGAAGTCAGCAATCCTTATAATGTCTGGGCTATTATTGTTCTGTTATCTACGATCATTACCTTGGTCTTGGACTTGTTTATTTCGAGACCATAAACTGCGTTTTGGTTTTTTAATCGTTGCATTAGAGTTCGCAGTTCACCCTCTTCTTTAGCTGTTATCAAGGTATTGTCAGCGTATCGCAGATGGCTAATCTTTTTACCGCCAATTGCAATTCCTCCATTCCAGTTCTCGAGGATCTCTCTCATGACATACTCGCTGTAAATGTTAAAAAGGAGAGGAGACAGAATGCATCCCTCATTTCAGAAGCTGTTGAAAACTCGCCTGAGAAGTTATCATTGACTCTTACCGTCGCTGTGCCGGGAGAGTATAATTGCCGAATGAGGTGCACCGAATGTCTTGGTGTTCCCATTTCTGATAGAATCTTCCACAGCTTCGGCCATCTTATCTTATCAAATGCCTTTTTAAAATCCACAAAACACAATATTATTTTTACGTTAAATTATCTTCCTTTCTCAATCAGTTGTCGTTCATTCAGGATCTGATCTCGAGTTCCTTTTTCCGAAAAAAATCCTGTCTGTTCTTTAGGTATTTATGATAAACTCACCAAATTACAATATTTTTAAAAAATGAGGTATGATATTTTTGATTTAAAAATTTGTAAATCAATACTGATTAATTTTTAAAATTTGTTTAAAAATTATTTATCTCAATAATCCTTAAATGAATCTCAATATCAAAATTAAATATAACGCATTGTTTACTCCTGAAAGTTTTCCATATTCTCAGTTGCGCAAAAGTACCTACTTAAGGTACCTGTCGCTATTATATATTATAAATGTGCACATTTATTTAAATTGTCGTAATCTACTTAAAATGCGATACTCGATTGGAATTTAAAACTAAACAAACAACAAAATCATCCAACCCACACAAATAAATAAAACCTAACCCAACGCTGGCCTTGACTTTCTAAAAATACCAGACTGTTTTCGTCTAGTCACTATTATTGCATAGATAGCATTTATAATGTGCAAAACACGGGTTTAATAACCGCCGAAAATGCATTGGCCTCGTGGCCTCTTGCTCCTATTTCCGTCACTTTCTAACGCAGAACGATAGACAGAAACAGTAAGAGATCAGTTGTCGTAGGCGGAATGAATGTTTGACATTGCAATTTTGCAAAGTCAAATAGCGATGCTTTAGACAAGGAGAGGAATAGAAAAATGTTTAATGAACTTGGGTCCTAATATCTTTAGTTTCGTTCGACATTGGCGTGCAAAAAAACTCGATTTTTTTTTACATCTGCTTTTTTCGCGAAATGTGTAATTGCTTTTTAAAAAAAAAAGTGATTTGATTGTTGTTTGATAAAAACCTAAAATGTTATTTCACTTTTGTTGTTACATAAAGCATGACAGTTTAAATAAATAATTCTTATTTAGTTGCTCGTCTTCCTTATTATCTTATTTAAATTAAAATTTTTAAAAATATATTAGAACACTTGTGAATATTTAGGAAAAATAATGGCAATATCTAATAAAAAAAAACAATAAAAGTAAATTCTTCAACGAGCGTATAATGATGGCTATTATTCTCGAGGATGAAAATTTCTAAACGAGCCGCAGGTTTCTTGCACGACTTTCCGTGTTCGGCTGCGCTTCCCTCGGAAACTGGTCGCGCGCGCACGGAAAAAGCCTATTTTCTCGTCTCCTAATGAAATATACTATTGCCGTCGGCACGATATTGCCTTCAAGACAATGTGTGATGAATCTGCTGATGTTAATATCAAAGATGTCAAAACTTGGAAAGATAAGCTGTAGTTCATTTTAAAAATTATGCCCCAACGGAAGTGTTTAATGCAGACGAAACGGGTATCTACTGTAGTGCATTGCTACCAGAGATATATGCATTGAAAAATAATAAGTGTTTTGGAAATAAATAAAAAATAAAAGCAAAAATCCTTGAAATTTTTAAGAGCACATATCGATAAGCTACCTCTTGAATGGGTCTCTAATAAAAAAGTAGGGATGACAGCAGACATCATGACGACATAGCTTAACAAATTTGATGCCAAGATAACGAATCAAAACATATTCTTTATAATAACACCTCTCACCCTAAAATGCCGATATCCTTGTAAAACAGGGAGCCGAATCTGGACCAGAACCATTCTTTGGAGTCACTACAAGTGTCGCCAAAACAATTATTTCGGACTGGGCGGAAAAAAAAGACTCACGCTCTGTTCCGATATACCAGGTTTGACTCATTCAAAGGCGTTCTTACCCAAACCCTCGAAAACACAATCAAGCAGATCCTAGAATGGAGCAGAAACGACCTGCGAATACTTACAGGACACATACTATGTGCATGCCCCTGCTTGGGAAGAATAAGGTTCAACATATTTGGTTTTTACAACTTACAACCTACCGATTTCAGGAAAATCTAACCTTATACAACCGTGAACTTCGTGAGAAAAACTGGATTGTGCGGTGAACTGTAACCTCTAGGGGTGAGCTACAATAGAGCTATTAAGGGTTGCAGTGAAAGCGTGACCTACGCTTCACTCACATGACACCTAACCTAACCTCACCCCAAAATTGCACTGAATAATGTCAAAATTATTTTTCCTGCACCAAACACCATCTCACATTGCCAACTTTGGATCAGGGCATTATTCAGAATTTTAAAATACTTCACAGAAGTTTTTTTTTTAAAAAAGCTACTAACATACAGGGTGTTTCTAAATTCAAAGGTGATTACCCTCATGAAATTATGATGAATCTTTCCCATAACAAATGTTCTCCGAGATATTATTCCTAAAATAATCTACAAAATGTAAAGCAATTATTGATTTTAATTATTTTATAAAATAATACATAAATATGCATATAATTTTAAAATATCAGTGGTTCTTCAGTTTTGTAGTGTTTATTTTAAGGAAACTGATAATTTAATTCTGTAATCAGAATTGTTAATAAAGAAGATTATAAAATGCAAATGAATTGCCTTAATTTTTATTTTGTACCCCTTTCCTTTTCCCCTTCAAGCGACCACCTCTTTTTAGCGACCACTACATACGATTTTCAGGAGGTGGTCGTTATTGGGAGGTTTTACTGTAAGGGATATTCCTTTTCGGCGAGTTTCTTAAAATTCCACGAAAGTAACCCCAAAGCTACTTGTCGCTTAGGCTTCTTAACAAATATTTTCTTGCAATGACTTGCATCACATTTTATATGCGCCTCCAAATAATTTCAAATCTGATCAATATCGACAAAAATTGACAAATTTTTTTAAAACTCATGGCCATGGCAACGACCTTATAGACTGACTAGATTAATATGATTTTTTATTTATTGTATCAAGTGACACGTGTCAATATTATATTATTTTTGCAAAAACTGCTACCTGAAGATAAAACGTATAGTAGTAGGTACATATATTACACGTGATTAAAATGCCATAATGCGCTTGAAACAATTGCCACATCTTACACGCGTATTATGACTTTTTACTCACTTTTAATTATAATGTACTATTAAAGATTCTTTGGAATTGCTTACTATTAAAGCAAATTAACAAAAGTTATCTTTCCGAGGTGGTATCTTTGACAACAATTTCTTGTAAGCAGTCCCGTTAGAATTCGCTGGTCACTTCTGCTACATTCTAGGATCTGCTAAGTTGTGGTTCTCGAGGGTTTAGGTAGAAACGCCTGAGGCAACCCTGGTATATCGGACCAGTACGTGAGTACGTGATTGTTTTGCGGCACTTGTGGTGACTCCAAAAACTGGTTCTGGTCAAGTGAACGCAAATTCAGCCCCCTGTTTTGCAAGTGTGTCGGCTTTTTTGTTTCCCTTCACTCCCTGGTGCCCAGGTACCTACAGTAGGGTCACCATGTTGTTCGCACCAAGGTACTCTAAGGATTCGATGCAATTCCATACAAGTTTAGAGTTTATCTTGTTGAAGCTCAGTGCTTTTAAAACAGCCTGGCTGTCTGATATTATACATATGTTTTATTTGTTAGAGGTCTGTTGGTCAGCTCTCTTGCACACAATTCGATAGCAAAGACTTCAGCCTGAAAGATTGTAGCATACCTGCCAAGACTGGTAGATATTTTAATCTTTGGTTTCCTGCTGAACACCAGCCCAAACTCCATCTGGGGGTTTTAAGCTATCGGTGTACATTACGTATTCAGTCTGTGGGAAGAGGATTTCTCACCTCACCCATTCGTCTTTCTTCGGAAATAGGACTTTGAACGACTTTTCTACGTGTATTTTTGTGACTAGCATGTCAGGAATCATCCCGAGAATTTGGTGGTTTTTTGTTTCACTCAGTATCGCGGAGTGATCTCCGAGTTGCTCTTCATTGATTTGCTTTTCCAAAGACAAATTAACAATTGTCAAATCACACCATTAATCAACTCCTTTTCATGCTCGAATAACCTTACATGTGAAGTCACAATTTTTGAAAAAAATTTGCTTTTTTTTAAACAAGAAATTTTAAAAATTCTTTGCAAAGTAAATAACTAAGTGGGGTGAAATGAACGGAACTGTGAAAAAGTAGCTGCTTTTCTTTAATTAGAAACACTAACAATATTCTAATAATGTAGCGATGCTAACTAATGAAATATATTTTCAAATACCCCAATATAGTTGGAATAGCACGTTCATGCGTTTTTTATTTGCGAAATGAATACTGAGAGATGACGTTTTATTTTTTTAGATGGTGTTGCATCGAGGCCATTGCACCGTGTGAATGATCCTTTGCTTATAAATAAAAATTTGATAATTGTTTTTAAAGTTTTTTTCGAGAAGCCAAATATTTGACTTCTTAAAACGATCTTTGCTTGTTTACATATGCACTTTTAATCGTCTGCTCGTTTCGGGGTTATAGGCCAGCAAAATTTTTTTTAACTAACATATGAATACGCAGTTTACTTAATTTATCACAAGAAAATAAATAGTCAAAATCCCGGTACAATTTTTATTCTTTTTGGCCCGCAAAATAACAAAGTCCAACTGCATGTTACAATAATATTTGCAGTCATTAATATCCGTAGTTTGAGAAGTATTAAAAAAATAAATACCTAAATAAAAAATATTGCACTTATTTATTTTTCTTAAAAAAAAAGCATCAGTCATTAAATTGACTAAAACTAAGTTTGTTTTCGAGAAGCTAGTGGACGCTAACGGGAACATCATTATAGACATGGAAGAGAAGAAGAAGACGTGGACTAGATACATAGAGCACCTCTTTGAAGATAATAGAGAGAACCCCCCAGATCCCCGGAGTAACGCAGAGAGTGGGCCATGGAATCAGAAGTGAGGGCATCTATAGAACAGAGCAAAGAAGGAAAAGCAGCAGGACCTGACAGCATCCAAACAGAGTTCCTGAAACTTCTAGACGAAAATGGATTAAAGAAGATCACCAAACTTTTCAATAACATCTATAAATCAGGTAAAATACCACAAGAATGGCTAGTCTCAGAGTTCATTGCACTGCCAAAGAAACAAGGCGCAAAACGATGTGAAGAATATCGAACGATAAGTCTGATATGAGCCACCTGCTGAAAACCTTTCTCAAAGTCATCCATAAAAGAATATACAACCGATGCGAGAACCTAATCTCTCGAAACCAGTTCGGGTTCGTCAATGCGATGGGAACCAGATAAGCACTCTTTGCTGTCCAAGTCCTTGTTCAGAGATGTAGGGACGTTAACCGTGACGTTTACTGTTGTTTAATTGACTACGCCAAAGCATTTGACCGGGCTCAACATCGCAAAATGATGGAAATACTAAAGAAGACAGAGATCGATACCAATGACCTAAATATCATAAATAGCTTGTACTGGGGCCAGTCGGCAACAATGAGAGTCGACGGAGAAACAACTGAGGCCGTCAAAATAATGCGAGGAGTGAGGCAGGGCTGTGTACTCTCACCCCTGCTATTTAACATCTACTCCGAACAGATTTTTAAAGAAGCGCTCGACGACGAAGAAGAAGAAGGCATCTTAATAAATGGGAAAAAATTGAGTAATATAAGATACGCGGACGACACCATCGTGTTCGCAGATAGCCCACAAGCACTGCAACAACTTATCAACAGAATAGCAAGAGTTAGTTAGGAATATGGTTTGGACATAAACATACAAAAGACTAAAATTATGGTCATTAGCAGAAACAAGATCGACAACATCCAGTTATCCATCAATAACCAACCAATAGAGAGAGTACCACACATCACGTACCTGGGAACACGTATAAACGAGAACTGGGACACAACTTAAGAAATCAAATCACGAATCGCCAAAGCCACAGCCGCCTACAACAAAATGAGCAAACTCTTCAGAAGCCATGACCTTACAATGGAAACAAAAATGAGACTTCTCAGATGTTACATCTTTTCTATCCTCTTGCACGGGACAGAATCTTGGACACTCAATGAAAACACATCCAAGAAAATAGAAGCCTTCGAAATGCGCTCTACCGAAGAATGCTAAGGATATCATGGACCGAACATATCACTAATGAAGAGGTACTAAGAAGGATGAATAAACAAAAAGAAATTATGAACACCATCAAGATCCGAAAACTGCAATATCTGGGCCACATCATGAGAAACGACTCCAAGTACTCCTTACTCCAGACAATCATCCAGGGAAAAATCGATGGAAGAAGAGGTCCAGGAAGGAGAAGAATATCTTGGCTGCATAACTTTAGAAAGTGGACCGGAAAAACATCAGCCGAACTCTTCCGCATTGCCGTAAATAAAGTTAGGCTTGCCATGCTGGTTGCCAACATCCGTAACGGATAGGAACCACAAGAAGAAGAAGAAGTTTGTTTTCGTTTTTAAAGTCGAAACACTTCTGTAAGTATCAAATTGAAGTTTTTTCTGTTATTGCGATAATAATAATAATAATGTACACTTTTTTTTTCTGCATATAAAATAGAAATAGAAAATCCCCTGTCCACGCTATTCGTCACTCACGAAAGAGCTGGTAAAGAAACTTTCCTTTTTAAAGTAGCTGTAAAAGTTGCGCAGTCAATTGGACTACCCGGCATCAATCAGCATATACAAAGAGGAAATGTTCATTTACCAGCAGACGGAGATTGAAAGTGTTGTCGAAAATCCTTACATATAGTCACGCCTCTTTCTCGTAGGGGTATGTAGAGACCTCTTGCTATGGTTCCCCCCTTGCTATGGTTCTAACACACCTATTTTGCTTCCTTTACTTTTATCAGTGCTCTCATACATGCTCGTCGGTTATTGGTACTCTTGACCTGGCCTTTCTTCAAAACAATGTTGATCTGATCGAGATATGTTCGTTGAGGTCGACCTCTACCGACTTCCGTCCATTCACACTCGTCTTATAAATTTGTTTCGTCAATCTTCTTTTATCCATCCTTTGTATGTGTACAAACCATTTAAACATTCCTTTATTTATCTTTGTAACCACATCTTCTTTTACACCACAGCGTTCCCTTATCCCACTTATCTTCATTTTATTCAACCGAGTACTCCGGCTATACTTCTCAGACTACTTATCTCCGCAGTATTAATCCTATTTTCATGCTTCTTCTGCCAAACCCAACATTCACTACCATACATAAGTGAAAGAACCAACACTCTATTATGCACAGCCAGACGTGCCTTTTTTGTCACTTTCTGGCTTTTCATAAAGCTATGCAGTGCCCCATTCATTTGTTTTTCTGTCAACACCCTTCGCTCAATGTCACTGTCATACTTTATATCTCTCGTAAACTTTGAACACAAGTATACAATCCCATTTACTTGTTCCACTCTTTCTCCCTTCTCATTCACAAACCATTACTTTTGTTTTGCTTACATTTATTTTTATTTCTTTGATTTTCAGGGCTTCATGCATAACATTAAGCATCGCCTACAACTCCTCTTCAGATAACGCTAATATGACTTGATCATCGGCGTAAAGAAGAAGGCATTTGACGATCAAATCGTTCATTTTCAATCCATACGCACTCTCTTTCAAAAATCTTTTAAACAATCGCCTATGTATAAGTTAAAAAGCCATGGCGAAGCCACACATTCCTGTCTCACACCTTTTTCGATGTTAAACCAGTCTGTGTAAGCTCCGTTTATCCTGACACAAGCATTGGAATCCTCTTAAAGTGATTTTAGTGCTCGTATCAAACTACCGCTCACCCCATACATAGACAATGTCGACCGCAATTTACTCCTCACTCTTTTATAGGCCTTTTCTAAGTCTATAAAAGCGTAGTAGACCTTCTGACTTTGAAATGAAAATCTTTGTATACTAAATAAATTTCCAATAAACATAAGTAACTGATTAAAGCAAAAAATGTTTCATTTTTTATTTCAATTTTTATTTCTTTCTTTAATGAAGAAATTAAAACACTTTATTTCCCTTTTGGCAAGCAGTAATTTTGCGGTATAATATCGATGTAAACAAAAAAAAACCTTTTATTGAATTTAAATTAAGGAAGGTTTTTTGATATTTCAAATATTTAATTGTTAGTACAATTCAAATACACATTTTGTCGTAGTGTTTAAGATTTAAGGATTCATTGTTTGAAGTTTAGAATTATATTTATTGGGACATGAAGCTTATAATAATTTTAGCTTGATTTTAATAAGAATATATCTTTTTTGAATTTTTTTTTACGTTTAGATTGAAAGTCCTCGATCTATTAGGTGCGAATATTTGGCGGTGTTTGACTGGCCTATGGAGGTTTATTTTTCGTTAATTGACGAACAGCTAAAAGTTAACAGTTTATTCTATAGAGGTCATTGCATTTTTAAGACTATTAAAATTAGGCAGCAACCAAATGTTCATGTTTGTTTTATGAGTTAAAAAAGTTGAATGTATTTCTATGGTTAGTCTGTGACTGGTGCATGTTTCAAGGCCGTAACGGATTTGCATAAAAAATTTCGTTAATATACCAGTGATGATTTAATTTTTTTTAAATAATGTCAAGAACAATAACGTTGCTAAATAGTATTCAAAATACATAAACGATACGTTTTTTTTTTAATTGTAACATGTAAACGAGTTGATAATTATAAACGTCTTATTATGAATTTAACTTTGTTACATTTTCAATTGCATATTATTACGCTTTGATTATAATACTTTTGTGGAAATGCACGGTGGCGTAACAAGCATAAAGATAGGAATAATGACTTTAATTGGTTGATTTAACTCGTAAAGATATTTTGCTCCATTTTCGAAAATATTTTCCATTTTTGCACATACTGAAACATTTCCCATTTCCAACTGTTTTTTTTTATTCTTAACACCTAAAAAACACCTATTTAAACAGTGCACTTAATTGCTTTGATTTGTTAACGAATTGTGATTTTCGAATAAAAATCTAATAGTAGTAGTAGCACTATCCTAGATAAACTGGCGAACGCGCTCGCTCCTCCAACTATTTGTCTATTTTATTTGAATTGGCGGTAATAAAGGCGCTCTCATCAAAGACTACGTCTAAAGATTTTATGGCGAGATAAAGAAATGTTATTTATTTTTAAGTTACTAAAAATAATTTAATGCAGATTTACTTTGTTCAATTTTTTGTACTTGTGGGTTAATCCAACTTATTATTGATCACGCAATTTTCTTCTAAATATTAAAAATTGTCTCATGTCGCAAAATATAACGACGATTTACTGATAACCAATAAGTATTTTTTTGGTCCAAACATCTTGATACTTATTACGTACTGATAAGTTATGTCAATTCGTATCTAGACTAACGGATAGAAAAACACAGAAGTACAGAACATCATAACAACTCCAGATTTTCAACTTACAAGTTTGTCATCGAAAACAAATTTTTTTAATGAAATTATTTACAAGTTGCAAGAATTCTTTCTGTTTAACGTTTACTTCTTTACAAAATGACATGTGCCTTATAATTTTTTAAATGACTGATCGTGTCAGATACTGACAACAGCACCTTTCATAATAATTGTCAAACTTCAGAACGAAGACGCATTTAAAAAGAAGCATCATTTGATATCTGACGATTTCCAAAACAATATTAAACTCTTCTGGAAGTCCATAAGAACACCCAGAGGTAAAAATCGCAACTGGAAAAAATCAGAAACCAAGATGGTAGTATGGTAAAAGGAAATGCGTTTTAAATAAATGGAAAGAATCTCGTCCCCAAAAGGGTACCAATGTTAGGGCAGACCTTTTTAACTAATCGCCCAACTGAAAATGGTCGCAATGCGTAAAGCTCGATGGGTGGAAGTTTGCTTCCAGATTTTGAGGGTCGACAGACAGTTACAATTAACCAGATACCTGGAATCAGTCGCCTTGCCAACGATCCCAACCTCTAAAGCAACTGCTGGATACGATTAGTGGAAGACACGTTTATGGTTATACACCTTTTAATGCTGTGAAATTCGGAATTGGTGAAAAACTTTGAACACGTCACCTTTGTACAGTGGTGCCGCCAAAGGCATAACTTTTGAACACGAGATATACCTATACTTTTAAGTACTATTATAAGGACATATGTCCAATCAAGAATGGTTACAGTTCGATAAGTACGATTATTCTTGCAGTTTGGTTGACCAGTCGGTGGCATTACCTGTCATACAAAAATCTGGAATTGGCCGCCCTCCCAATGGTCCCAATCACCAAAACACCTATTAAAAACGATGAGAGGAAGACACGTATGTGGATTTTTGTTACTTAATGCTGAAACGTGCTCAGTGCGTTAAAACTTTATGGTAAGTAATGCCTGACTACCCCTCATTACGCGGTAACCGTGTACGTAAACCTTTCAACCAAAATCTTGAAATCAATATATACTACTGTGTACTAAGCACTACGCAGTAGCTACTTTAATTTTTCTTATAAAATGTTAGAAAATAATGTTTTAATTTTTAATGTATCTTATTTAAATAACATCATTTAAATTTTACGGGCGTTTTGATATCTGAAAAGAACTAAAACATTAAAATTGGTAGTAATTCTGGCAATTTAAGAACTTTACTACGCATAAAGGTATTTATATACATTGTTGTTACTTAGTTACTTCTTGATTATTTATTCCATTAATTCATTATTTATTTCACATTTTTCTTTAAAATAACTGGAGATGAAATGTCCTTTTTACTACGGCAATAGCACCAATTATTTAAAATATAATTTATCGTTTTTAGTTCGGTACGCATACAAAGTGTTCCACAGTTGTATTAAACAAAATTCAGCAAAAAAAATAACAAAACAAACTAAAAATAACATCTAAAAATAAAAGTTTCTTTTGACATCAACTTATTTGTACTTTATTTTTTATAAAGAAATGTTTAAAAAAATAATAACATTTTAATTTACTTATGACCATTCTAAAGAGGCTTATGTTTCCAAATGAGTTGTGTTATTAAATTAAAAATAAAAATTATTGTGGACAGTCCCCTATTATTTTAAAAATTTTGCAATAACAACGTCACAAAAACATTGAAAACATTAGGCACTTCTGTTACATTAAGCAATGTATACATTACATTACATTACAATATTGCCGTTGGGCCAATGGTATAGGCACCTAAATCACCTAGATTTTTTGATCCTCTGTTATTACTGCTGTGTCTTCAGGGCATCAGAATTCCAGTCCGCTGGTTTTGGCAAACCGCAGAAAGCAATGTATAAAAAGTGAAAACAAAAATTATTGGTCAATACCAAAAAACATTTTCAATATTAGGAAGATATTAATATTGACGATACATATTTTTTAGTCTTGTAAAACATTTCAAATTCCTTTAAAAACCCATGATAGTCTGCTTGTTTAAAAATAGCTTATACCAAATAGTTTAAACACTGCAAATATTTACAATGTGAATGTTTTATTTAAAGTTAATATCATGTTACATCAAAGTGCACCAAATAACTCAAGACCAAAGTCATTTAAAATTTTGACTTCTCGTCTCTAAACGTTTCCAGATAAGTGCATGTATTTTCGGATAAATTGGGACGCCCATGTCCAGTGGTACCGGCATAAAACATTGATATATATATATATATATATATATATTTATATATATATATATATATATATATATATATATATATTTATTGCAACCCAGCGAACACAATACAATGCATTAGGTATTACCATACAAACTGCTTCCAATTTGGAGGTTACACACCTACCTATAGTTGTTTTTCTAATGAACTTCAGCTTTGGCCTTGTTTGTTGATTGTTGTTATTCAAGTCTAAAAACGCTTCTTTTTCATTGTTTCATTGAACCCGCTAATCCTCCCCTGATAGGTAAAATTATAATACTTTTATCGTTGTTTATTGGCAGTGACTGTAAGTCCAACTTGACTGAAACTACTTAATCATGTTTAAAGAAATATTTTAATTTAAAATTGAATTAATATTAAAAGGGTTAAACATGGCTAAATTGGTTGGAGTGGGATCTAACGTCAACAAAACACGACGATTGTCGAATAACCTGCTTAATGATAAACAAAGAAGTACGCACGAATATTTTAAGCACAAATATATAATAATTTAGAATAGATTAAAGGTGTGGTTGTGGGAATATTTTTTTGTGCTCTTATATTTTTTTATTTAAAGTGGTAGATAAGAAGAACTATTCTGCGGAGGTTATTGGCTAATGTAATTAAATTTATGAGAAACGGGGCAAAACATGGCTTGCATATTCCTACTAAAAGTTATCGCCGTCGAGTATTGGTCGCGTCAGAAACATCGAAAAAGGTGTTCACGATGAGACTCAAGAAATAAAGACAGGTAAGTTAACTTGTATTTTATTTTCGAAAACATCTAACGAAGGGCATTGCTCCAGATATTTAATTTTAAAAGGACAGGTACAAATAATTAAAGAAATCGTAAATAATTTTCATACGATACAGAAGCAACAGTCGTCTTTCAAAGCAGTGTTACAAGAAGTAGAAGTAAATTCCTGAAAAAAAGTTCCCTGACTTTTCCAAGTTTTTCCAGGTATTTTTAAATTTTTCCAGGTATCAGGTTTGGCCATTTAAGTGTGAAATACGAAACACCCCTCCTCCATTATAGCGTTATCTAACAATTGTGAAACCCAATTATTTTACACATTTTAATATCTCTGGAAAGGTAAATTAATGGAGAGCGCTTAGGGGACCACTCCGGGATACTAAGTGAAACAAAAAACCACCAAATTCTCGGGATAGTTCCTGACATGCTAGCCACAAAAATACACGTAGAAAAGTCGTTCAAAGTCCTCTTTCCGAAGAAAGATGAATGAGTGGGGGAAGAAATCCTCTTTCCAGAGACTGATGCGAACAACAGGGTGACCCTGCTGTGAGTACCTGGGCACCAGGTGGTGAAGGGAAAAGAAAAAGCTGACACGCTTGCAAAACAGGGGGCCGAATCTGCATTTACTGGACTAGAACCGGTTTTTGGAGTCACTACAAGTGCCACCAAATCAATAATTTCGGACTGGGCGGAGAGGAAAATACTCATGTACTGGTTTGATATACCAGGGTAACTCACTCGAACGCGTTCTTACCTAAATCTTCGAGAAGTACAACTAAGCATATCCTAGAATAGAGCAGAAATGACCTGCAAATTTTAACGGAACTGATTACAGGACACTGTCGCTCAAGATACCACCTCGGAAGGATAGGTTTGAATCAACAAACGGACTGTCGGTTTTGCTGCGTGGAAGACGAAACTGATGAACATATATTATGTTCATGTCTCTGCTTATGATAAATAATGTTCAACATATTTGGTTATACCAACCTAGAACCAACCGATTTCAAGAAAATCTCACCCCATACAACCATGAACTTCATTAGAAGTGCTGGATTGTGCGGTGAACTGTAACCTCTAGGGGTAAGCCGCAATAGACCTACTAAAGTTCGCAGTAGAGGGGCGACCTACGCCCCATTCACATGATACCTACCCTATACCTAACATAACCTGCATTGCTGATAGACATTCTTAACAAAATTTTATGACTTCTACTAGTTTAAGGTTAGCTTTTCTGAGCTGTTTTAAAGTGACAAATCCTAAAAAAATTTCGTTCGTAGGTAATTAATTCTAATTCTTCTTGATTTCTTCAACCTTGATCGTAGAATTCGCCTATAATGAACCGGTTTATAATGTTCCTTAGAGTTAGGCAAAGACCTGTATGAAGAAAAGGCACTAAAGGCGTATCCGATTAAAACTCTCTAAGAAAAGGTTGCATTTCCATCAACGAAGATTTAATGAAAGCCAGCTTGGCACATAACAGAGGATTTTTGATAAAAGATTCTATCGTTTTAAAATTTCTGCTTGGTTTGGTCTTTCTAAACGTCTTCTACGACTTTTTTTTACATTTTTGTGAATATCAATAGCTCTTTAAGCAACGTCGGGACAGCGCAAAACTAGATTGAAATTTCATTAAAATAATAAAATACAAAACAAAGTTTCATGACTAAAACGCGATGTGGCTCTATGCGATTTACTATACTGTACTATGGGAGAAGGTCACGCTGATTGTTTGTTACTTCCGCGTTCAATTCAAAACAAATATGATGTATGATGTATATGTCACGGGTTTATTATGAATAATGTTTTTTCAGTAGGTACACTAGTAAATATCATTATTTTATTTTGTTACAAAAAAAGTATGGTCGTAAAAAAATTCCCTGACTTTAAAAAAAATTCCCCGGCATATCCAGGTTTTTCCATGTATAAAAAATTCCCTGACAATTCCAGGTTTTCCGGATTTTCCAGGGTGGGTAGATACCCTGTAAAGTTAGGTTTTCATTGACAAAAAACACCCGATAATAGAGATGAAATAATGAAAACCAACATTTTTTTTAAATAGAATAAAACAGTAGATATCGCAAGGAAGGAAGAAACATCATTTATACCGACTATTAACCAATTTGGTATAAATTGGCACTTGACATTCACTTGTTTGGTTGGTAAGTTTGTTGGCAAGAGACCGGGTTAGCACTTGACCTCCCTGTGATACTGCGATCAGCTGGGGTCTATTGTATCACTCTTTCGTCAGTGGTTCCTCACACGAACAGGTTTAGGTTCAGTAGCCTGTTTATGAGGTTTTTCGAATACATGCCCGTTTTCGGGCTGATAACTCCAAAGGTTCTGTGACGCCTGCTTTCGAGGGCGTCGCAATCGAAGATGATGTGAAAGGCTGTTTCTTTCTCTTCACCACATAGTCTGCAATCCACGGGTTCTCTGAGTATTCCCATGGTGTTTAGGTGTTTCTTTAGGCCGCAGTGTCCAGTCAACAGAACTACTATAATGCGTGCCTTTGTTCTGTTCAGATACAGAAGGTCAGCCGTTAGAGTTTGTCTGACTTGTTTCCAGCATTATTGGTTTTTTTGTTTTATCCACTCGTCAATCAAGGTCCTGCATCGGTTTTTGCTGATTCCAAGCACAGGTTCTAGCCCTGTGAATGGTGTTTAAGATGCTTGCCTTGCTAACTGGTCTGCTTTTTATCCTTTTCCTTTTGGAATAAAATGTGGACGTTTGATATGTCCCTTGCATTAGTAATTTTTCTCTAATACTATAAACGGCAAAATATAAAAAATCCTCAATTAAGCAACTCATAAAATTAAAAATTTTCTAAACAGTGGTTTTTACAGAAATGGAAAAATATTTAAGCAACATTTTATAACATGTATACAAACGCTTAAATGACCAATATACATTAAAAGTATGCATTTTTTTTTAAATTTTTGTAGGTACTATTAAATTGTGTCAAAGAAAATGAATTTATATATGACCGGCAGAACGGCTTACGACATCAAAGAACAGCTTGTGATCTCCTTACGTATATGACATATCTGTGGAATAAATCAACTGGAAATATAATACATATAATATAATAATATAATATATTATATAATATTATATTATATATTATATATATTATATTATAATATTATATAATATAATATATAATATAATAATACATATAATAATATAATATAATAATATAATATATAATCCCCATCTAAAGTTCGGTAGATGATAGAATCTGAATTAAGTACTTTTAATTACTTAAATTATTAATTAGCACAATCAACAGATACTTTCTTAATAAGCAACTTTTTCTTTCTAGATTTTTTTAAACACTTATAAACATAAATATTCGAAATGTTAGCATTTAAAAGTTCCCAATTAAAGGAACGCACCGGCGGTTTATAAGACATTTTCGTTTTTTTATGGAATATGATGAGTGTTTGTCTCAAAATTCTAATTTTGTTAGTCACAGTTGAATTGCAGCTCTGAATGCTAATAGATGTTTGCATAGTCGCAACATGCAATCTGCAATTGACATGCAAGGTAAGTTCGGAGACGAATTTATTTGGAATTAGTCAATTGCTTAGATGTATTTATATTTTCGTCAAAGGTTTTTTTAATTGTATATTCGGGTAACGTAAGCCCATAAAGAGAAGTAATTAACTTAAAAAGAAAACAATGCGGTAATAAAAATAATAAAAGTTTAGTTGCATGTAGGGAGTTTTTAATGGGACTATGAAGTGCACCGAAATATGGCTCTTTTTAAAAAACACTTGTGGTAATAAAAAAAGGTGCATTTAAAATTGCTTCTTAAATAGATTATAATTTTTAAATTAAAGACATAATAATTTAAAAGGTATTTTTTGTACCAACGTATAAAAAAAAATACCGGCATACATTTATAACAAGAGATATGGGATAAGAGCTGTTTCCATCCGGTAAAAGAATACAAATTGTGAAAAAAGTAAAATATCTGCGGGTCCCTTTAGATACTATACTGATATTTAAAGATTTGGTGCATGTTACAAACAAAGCCTCCAGGGCCTTCTAAACCTGCAGGCGGATGTTTGGTAAAACATAAGGGCTAAAGCCTACGATGATACTTATACAAGAAAGTGATTGCATCCACAATCACATACGCATCCCTTGTATGATAGCACACGGAGAAATATACCAAAAATAAAAACAGGCAAAGAAGATAAAAAGGCTGACCTATGTAAGCATAACAGGAGCTATATCAACTATCCCAACAGCAACATGAGAACTCCCCCACACTTAGGCCCGCTCAAAACATGGGATACGGCGGGCCTTACGGGACTAGGAGCGTACCAGCTGAAAACAAATGGATACGAGAGATACTCTGGATTTACAGGAGAACTTATAAACAATAATTTATTCACACATAAGCAAGCTGATAAACCAATTTGGATAACCGTTCGAAGTAATTATAACAGAACGAGACAAATGTAACGAGAAGAAAGTAGTCATTCGTCATCCGTCTGGTATACAAACAAAAAAATAAGGGACACTATTGTCAGGCAGTGAGGAAACGTTATTTTACAAATAATTGAATCATGGATTTTAGTTTAAGCGTTACATCATCTTGCTTACGACAAATAAATAGGTATTTGAATTTTCGTATACGGTTTATTTGAAAATTTTTGCTCAAGTAGAAATCCAATGAAATCAGTTAATTTGTGGTCATCTGATTGAACACAACCAATCAAATCAACATTATAATGAAAACAGATCACATGGGCTGTTTTCACTCAATCATGTTGCTATGGATACCTACATTTTGTTTCAATTCAATTTTGACATTTTAATATTCAATATTTCAAAATGAAACTTTTATGTATTAATACTCATAATAATATTAATAAAATGATCAAATCAAATATACCAAAGAATAATGTTTTCAGTAAAAAATTTGTAGGAAAGCGTTTATGGACTTTTGCAATGTTAGAAAGTATGAATTAGATGGAAATCGGACGGTGGATGAATTGGCGTCGATTTTAAAAGACAAACATGAGAAGAAAAGATGGTACAGAGTTTAAAGAAGCTACTGTCAAAACATTGTGGAACCTATCAAGTAAGCTTCTACAAGAAAAGTATTAGAAGGAAATGAAAGTTATTATTGACCCTTTCAAAAGCGTTGTATTTCAACAAGCGCGAGCTGCCCGCGATTCTATACGACGAAAACTACAATCAAATCCCTGTAATAGGAAACGAAGTTCAGCGACGTTAAGTGTAGTAGAAATAACAAAAATGATTAATTTGTGGGATGAAAACACCCCTGAAGGGCTGCAACTGAAATTCTTGCCAAGCTGGTTGTACTGACAGCAAATTTTTAGTAAAAAACAACGACAGCAACGTATGTCCTGCCAGATTATTTAAAAAATTGTTATTAAAAAGGGGCGCACATATTAAAACGAATAGATTATTCCTAATAAAAAATCGTTACTGGAAAGCCGAAAATGATCATTGGTATAATAATATGCCCATTGCAAAAAATATGATTTAAAATTGGACAAAAACGTCTGCCAAGGCGATTGGCTTAAAAATCTTGGGAAAAAAATTACTAATCACTCCAATAGATCGGCCGTGGTCAGTCGGTTGGCAAAAAGTGGTGTACAAGAGAAAGAGCTCATAAAAATTACGGGGCATAATAATCCCAACTCAATAAAACCCTACTTGAATATTGACAAAAAACATCATAATAAAATTATTAACAGCATGCCTAGTAGAAATACATCTTCATCAGTTATAGAAACTAACACGTCTGGATCTTCATTTAATTTTTCTAATTGTTCTTTTGTTAATTGCACATTTAAATAAATTGTTTTGCTTTGGATTTTTATCCATAATCAGCAAAAAAATTTCTATCCGAATAAATTTCGAACATTGATAAATGCTCAAAAATTTTATAACAAGCTTTCGAAATCTGTTATAACATTTTTTCGAACATTTATCAATGTTGTTGGGTTATTACTACTGAAAACGATCTCTAGGACAAATAAATCCTATTGAATTTTTATAACCATTGTTAAAAATTCAGTTATTTTGCAACAGTAGAATGTTCTTCAATTCATTCCTTTATTACAGTCAATAGACGCGTGCTATAGGCAACCAATTATTAATTTGATTTCCTGAGATTAGGCGCTTTGCTATAGGCAACTAATCATACATATAGTTAAAAGCAAAACCAATTAGAAAAGCTGACATCAGCGCTGCTATTATTAAACTATTTTGACCACTTCCGTTTGGTGACTTTGTTCAGCGTCTACGTAGAGAGAACAAGCAAGTTAGCTTTAAAACACCACGTGGTAAAAATGAACAATCAATATAATTAAATAAAATCAATTAATTTAAAAAGCCACAACCAGTGAAATTTTTTTAATTTACTTTATCAAGAGGTTCACGGCGGTATGGCTGGAAAAACTGACAGCAAATAGAATTACGAACTAGCCGACCCAAGCTATCGAAGATTTAACATCGAATCGAGGCACAGCGAGATTCAACAGAGGCAGAGACATACAACATCCTACAACTTCTACAACCCTCTTCTAGAAACCTCCCTGTTTGCTTGCCGGCGCGTCAAGAACCATAGTGGGTTTTTAACGTGGTAAGCTAGACATATAAATTAACAAATTTTAACTAGGTTCATCATATTTAACTGTACAGATCGGTATCCTTTAGGTAGAATTCTTTATTAATACAGGGTTGTCTTTTACATCCACAGAAAAGTTACACCGTTGTCTGGCTCCGTTGAACTTTTTGCATTTGGCGAGTGTGTATTTCACAGTAATAGCTCTTCCGCATTGGTCGAAAAAAGGTGAGTCGTTTTGCATAATAAGATGACTGTGAGTCATTCTGGTAAGACCGATTCTGAGTCTTAAAATTTTTAGTTGGAATGTTTTATTATTTGGAGGATTTCGAGTATATTAAGCTCCACTATTTTTTCCAGGTTCTGGCATTGACACATTGGAAATGTGAAATTTAATACTTCTCGTTCGGGTGACCCTTTTAGCTTCTGCAGCTAATATTGCCTTGACTGCTGCTTGTTCTAAAAGCTTCGTTAGCGGTAATACCAATAAGGTATGGTACCCAATTCAAGGTGATATGTTTTCCGTAGCTGCCACTCTTTAATTGCTCTAACTATAGGGTGACCGGTGTAAATTATGTGTTTTCCATATATGGCACTGAGTGAGTACGATATAATCAGCGAGTGCTGGGTTTTTTGTCCTAGGTTAATGAGAGCTTAGTAAATTGCATAGAGTTCACTATTGTAACTATTGGAAATATTTACTTATTTAGAACATTCAAGTAATATAATTGGATATGAAGGCTGTCCCTGTGCCGTCGTTCATTTTTGATGCGTCTGTGTATATGTGTGCCGCTTTCGAAAAATGTTTTTGAGATGAGTTTTGATTATAATAACTTAATCAACTAAAAAGCAATATAAACGCTTAAAATACCTTAAATTAATAATAATTGTGACAAACGATAATAATAAATGAATAGAGAAGAAGCCTTAAATTCGTTTGTTATTTGCATATTATAATAATGCATAAATGATTTTTTCGTGTCTAACGCTATTATTTTATTAATTCGAATTCTGTAGTAAGGAAAAATGAACGTGTCCGAAATCAAAATTAGCTACCTCCTTGGCTATATGCACAAATGATCTGATAGGTCGAGGTGCTTGAGAGGCTACATAGACTTCACGACCCCACTACAATCTACCTCCTTGGCTATGTGCCAACGACGAACATTGAATTGTAGATAATTTAGAAATTTCTTAAAGAATTCTGACCTAAACCAATAATTTAAATTTATATTTATGCTATTTTATAACTTTGTAAAAACTTTTAAATTTGGATGTAAGCTTCGTTTAGTCTCGTCAATAATAACATAGTTGGTACTTACTTTTTAAAAATCGAAGCTAAAGGATTTAGAATGAATAGGTCAGACTTGACGCGAGTCTAGATGATCCGAATTTAACGAACGTCATCAACATATACCCAGGGGAATTACTAATTACTATTGAATTCAAATCCTTTTTTTTTTTCAAGGAATTGTATTTAACACGTTGAGCCCCAACCAAAATCGATGAAATTTCATCCTGGCCCAATAATTTTTTTGCCCTATTTTAGTCTCCATATGGGGTGTAATTTCAAGAAAAAATAATTAAAAAATGTATTTGAAATAAAAAGTGCGAAAAAATCATGTTTTTTGTGTGCGGTCCATAGACCCGCTCTGGGCTCGAGGAAAAGTTTATCGATACAACTTTCCCCAGGGCCCAGAGCGGGCCTTTAGACCGCACACAAAAAATACGAATTTGTTTGCACTTTACATTTGAAATAAATCTTTTCGTTTGTTTTCTTTGAAATTACATCCTACTTGCAGTATGAAACTTGCAAAATAATTTTTTATACCCAAATATATATATAAAAAAAAATTTATGAAAATATGTCCAGGTAATGTAAACATGGCACATATTTAATGTTATAATCCAAGTTTATTTGAATAATGTCGAAAAAACCTAACCAAAATATGAAATTAAGCTTTTTGGGTTTACGATGGAGTAGAAAATTAGGAAATAAAATCAAACGGCCCAAGTGTAAGGTAATATTTCAAGGACCCAGGGCGGTCCAACCCAACTGTAAAACCCAAAAAAATGCGGTCCCTTGGGCTTTGGAGAAGGTTTAAAATAAATTACGTCGTGCGGTCCATAGGCCCGCTCTGGGTTGTGAGGAAAGTTCAGTTGAGGGCCTATGGACCGCGCAGGGGCTTAACGTGTTAAGAAAAGTTAAATACATAAAAATGATTTTTATAATCTATGAAACATTGTTTACAGTATTTTCTACGTATGTTTGTTTTTAAAGTAATAATTTTTAACAATGTATTTATTTAAAAAGTAATATTGTTTTTCAAAATTTTTATCCTTTTCTTCTTTTTTTAAATGAAATTCTTTACCCGTTAAGCTAAATTCGCAATATTTTAAATTATAAATAGCACTTCCGCGAGCTTTATAAATATGTTTGCACCCTCGTATTTTGGAAATTTTCATCTTATCCAAAATTATAAACTTTATAGTCTTTCTGTGAAAAATTTTGTCCTAAAATATTTTATTACGTAGATGTTAGATTTATATCAACTGAGAATAAACTTACGTATAAAGAATATAAACTAATTTTATTATTATGATATTAATTTTTAAAAGTCGTAAACTGAAGAATTCACAAAGGAGTGGTATTTTACCACCGCATATTTTTAAGAAATGAGAATATAAATCTTAGGTCTTTTAATGGTTAAAATGTTTTATTTCTGTAGGTTTTCCAACAGAGTAATAATGAATTTTACACAGGGGAAATAAAAACTCCTAAATTCAGGACATTTTCAATTTCTTGTGCCATGAATATTAGTAAGTATTATGCATCATACACTTATCTAGTTTCAATGTTAAACACAAGTGAACCAAATGTACATCGTTTTTAATGGGGCACGCTATAAATAATTTTGTACTGCTACTTCCATTTAAAATCTTACGTTTACACATAAAAGAATTACTTTTCATAAAATATATATATATATATATATATATATATATATATATATATATATATATATATATCAATAAACAATAGTTTTATCAATTATTGATGTTTCCTAGCTTCAATCACATCAGCTTTGTATCTATTTATTTATTCATCGTCTTCGAAACCATTGTTGAACTTAAAAAAATATTCATTAAATAACGTCAATTTAAAAAAGATGTTACTATCACGGGAAGCCATTGACTTTGCGCTTTAAACACTAAAAAGGTCGTTAATTTTGGACAAGTTTTTTGAAAAACGATCAACAAGTACAGCATTCTCTATCTTTCTTGCCTCAATTCACTTCTTAAATTGCGTCTTGTTTTAGTTGGTTTGTTTTTCATAGTTGGCATTGCGATTGTCCTCAATGAAAAGTCGGTTGGTTCATTCAAATAAATGCAAAATTAATTTACTAATATAAAATCAAATTTTTTATAATTTATTGCATACATATAGTTTCCAATCAACGGTGGTCTCAAACAGGGAGATGCGTTATCCCCACTCCTCTTTAACATCGCCTTGGAAGGCATCGTACGAAAGGCAAACATAGAAACGCTCCTATTTGGAAATCAGGGTCCGCGCATTGTAGTAACTTTCGCTGACGATTTAGATATAGTAGGAAATACAACTATTAACATTAAGGAAAAGCTCATTAAACTGGAAAATGCTGCAAAGAAGGTTGGCCTACAAATAAACGAAGATAAAACAAAATACATTACTACAACAAAAACAGAACGAAGAGACAGGATAGGACAAAATGTGACAATGGACCACTATAATTTTGAAAGGGTCCATGAATTTAAATATTTGGGTGCTACAATCACCTCAGATAACAATATAACACAAGAGATTAACAACAGAATTCAGGGAGCCAATCGCTGCTGATTTGCACTACAAAAAATAATGAAATCGAAAAATGTAACCCGCCGAACGAAAGTAACAATTTATCATGCAATTATAAGACCTATAATGACATATGCATGTGAAACATGGACGAAGACAAAACAAAATGAGAACCGACTAAAAATCGCAGAACAAAGAATTCTTAGAAGGATATATGGACCAATCAAGGGCAACGCCACACAACAATACAGAATAAGAACTAACAGGGAAGTGCAGGAACTATATAACCAACCAGATATAGTAAAAATAATAAAGGCAGAGAGATTGAGATGGGCCGGACATGTGAAGAGACAAGACCAACGTGTCGTAAAACTGGTGTGGGAAAAGAACCCGGTAGGAAAGCGGCCGCTGGGAAGGCCAAGGATGCGGTGGAAAGATAATATTGCAGCGGACTTATGGACCCTAAATGTCCAACGACCAGAAGAACTTATGATGGACCGCAGCAAGTGGAGGCAAATTGTAATGTCAGCGAAGACCCACCCCGGGTTGTAAGCTACAGAGAGAGAGAGAGAGAGAGAGATATAGTCACGTCTTTTTCCCGTAGTGGTAAACAGACACAACTTCTTTTCACTTGCTACAGTTCTTACACATGTCTTTCACTTCGTCTACTTTTATTAGCGCTGATTTTAGAAAAAGCAAACATTTTTATAAAGAATGACATTTTTCGTTAAAAATAAAAAAAAAAAAGTTTCTCCTCTTGTGAAACCCTTCCGTGGACACACTATATAATTATATTTAAATAGTTCAAACTTAAGAAAGACCACACACTTAGCAAATTTAACGTCATTTAAACAACATTATTTAAAATTTAAAGCTCTAGGTTTTTTAAAAAAGGGAAAAAAGCAAAGTTTAACATTTATAACAACGTTTTCATAAATATTATAAACCAAATGACAGTTTGTGCATTATTTTAGAAATCCAGCAAGACTCTATTATGTCAGCAAAAGACGAACAGAAAACAATGGTGCATTTTTGCATTGCGGCAAATGGATTATAAGAATTCTTTAGTTGATTTAAATCAACAGACACATGTTTTCGGCATGAAATGTTAAATCAAACAATTTTATGTATCGATGTCAGAAATGTTTCAATAATTTGTTGTAAAAAGAATAATTTGGCAACCAAAAGCAGATTCTAAGGTATTTGTATTGGAATAAATTGTAGTTTTATCCGAAGATATTTTTTTAAATATTGGAATCGTCCAACTTTCGATGTACAATGCTTGTAATAAAATACGAGAAATAGCAAAAGTATATGAAATGGTTATTGTTTACAGGTCAGATATTTTTTCAGTATTTATTACCAGCGTCTTTATAGGCCAAGCGCCGCGTATTTTTTTTTCTGAAATCTTCTACTGAATTGATTTGAGTGTGAGAACATGTTCAGGGGTGTCCCCTGAATATAAATCCACGTTGGCGTCATGCGGGGGTGGTCGCGTTAGCCGCCATCTTGGAAAACACGTTTTATCAAATATCTCGGGAACTGTGCATCTAACGACAAAAATAGTTAAAATTATTTTCGTAGATAATAACATTTTCTACAACTTTTTTCTATACAATTCATAGATTTTTATTTATAGCGCTTCAAACTTTTTTCAATTTGTTTATTGCTAAATATATCGTTAACGGTTGATGATACATGAAAAATGGTAATAACCAAATTTGTTTATTGTTGAGCTGTAGTCATGTCTCCTTTATGTTTAGTCTTAAGTAAACAAATTTGTGACAAAAATTTCTCCTGATGATGGCTTGACGCCGAAAACGTTTGAGAATTGGCTTGTAATAATTAAAAATTTTGGTGTACTATGCCTTTTTTACCTATTGATATCCTGTCTATCAAATATTTTTGTGACTACTGCCATTACGCATAAGGCTTGTTGGTAAATGTCCTACGTCTGTTAAAAATAAACTAATGAAACAATTTTTTTTCCCACTATACTGTAGTTGTTACTGAAATTTGTTTTTTAAATTAATTTTTTTCTCAGCAAGCAAATGTTTAACAGCCGTACAAATATATGGGCCTTTGTAGATAGAGGAGTATCTTTGATGCGCTGAATTATCTTATCTTTATTATCAAAATCATCAAAAAGTGAGGAAGCGCTTGCTAACTATCCCTCTTGAAAAGGTTTACCATGTCGAGCAATGACATTTGCAGACGAGAAACTAGCCGTGCTCGTATGACAATTTTTGCCAACATATTTATTCATAGACGTCGACTGTTTGTTTCGGTCTTTCATTGCACTTACAATTCTTTTGCTCTGGTTCGATTTTTGACAAACGCATTCGTGATTTTTTTAAAATGCCGATTTACGCACACCGCTTTGTCGCCTTTACTCTAATCATGCCATATTTCTCAGTCCACCAAAATTTAAAATTCTCTGTTACACTTACTATCGTGCTCTTTTTCTTTTTTGCTGAGCTAGCCATGGTAAACAACAGTTAAGAATCGTAAAAAAACACAAATAAACTTTAAAATACAGTTGTGTCAACGAAATTGAGTATGCGTAAACAAACTATGCGTCACTAGCAATTATAGTCGACGACGTAACTATAGCGAAGGCTCACTCGCGTTCGGTCGTACTTCATAGTAAACTTTGTTATTTTGAACTAAAATGCAAACCGTTTTGATTGGTGGAGTGCCAAAAGATTGTGTTGCGTGCCATAAGTTCGCCACCAGATGGTTTGGACACGTAGAGAGAATGAATGAAGGAAGATTGACTAAACAGATTTATAAGGCAAGTGTGAATGGGCAAGTAGGCAGAGATCGACCTCAGTGAACATATCTCGATCAGATCGACATTGTTTTGAAAAATGGGCCAGCTGTCAAGAGTACCAACAACCGACGAGCATGTATGAGAGCATTAGTGAAAGTAGAAACAAAATATGTGTGTAAGAACCGTAGCAAGTAAAAGGAAGTGATCTCTGCCTACCCCTACGGAAAAATGCGTGACTATATCGCTGTTCCAGAAGAACAATGACGTAAGTTCCAAAATGATAATTGTTCAGAAAAGGCAAAAAACCGAAAGTTATAATTTTAATAAATCCATAATTCAAAATTTAATTAATCTTTGGAGTTGGGACTTGGGCAAATGGTTACAATAATAATGGTTCACAATAAAGTTCAAATTTTAATGTTAAAATTTACGCTATACCCCCACCATTACTCCCTTTAGCAAATTCGTCATTGTTCTCCTAAAATTATGAATCAAAATAACAAATTTGGACAAAAAGGTTACGTCGTTGTTCTACTACTGTTGTTGTTCTTCTGGAACGGCGATATGTATGTGTATGTTTTATTATTTTGTCCAAGGCAACCATTAGAAAACATATGTAACCAAATTATAGTTTTAATATTATGCAATAACACAGAGCAAAACTCAGCTCCTTAGCAGTGCCTTTTTGTAAAGTATTGATAAGCCTGTTTTAAAATTTTTAATACCAAAACAATCACCCCATAGTTGCCGTATTGGTTTGTGTGGCAGTACGTGCAGCCATAGCATAAATTTTACTCGTAGATAAAATCTACGTTATGAACTTAAGGCCGCAACATTATCTTCTTCATCTCATAAATCGCTTTACTACTATCTCATTGAATACATTTCTTAAATATGTTGATTTCCAATATAAGATATATTACCACTTTACTTAACATTTATGTATCAAAAGTAAAATTATTAAAAACAATACATTCTTTGTTATTTAAAGGTATAGTGGAGATCAATAATTTACAAACATACATACATACATACATATAGTCAAGCCTTTTTCCCGTAGAGGTAGGCAGAGACCACTTCCTTTCACTTGCTACGATTCTTACACACATCTTCTGCTTCCTTTACTTTCATTAGTGCTCTCATACATGCTCGTCGGTAGTTAGTACTCTTGACCTGGCCTTTCTTTAAAACAATGTTGATCTGATCGAGATATATTCTCCGAGGTCGACCTCTACCGACTTGTTCATTCACACTCGCCTTATAAATTTGTTTTGTCAGTCTTCCTTTATTCATCCTTTCTACGTGTCCAAACTATCTAAGCATTCCTTTATCTATCTTTGTAACCACATCTTCTTTTACACCACAGCGTTCTCTTATCTCACTATTCTTAACTTTATCCAACCGAGTTACTCCGGCTATATTATCCAACTATACTATACTATCCAACTGAATCACTGTGGCTATACTTCTCAGACTACTCATCTCCGCAGCATTAATCCTATTTTCATGCTTCTTCTGCCGAACCCAACATTCACTACCATACATCTGCCAGCACCCTTTGCTTAATGTCACTTTCATACTTTCCATCTCTCGTAAACTTTGAACCGAAGTATACAAACTCATTTACTTGTTCCACTCTTTCTCCCTTAATCAGAACTTTACAGTTTGTCATGCTTTCTTCTCTTTCAAAATCCATTACTTTCGTTTTGCTTACATTTATTTTCATCCCTTTGATTTTCAGGGCATCATGTATAACATTAACCATAGTCTGTAACTCTTTTTCAGATGACGCTAAGATGACTTGATCATCGGCGTAAAGAAGGCATTTGACAATCAAATCATTCATTTTTAATCCATACGCACTTTCTTTTAAACAATCATTTATGTATAAGTTAAACAGCCATGGCGAAGCTCCACATCCCTGTTTTACACCTTTTTCGATGTTAAACCAGTCCGTGTAAGCTCCGTTTATCCTGACACAAGCAGTGGAATCCTTGTAAAGTTATTTCAGTGCTCGTATTTACCCCAAAATATAAAATCCGATAAATTATGTAATAAATGTATAATAAAGAACTAAATAGGTTAACTTTTATTCTGTTATTAAAGTTTTTCTTATTTTTTTAGACTAATTATCTACTTTGCTTTTTAATCCAAGGTTTAATCGAAATTAGGAAAACATATTTAAAAATTTTTATTTTTCTTCCTTATCTTTGGCTATTATTTTATCAGATATGCTTTTTCTTTTAAATTTTTCTATTTATTTTAATGTTTATAGTTAGAAAAGACTATAATTAAAAAAATTAATTTTCATTAACTAACTTTGGCATATTTCATTAAATTTTTTGGAGGGGAAAATATTCTGAAACAATATTTACAGAAGGTACATACGTGAAGAATGTTCTTAAAAATACTGCGTTTTTTTGTTGTTGAATAACTTTCAAACATCCTGCTTTTTACTTGCTAACCAGAGGCGAAGCATGCATCAACATTTCACGGCTGGTCTCAACGCCATAATGCGAAAATAATAACATGGCTCCATTCATTTTAAAAACCATCTTTGTAACAAACGACTCGGTCCGAAATGCGCTTTCTTAAATATGGTAATACAATATTTATTCAATATAATTCTGCAATACAGTACTCGAAGCCAATCTTTTAATGTTCTAAATAAAACTGGATTTTTAAGTGTGACCTTAAAATATTAGGCCACTGTTGAATGCACTTCGCTATTAACATGTGCATTATAATGCAACAAAAATTTTAAAATTAACGAGCAGCAGTTCAAACGCTGACTTAATTAATCATTTATATTTCACGGTAATTTTTGTGTAAGAGTGGCATAGTTTTATCTTTTTTATTTTCAGCTTATCAACAGTGAAGTAGGTAAACGGGACGAATAATCTTTACCTTTTAAAAGTATTTATTTTTTTTAGTAATACCGAATGTTTATCCATAAATCATGCTACCGATTTGGTTACAATAACCAAAAAAAGGAATATTTTTAAATTAAAAAGCTTGCACAGATAACCAGAATATTACAGAGGTTATACAATATTGTACTTATTTT
Source organism: Agelastica alni (assembly GCA_950111635.1). Taxonomy (NCBI): domain Eukaryota; kingdom Metazoa; phylum Arthropoda; class Insecta; order Coleoptera; family Chrysomelidae; genus Agelastica; species Agelastica alni. The sequence goes on along the minus strand of OX467708.1, from coordinate 18,907,650 downwards.
TATTTTTCACAAAAAATTTCGCGCTAAGATTCTTTAGTAAATCAGAAAACTTTTTTTTGTTCCGGTACTGTAAGAACTAAACTTGTAGGCTTGTTCTTGCTATTCCATATTCCTTGACTGCTTTTCTTTGTGATTTAATCAGTGATTGGTCAAAACATTGCGTGACAACATCAAGATTCTCTTCTGTAGTGACAGACTTTGGCCTACCTAAACGAGGAAGCTTTACATCAAATACACGCTATTCTGTAGTTAACTTTCTATTCATTAGAGAGTTATTGCAAACTTGCAGAATGTATACCGTATGCGTTATCTTCTTCTTCTTATAGTGCATCGGAGGTTTGCTATCATCACAGCTATCCGGACCTTATTGACTGCAGCTCGGAAAAGTTCAACATTGCTACAATTAAACCAGTCCCTTACGTTTTTAAGCCAAGACACACGGTGTCTTCCAATATTCCTTCTTCCACCAATCTTTCCCTGAACTATCAGCTGGAGAAATGCGTATTTGGGTCCTCTCAGTATATGACATACACATTGAAGCTTTCTCTTTTTTTATGGTGTTAATGACTTCCTTATTTATCCGATTTAGGACTTCCACATTAGAGATCTTTTCTGTCCACGGGAAACGCCAGATTCTATGGTAGCACCACATCTGGAAGGCTTGTAGTTTGTCTGTGTGATTCTTCTTGAAAGTCCATGCCTCCACTCCATACAAAAGCGCGGAAAACACGTAACAACGCAGCATCCACATCCTAAGTCCAATCTTGATATCTCGACTGGTGAACAACTCTTTTATTTTCGTAAATGTTGACCAGGCTATCTCTATTATCGTTCTTATTTCTCTTGTTTGGTCACCCGATTGTTCTATCCAGGCTCCCAGGTTTTTGCATTACTGCACATTCTCTATTAAGATGTCTGCTACTGACACGTTTTCATGGTTTTGATTTTGGGCGAACTTTGTAACTACCATTAACTTGGTTTTCTTAAGATTTATCTTTACACCGTATTCGTTACATCGATCATTTAATTTCTCTAGAAGATGTTGCATGTCTCTTTGATTGCTCGTTAACAAGACGGTATCATCAGCATATCGCATATTATTTATAACCTCTCCGTTAATAACTATCCTTACCGATTTTTCTTGCAAGGTTTCTTTAAAAATGGCGTCGCTATACAGGTTGAATAGTATTGGCGATAGAATACATCCTTGTCTTACACCACGACGGTGACGTTTGACATGCTTATAGTCCATTTAAGAACAAGATTGTTCGCGTGACTTTTTATGACCCCCAGTGCAAGATTTTTGCCAGTAATTGAATTAAAATTTTGATGCACATTTTTCCAACGAGCTGGGTTTTCCAATGGATTGCAACTAACAATTTCTCGTAACAATATTAATATATCGTTTTAAGCAAATCTAACTCGTTTTAGATTTTCCATAACGAAATTAACAAAAGAAACAAGGCGGTATCATTAGCGAAGCTAATTATATCACCCTTTGTGTTAAGTGAGAATAAACACAAATTAACTTCGCTGATAATACCGCCATAGTATATACAGGCGACTTATGGGACATTGTGATAACTAACTTACGGCCCACCCTACATAGAAATAGCTATTTGTATCACTAGGAAAGAAAGTGCCACTTTTCCTCCCGTAGGATGTATTTAATTACCCGATGCAGTAAACATCCTAGAAAAGAAAAGGCACTTAAGTCATTTGTAATACATATGATTTTTCCCCTTACAAATTTATTAAACATTTTTTATGAAATTTTATTTACGGCACAAATAACGAATTATCAATATATACGATAAAATTAGGTACAAAAGTATTGTTTATTAAACGAATTTATTAAGATATGCTATATAATATTTGGAAATTCAAAATTACTTAAATCACTCTTCCATTTTTCAAAAATTCAATTAAGTACCTAGCGACTTTACATACATGCAGGGTGTTTTCGAATAACACTTACAACATCTGCTTATAGATACCTCTTGTAAAATTGAACAAAATGATGTAAGGAACCAACCTGGTTACTTTTCGAAGTTAAAAAAAAATATAAATGTTTTTATTTGATAACTTTAAAACGGATTAATATATTAATTTTACATTTAGCATGTCGTTTTTAAATGTTTTTTTTTATTTAAAACTGCTACAACCACTAGGGCTATTAGCAATAATTAATATAAATATAAAAGCTACAATAAAAATATAAATACAAATATTTTAAGTCTGTTTTATGAGACCTGTTGAGCGTAAGAAGTTTATTATTGAGTCACTATCACTATTCTCACATAAGCACTGTTTTAAAGAATTCGGTATATTGTGTATACAAGTATACAAACGCATCTACTTGTTCCACTCTTACTTTTTCAATTAGAACCTCGCGGTCTGTCATGCTTTCTTCCCTTTCAAAAACCATTACTTTCGTATCTTGCTAGCATTTACTGTTAACCCTCTAAGTTTTAGGGCATCATATATAATATTAAGTCCAAATGTCAATTGCAGTGTTTACTGTCAGTGAGCCACAGCATACCGTAACTTTTTACTTTAGAAACACTCGGGGTTCGAATTTATTTATAATTTTACAATTTATGTTAACTAGGAAACACAATCATAAACTTTTGAAAACTGACTAACTCCCCTTCGCGAACAGAGGCCAATTTATATACTTAACGTTGAATCAGGAAAAGACGAGAATGTGCTAGCCATATCCAAACTGTTCTATCGTTACAATACTATGATAGTTTTATTCTTCATTAAAAAACACAATATCTAAGATTCCTGAATTTAAAATCGCCTTGTTTGTTATCAGTGAGCCACAGCATTCTATGATTTTCTTAATATTTACTTAAATAACGCGTCTAAGAATCCATAAGTTAAAATTTTTATTTAAAAACATAACGTTGAAGAAACATTTATGTTTAATTTTTAGCAGAATACAGAAATAGATGTTCTGGAAACTATATTATATTATATTTAATAATCCAATACACAGACGACACTGGATGATTCTAGAATTTCTTTGAATAATGCCGATTATTCAAGAACGTTGATTTGGAGGTATTCTAACGGAATCATAGACCGAGATTTTTAAGTTTGATTCTTAGTTTTATTTACAATTCTGGAGCGAATTTTTTGACCAAATTTCCCTCGTTATCGAATTAATGTCAGAAATTTTTTTGGTGGGCGATTTTTTTGGGAAATAATTTGATTACTAGGGAGATTACTAGTGAAAATAATCATCCAATTAAAAAATAATCTCTATCTAAACACCTTAAATTCTCTAAACATTTTTGTTGATTTTGGATGTACACTAACGAAAATTTTCCAAATACACACTTAGAAAGGTATTTACATAATTTTAAATCATTTCTTAAAAATTGTGAAACAGTTCTTAAATTAATTGCAATCGCGTTGTCGATCATTTAATAAATATTGAAAATACATGAAATTATTATTTACACGGGATTTTTTTTCATAGTCGTAGTAAGGCTACGACCAAGTAAAAAAAGTAACTGTGAGAGTCTCAATGTGAGTGGGGCTTAGTCAATAGGTCAATTGTGGTAATATGGTACAACATTTATGTTAGTCACATTTTTTTAACGCTTAGGATAGAGATTTCATTAGCATAAGCAACTGCAACACTACAAAAATGGATCTTTTTTGCGTTGTACATTGTAAGTAGATTAGATTTAATATCAGCGTTGTTCTCTTTGCATGATTTCACGACAAGTGATATAATATTCCAACGAATTGTATAAGCGTATACTTGTAAGTTAGTAGTTAGGATCTTTGGATAGTGAATAAAATGTGTTTTCGGTTGCCTAATAATCTTGAAAAGTTGCTCCCGAAACAAAACAGACAAATAAACTAGAGCGCGACGGCGACGACGACGAATAGCTAGCAGTGGCGATGTAGCGTAAAGCTGTGAAAATGCGCTGAGGGTGTGGGCAGCTTCATAGGAACCTCTATGGCCTCTTCTCACTTTTGCTATTGACGACGTCTTCCGCAACGTAGATGTTGTATTCCTTCGATAATTCAGTCAAGCTGGCTCGATTGGTTTTTTACCTACTATAGGCTGAAGGGTTTACTAAAGTCTTTTATCGCCGTGAATTTTGTTATCACAGTAAATAAAACAACACACTTGTCATCGAGAATATATTGTGTAATTTAATACATGGAGCTTACAGTTTCCAGCCTCCTGTATCTTCAGAATAATTTCACTGGTTGTTAGCTTTGAATTTCATTTATTTTATCTGATTATATTGATGTGCATTTTACCACGTGGTGATTGAAAGCGGTGCTCTTAGCGGCGGGCGTTGTCTATTCTTTGACGGTCGAAATGGGAAAGAGGCTGAGAGACCGGAAGCTCGGTCAGACGTGGCTTTGTGTTTTTCATCACGTGATCGTATAGTTGATATCTACAATTGAGCGCGACGATTTCGGAATGTTTTGGAGGGATAATGAATGCATGTGTTTTTAGAAATGAATGCGTGACTTTTAGTTGATTTTTTGTCGGCGTCAGGGCCGAACTGAGTAGTGTTAGAAATCAAGGAATTTCTCAGAGAGGAATTGCACAGTTAGAAGTACTAATTTCCAACAAAACTTAAAGTATATCACGACAACGTCGGGTTGTTTCGTTTTATTAAGCAGCAAATAAAAAATATTTAAAAAAATAAATTAATTTAAATAGTTAATCAAACAAATAACATGCCAATGGTTTTTAAGGTTGTGTGTACTCTAAACGATTATTTCTGCAGTAAACAAAATTATCCGCAAAAAACTAAATTAAGCGTATTAATAGCATGAGACTTAAAACTTTCTCCATGTGTAACTAATCATCGACAAAGTAAGATGACGTGAAGATAGTCGACGTTGAATATCTGAACCCCAACCAAAAAGAGCAACGTTTTCAATTGAGGTCAATTATTTAGCACCAAATACGTTTTTCGATGCATTTTTAACATAATATCGTTATTTGCTTCGTTAGTAGGGTTAATCGGTGCAAAAAAAATTTTAAAGCTTTCTTAAAAAAAAACAAAAGGTGACCTATTACTTTATGACTTTGAAAATGTTCATGATAGCTGCACTAAATTGTCCGTAACATGTAGTAATTAATTTCATTAAGAAGTGTGACATTTTAGTCGTCTTAAATAGTGTTTATTTTATCCTTTTACCTCTACGTTTATTGTCTATTATCGTCGTTTTTTTAAATGGATGTTAGTATTAGTTTGTTGAAACGAGTTTTAAAGAGTTGACGGTAAAGATGCTGTGTTTATCCGAATGGAATATCCCGTAACACTAATTGTTTCTACAATAAAAGGCATCATAAAAGACAATTACCATATTACATTTCAAGAAGTTATGCTCTAAGTTAAGGAAATAATTCATTCGCTGAGTAGAATCCAATTTTTTTTGTCCTATTTGAAAATAATGCCATCAAAATTAATTGGGAGTTGTTGGGAGTGGTTTTTTTTTAATAATAATGTAGAAAATTATTGTAAACATGACTAGGTTCTGGAAATATGGTCGGGTGTCGGGAGAATTAAAAGCAAGTATGACTCTCTGCATCATATCTTCATTTGTCGTAACATGTTTGGAAAATACCTCATTTTTAATGTAACCCCGAATACCAAAATCTAAAGGAGCCAAGTTGGGAGAGCAAGCTGGCCAACAAAACGGACCCTTATTGGCAATCCATCTATCATTAAACATGTCATAAAGATGCTGAGCAACAGGCCCAAAGTTATGAGGAGGTGCTTCCATCTTGCTGATACCAAGCTGAAGCCGCCTTTCCATTTCTTAAAGTATGTAACGCCGCCGGTCGTACATGCCTTTGCTTTGCTTCTAATTACACGCTTCCCACTATCACCGAAACTGATATCAAATTTTGACTCGTCGCTAAATATCACTTTACTCCAATCCTCATTAATCCACAAAACCCTTTCTTTCGCCCAAAGAAAACGTTTCTTTTTTGCTTTTCAGTTAACAAAAAAATTTCTTTCGCCCGCAAACAAATACTCAAATGTAAAGAATTATTTTAGCCACCTTTAAGCATATCATACCTCATAAAAACTAAGTCCAAATTTATAAATCCACTTTCGACAACACTCTCTTCCAAAATTTAACCCAGTTTGATAATTCCAAGAAGAGATAATTTCGCGCAGTGTTGATTTTCTTTGAGCTTTGCAAATTTTTACTAAAAGTCACCTATTTATTTTAGTTACTAATTGTGGGCGTTCAGTACTTTTACCACAAACAGTTAAATAACCAGTTTCGCTGTGTTTCTTAATGATTTCTCCAATTGTTGATATTGATATTTCAAGATCAGAAACAATTTGAGACATTGACTTGCCTTCTTTATGCCTTTTAACAATTACTTCCCGAATTTTTAACGATTTGACTAATCCCCGGCTCATTTCTACTTTACAAAATGACAAATGTCAATTAGTAAACAAACCTACCTAACATTGTGGTTATATTTCACAGCCTACTTTTAAAATATTTAAATATCTTCTTACATTGTCTAGCTGTCCGAACATTTAGAGGTCAATAAATTATGACAGTTTAACACGATTGTTTGACATAATTCCTAATAAAAACAAAACACTCACATTAAACATACATTTATTTACCTAGTTTTTAAAAAAAATTGTTTAAAAAAATAAAATATTATTTAAAGAATAATAATTGTAAATTTGTCCGTCCGAACATATAGTGGTTATGGCTCGCATTTGTACTAATTTAATTATTGTTATACCCTTTTGTCATAGTAAATATCATTGTAGAACTTTTTATTTTTTTTATGCCTTTTGATTCATATTTTTATTTTTATTTAATATAAACTACATACATTTTAAACTTAAAAAAGTAAATCTGGATAGTCTTTAACTTTATAAATACCTAAATTAACCTAAAAACTGAACATAAGACTTATTCTTTAATGTACGTACTGTACATTATTGATAAGAAGCATAAATGACCCCATTCGCCCCCATTTATTTTAATTTAAATACACAGCTCATTTGAATGCATTCAAAAAAAAATGTTTTCAAGAATAACCATTTTTGTGCAAATTATTGCTGACCTTAATACAAATCCGCTATTTAAAAATCACTTGTTTGCTTAATTAGTTGTAACAGAGTTACAAACAAACTCGTTTTTAATTACTTAATTTTAGACAGGAAAAGAGACTTAATACAAATTTTAAAGCCATTATTTTTCTAAGATGGTTCCTCCTTCGGTTTCTTTGATGGTTTAAATTCGAAATGTTTTTACTGCTTTTATTACTGTTTAAATACTGAAGTGTATTGTAAAAAAAATATATTACTCAAGATTGGACGTTCAACGACAAATACTCTTTTTTTTATTAAAACTTTTACAACTATGTGCACTTTTACTCATTTAACACCTACGCCTATAAAGATGACTAACGTCAGAACCAATATCTTTTGATCTTATTTTAGCAGCCAATTTTTTTTAAATAATTATCAATTAATTTTGTAGCAATTTGAGCAACGTTTAATTGGCCATAGTAAAATGTAATATTCGGCATTTATTTTAGTGAAAGAATAACCTGAGTCATTCTTAATATTTTTTCTTACATAACAAATATCCGTATCCGATGTACCTAAAAGATTTTTTACAGTACGCCATTCGGTTTCCCTTATTTTTTGTACATTATTTAGAAAGCATACCATTTTAAAAATACAAAAGCAAAAAAACTACTGTAGCTATTTAAGTTTTCTCTTTGATACACAAAAAAAAAGGTTATCATCCGGTCAACTGTTCTGCCCAGCGAAGTGTACCAAAAAGAAATTACCTGACGTGGAAAGCTCTAGTCTAAAAAAGGGCTATGACCAGATTCGCGCATTTGGATTTCCACTCCCAGAATTGCACTCAATACACAACCAAAATGCAAGAAATCGACCGTAAAAGACAGTGGCGTGCATTTGTCTTATATTTATTTTTATAAATTAAACAAATTCAAGATTTAAGGGGGAGGGGTAGTGTGTATTAAGCCGAAATGACAGCCATTACAGAGGCAGCTATTTGGACACTCCGCAAGGAACAAAAGTTCATCGAGATATCCATTCTTTGCGACAGCCATACTGTTATCAAATCACTGAACTTAGTCTACTTGACCTCTAGGGCAGCGGTGCAATGCCGTGCCGCCCTGAATGAGCTAGCAGCTAAGTTTAGAGTTCACATTGTCTGGGTACCAGGACACAGGGAAAGGACACTGGGCAGGTTGATCCCATGCACGGCGCATGGGAATCGCAGATCTACGATACGACTTCTGTAATAGCTTTTACGATAAGGAAGAGGAAGAAACAATGGTATATCATTGCCACTGCCCTGCCCTGGGCAGAAAACGGCTTTTTATACTAGGGCAACTGAACTTTGATGACTTATTTGATCTCAGCTCAAATAGCAATAGAGACCTCATTCTTTTTATTAAAAGTTTCAACTGGTTCTCACGGTAGAGGGGGAAGGCACGGTATCACAACGGACATAAGACATAAGTGGGTTCCCTCCAAACCACCGTTTTAAGCTAACCTAACCTAAACAAAGGGTAAGGGGGCTTCAAAAAAATATTGTTACGATTTGTTGAGCCTGTCCCTCTCGATTGTTGCCTTGAGGCGACACCACGTCGACCACAATAAAAAAATGTTTTGTTTTGTAACAACAAACGTCCAAAATTTTAGGAAAGAATCTTCTCGTTGGTTCCTCGTTCTTTCAGAATGGACGTCCCCATTCTCGAATAGTTTGTTTGCCTATATAAAAGGAATGTCGTCGATCGAGTTTTTAGTTTTAAGTTTTGAAGTAACTATAAGGTGTGATAAAGAGAGGTGTATTAAGATTGTAATTATCTAAGTAATTTATAGAGTAAAAATGTATTGTCTAGAAAGTATTAGAATAAATTGTTTAGTTATTGTACTGAGTATTTAAAATCATCAAACCTCAGATTTAATATCGCAACAATATTTCACTAGAGAACGGTAACACAATAAAGTCACTTTTATTGGGCAAAAATTATCCATTTTATGGGTACAAGTAGAGTGCCAAATTATTAAAAAAATATTAATTTAAAAAATACTTCTCGAAAAACCTATTATTTTTCAAAACAGAAATATTTTTAACAAAAATAATAAAGAACAAAAAAATAACCTAAAATAGCCAAATATGTCTTCTCCTCGATTGTTTATAGCTGCTCTTATTCGTTTTTGTATAAAAAGAATAAATTTATCTATTTATTGTTGAGTTTTGCAATGCCTCAAATAATATTTCCTGCTACCTCTCGAAACACTTGGTTGAAGCATTTTCCATACATACTCCATTGAATTGCTTAGGCCACGGTAATTATCATCAAGAAGACTGACTCAGCGGTCTTCTCGATATTAAGTAAGCTTCGTGCAAACGATTTATGCACACATACATAAAGTTACGCCTTTTTCTCGTAAGGGTAGGCATATACCTTTTCTTCCACTTGCTACGGTTCTTACACACATCTTTCGCCTCTTGCACTTTCATCAGTGCTCTCATACACGCTCGTCGGTTGTTGGTACTCTTGACCTGGTCTTTCTTCAAAACAATGTCGATCTGATCGAAATATATTTGCTCAGGTCGACCTCTACTGACTTATAATGGTCCTGTAAAAAAATTGTGACCTATTTGTTTGCAACAGCAGCATTTATTACTCAGGTGCCGTTACTGCAGGGTTCCTATTTGCAGCTAATTGCAAAAACAGTCTTTATTATGGGTGGTAGGTCTCGCGCTTTCTGTGTGTCTTTTACGCTTTGATATATGCGAGCTACAGCTGTTTGTCAACCGTCATATTTTAACATGGCTCTCAGCATCGGTTTGTGACTTAAATGTTATCTTTCCATGTACAATTCAAAAATGCATGTGATTTACTTTTTACTTAAATTAATACCAACACATATTCTTCAGTTTTTGATACCAATAAAACATAGAACAATAACAAAAACATGTTTTTTAAATGTTTTTGTTAAGCTTTTTTGTGCTAAAGTAAAAACATTAAAACACAGTGACAATAAATGTGGTTAACAAAACAATATATTTTATAAACAAACTTAATAATATTCAAATGTAAATAATAAGCCTTCGAATATTCAGTTGCTGACTGGTTAAAAACTCTTTTATTTTTTAATTTTTTTTATATTGTCAGGAAATTGGCAGTTTAATGCCACTTGTTATTATTAATTTTTTTAGTTATTTTTTGTGCCACCATTGAAAGTCACAATTCAATTCATTTAAAGAATCTTCAGAAATTTGTTTTCGAAGAAAACAAACATATTTGTTTATTTTTTTTTTAATTATTTCAAATATTTAGTGCACATTTTTATATGTTTAAACTACTTCATAAAGAAAAGTAGTACAAAATTCAAAAAATTAAGTTTTTTAATATTGCGGTAAATAAAAAATACTAATAATAGAGCAATAGCTTACCGTCCCACAGAAATATCTTTACCATACATACATACATAAAGTTACGCCTTTTTTCCATAGGGGTAGGCAGACACCACTTCCTTCCACTTGCTACGGTTCTTACACACATCTTTTGCTTCCTCTACTTTCATCAGTGCTCTCATACATGCTCGTCGGTTGTTGGTACTCTTGACCTGGCCTTTCTTCAAAACAATGTTGATCTGATCGAGATATGTTCGCCGAGGTCGACCTCTACCGACTTCCGTCCATTTACACTTGCCTTATAAATTTGTTTCGTCAATCTTCCTTTATCCATCCTTTCTACGTGTCCAAACCATTCCCATCCCAAGCATTCCTTTATCTATCTTTGTGACCACATCTTCTTTTACACCACAGCGTTTTCTTATCTCACTATTCTTAACTTTATCCAATCCGAGTCACTCCGGCTATACTTCTCAGACTACTCATCTCCGCAGCATTAATCTTATTTTCATACTTCTTTTGCTAAACCCAACATTCACTACCATACATAAGTGTACGAACCAACACACCTGTATGCACAGCCAAACGTGCCTTTTTTGACACTTTCTGGCTATTCATTAAGCTATGCAGTGCCCCATTCATTTGTTTTCCTGCCAACACCCTTCGCTCAATGTCACTGTCATACTTTCCATCTCTCGTAAACTTTGAACCCAAGTACACATGTTCATTTACTTGTTCCACTCTTTCTCCCTCAATCGAAACTCCACAGTTTGTCATGCTTTCTTCTCTTTCAAAAACCATTACTTACATAACAATATCTTTAAAATATATTGAAAATAATTTTGAAGTTATTATTTGGATGTTGGTAATTTTTTTAATAGACACGTTTTATAAAAACATTAACTTTATCTTATAAATTATTGACTTTAATCATAATGTGCCTAGTCATAATATTTCACCCGACAACTTTTTAGGCAAATCTTCATATGGATGTATTTAAACGTCAGTATAAAAAGGTAAATTTCTATAATTCTAGTTGTATCGAATATAGCACATAAAACTTTTACATTTTATTGACAATTTTCACGAATGTAATAAGTATGTATGTTAGTGGTGATAAAAAACAAACAGAAAGATATTTTAATATTTTGTTAATTTGAAGCACTGTTATGACATCTACTATTACATTTCAACTAAAACAACTTTTAAACAAAAACGTTTCGTGAGCATTATTTTTTTACAAGAACACTTTTTAAATCCTTGGCCTCGAAAAAGTAATGATTTCGAAACAGCTTCCCTTAAAGTTATCTCAATGTCTGAAACAATAATTTTATTATTAAATGACGTTTGTGAAAGTTCGTTTCTTTGAAACCAACCCTTGATTTGTCCGTATGGAGTTCCTATTTTATAAACATTATCTTTTACATTCACTATTGTTCCGACTATGTTTTTTTGTATCCAGTGGACCTCGATCCACTTTTTGTAATTTCTGGATAAATAGTTCTTTGGTTATTGGTTCTTCCATATTGCATATATATTTTAACAAAATACAATAAAGAAAATGTCTCAAATTTAAAACAACAACAAGCACTGCAAAACTTTTCGCGCTTATATCCATCTGACGATATGCCTAAAGAGATGTCGGGCAAAATATTATGACTAGGCGTATTGTGCGACGGCCATTTAAACTTGACCGTCTAATGATTCGCCTTTACTAATGATCTTAGACTTCATAAAAAAATTAAGGAGTTGGCTGGTATAAAAAGACGAAACCAAAGCAATATCTTGCTGGACAGAGATAGCAAAATAATCCCAGACACTGAAGGGAAACCAGCTAGATGGAATATGAGTATATTCAAGAACTATTCGACGATGACAGACAACAAGAAATATTGGAAGAGAGTTGGGCACAACAATAACAAAGGAAGAGGTAATGCACGCAGTAAAAATGGCAAAATCTAATAAATCTCCAGGGCCCGACGGAATTCCAGCAGAAATAATTAAACTTATCACAGAAGATCAAATAGGCATATTGGTGAAACTATTTTACACAATATACAACACAAGAGTCATTCCCCGTGAATGGCTTAGATTGACCTTCATTACATTACCAAAAAAGATTAATGCAAAAAAATATAGCGACCGGTCTAATGAGTCGTCACGCTCTTAAAATATTCCTAACGATAATACATCAGAGAATTTTAAAAAATTAGAACAAGATATTAGCGAAACTCAATCAACCGATGTATGTCTGTTTCCTTGACTACAACAAAGCATTTAATAAAGTTCACCATAACCACCTTATTCAAAATCCCTCCAAAATACCTCGGGGTAACACTAGATCGAGCTCTTACATATAAGCGCCACTGCCTCAATACCAGAAAAAAGGTATCAACAAGAAACAATCTTCTCCAGAAGCTGACTGGTAGGTCAGCCAGCAACATTGAGAACCTCAGCCCTTGCATTAAGCTTCTCTGCAGCCGAATACGCCGCTCCAAGTATGGTGTGCATCCACTTACGCAACGCAAATCGACTTCGCTTTAAATCAAGCAGTTCATCTAATAACAGGTTACCTGAAGCCGACGCCACTTCATCAGGTATACTCTCTCGCTGGGATAGCACCGCCTCACATCAGAGGAGAGGTATCCGCTAAGGCAGAAAGGGGGCGACAAGAGATTGACCCAAGGCCTCCGCTCTATGGCCACCAACCAGCTAGACCCAGACTCCGATCTCGCCACAGCTTTTTGGCCAGGATAGCACCTTTGCAAGTCTCTCAGGAAGCCAGAAGGCTCCATAAATGGCGCGCTGAGGTCCAAGACCCAAACACTCAACAAAAAGAGGAGCTGGCACCAGGCACATTTCCTCCCATACCCAATCTGGGTATGGCAGCTATCTATTGAAAAGTATGGAGAAACTTTAGCTGTGGCATTAGATATCTCCAAGGCGTTCGATCGAGTTTGGCACCAGGGACTCCTCGCCAAGCTTCCATCTTATGGCTTGCCCCCTCAGCTGTGTTCTCTGCTTGCTAGTTTTCTCTCAAACAGGTCTCTCCATGTAGTGGTCGATGGAGTTTCATCTGACACTCTACTCATAAATGCTGGTGTTCCGCAAGGATCCATTCTAGCACCAACACTATTTTTACTTCACATCAACGACCTATTGAAAGCAGTACACAGCTTTGCCGATGATAGTACCCTCCATACCGCTTTCTCTTCCATGGCCCCTATATCAGCCCGTGAAACCAGAAATGAACGAGGAAGAAATGTTAACAATATAAATATGGACTTAGCAACAATTCTCGAATGGGGATCCAATAACTTGGTAGAATTCAATGCAAACAAAACACAAGCATGTCTTTTCTCTAGAAAAGCCGATCTCACTGTGCCTAACATAACTTTGTCAGGAGTAACCATACCACTGAAGTCATCCATATCGATGCTTGGTATTACTATCAGCAATAACCTTTCCTGAGAAAATCACGTGAGGTCCATTGCCAAAAGTGCATCCCAAAAACTTGGTTTTTTGTTTCGTGCCAAGAGCTATTTCACCTCCAGTCAGCTGCTTATGATCTATAAGGCACAGATCCGACCTGTACTGGAGTACTGTTCCCATATTTGGAGTGCAGCACCTAAACATATCCTGAAGCTACTGGATTCTGTCCAAAAAAGGGCAATTCGTCTCGTCGGTGATGCCTCGCTTACAAACTCGCTCACTTGTCTGGAACACCGTAGAAAAGTTGGCGATTTGTCTCTATTTTATAGATATTTTCATGGGCGATGCTCTTCTGAAATATCAACAATCGTTCCTCCTTTGGCAGTCTCTTCGAGATTAATCCGTCAAGTTCAGTCTTCACACCCCTTCGTGGTCACTTTGGAGACCTGCAGAACATCACTTTCCAAAGACTCATTCATCCAACGAATTGCGAGGCTTTGGAACTCATTGCCTAGGGAGGTGTTCCCCGAGGCATACAACCTCCAGAAATTTAAGAAGAACACCAACTCCTACCTTCTTTCCCTTGGTTCCCACGATGTTCTCTGAACATTACAGGATATCCCTTTTCGTGGGAACCAGAACATAAAAAAAAAAAAAAATCTGGAGAGTGCTCAACAGACTTCGCACAGAAGTCTCGAGGTACAGAAAAAACCTGCAAAAATGGGTAATGCTACCAGAGGACGAAAACCCCCAGTGTTCCTGCAGAGAAATCCAGAACCCTCCACACCTGCTGACCTGCACCGACATGGGACAGAGCTGCACAGGAAACGATCTAATTTTAGCACATGACAGGGCCATTAGAGCCGCAAACTTTTGAAAGGACATAGTGTGATCCGGACACGAATAACTAACTATCCTTATTCAATTGCTTAAAAGTAAAAATATAGACATGAAAGATATTAGAATAATAAATAATTTATGCTACAATCAGACGGCTAATATCAAATTGGATAATGAACTTTCAGAAGAAGTATAAATACAACGTGGTGTAAGGCAAGGATAAGTACTATCGCCGCTATTATTTAATCTTTTTTCGGAAGAAATCATTCAGAGAGCACTGGAGGAAACAACAATCGTAGTAAAGGTTAATGGAATACCCATTAACAATATCCGGTATGCAGACGATACTTATTGCCGAAACAATTGAAGATTTACGAAGCTTGTTTGATCAAGTATTAACGAGCAGCGAGGAGAGCGGACTTACCTTAAATATCAAAAACCTAACCTAACCTAACCAAATTTATGACCATTACAAAATCAGTTTAGCAACAGGAAAACCTATGGATCAACGAAGAACTAGTAGAGAAAGTCAGTAAGTACAAATACTTGAAAATAACTGACAATGAAGGTTATAAGTACACCGAAGAACGTAAATCAAGAGTTGGACAAGCCAGAACCATATTTAACAGAATAAAAAATGTGTTATGCAGTAGAGATCTTAACTTACAAGTCAGACTATTAAGATGCTACGTTTTCTCGGTGTTGCTATATGGGATGGAATCCTGGACGTTAAAGAAAAATATAAGTGATCGACTGAAAGCATTTGAGATGTGGTCATATAGAAGGATCTTAAGAATAAGTTGGGTAGACATGGTAACAAATCAGAAGGTACTGCGAAGAATGAGAAAGGAAAGGATGTATTGAACACAATTAAAATAAAGAAGCTGCAATATATGGGCCAAGTGATGAGGAGAGAGAAATATGTATTGTTGCAGAATATTATGCAGGGAAAGATACAGGAAAAAATAAGCAGAGGACGCATTTCCTGGTTAAATACCCTGAGAAAACGGTACAACTGTAGTTCCATTGAGTTGTTTAGAGCTGCAGCATCAAAAGTGAGAATAGCTATAATAATAGCTGACCTTCTAAGAGGAGATGGCAGATTCGCCAGACGTATGATCATCCGCATAGGCGTATTATTATATGACGGAAACAACATTATCAAAGCGTCTAGTCAAGTACACGACACTTTAAATTTAATAAAACAAGACAATGTTAAATTTACACAAACAATAAATATGTTTTAATACAAGTTTAACCGTGTTATTTTATTAATAGAAACAAAAGATAGAAAACGCCAATGAACTAATGACGACCTCCATTTCACACAATCCTAAGAAAATTGGATTATATTGTTTGACTATTTGCAATAAGTAGAACCTTTTTTAAAAATTATTTTGAGGTCAAACGCATTACTTAGCTCCGTTAATCTTGGATTATCAAAAAAATAATTTTTTATTAATATGAAAAAGCTTTAAATAATGCTTTTAATTTATAACATAAAAAATAAATCAAAATCAAACAATAAGTAAAATGAAAAAAAATAGATAATTGTAATAATTTCGTAAATAATTAGAAAATAACCAACACTGAAGAATCCCAAAAGTATTAACAAAATGTATCAAAACAAATACTATCAGGCAAAAACAGTTATTCATTAAAATTCATAAATTAATTTTTTTAAGCTGGTATGCAGGTTCTTTGCCTTTATGTATTTTACGATACGTATATTGTTATCGTCTCTATCCCCAAAACACACAAAAATAAACAAAACCTTTATTTCATATTTTTTATTACTATGTTTTTACTTTTCGCGATAAAATTTTTAAAACTATTAAGTATATTTTAAATTTGGAAAATTTGGTATTCTATTTAAACTCTTTAAAACTTTTAGGTACTATTATTAATTTATAATTAGAAATAAATTATTTTAATCAAAAATTATGCTTTAAAATGACCCTAAACTACGCATCTGATGTATGGACTTAGCATCTCCACTTTTACTTTACTTCTGTTGGAATTGTATCGAAATAAATAATGTAATGAAAAATCTGTTCCTTTACTTAAATAATTCAAATTATAAGAAATAGTAATTATGTCTAATTACTGGTTGTTTATTTAACTCCGGTTTTGACTAAAAAAATTGAATTTTAATGATTTAAAACTCATACTACGTAACTTTCTGGCCTGATGTGAATAAAAGATGAGATATTTCTTGTTTTTAACAGAGTAGAACTAAAAGAGGTCCATCAACTAAGAAAGTGACCCTTGTCGATGTTGCTCTTGCAATTACAATGAGCAATCTTCACATGTTATATCGACAACAAACTGTCATCTTTTACAATACGGTGCATTTTTACACGGCCAATGTGGTTCCGTATATTCACTGTCTTTTTCTACTTTAAGGCTCATTTAACTTTTTTTTCATCTTCTAGCTAACCGATAACTAATGTGGCAAATTTCCGATATATTATTCAAATAGCCCTGATTTAGTAGCGTAGGTTGTGTTTCGTATATCAAATACCTTACAAGTTCTTAGATGATCTGCAAAAACTTCTTTGACTGCATTGCGAAATTTCTTTTACTTTAAGGTTTTTAACTGTTGTTGGAATACGGAATGTAAGCAAAATTTCATTTTCGTTTAACAAAGATTTATTTATCTTATTATCTATTTTTTTAATCTAGCAAATTGGCTTTAAAAATGTGACTTTCTATTATTATGATGGTGAAGTTGCCAGTGTAATAAATGTTACTCGTGACCCTTAAGGATCGGTGCAATTGTAAGATTCACGGGAGGCCACCACCATCATCAAACAGCACGTAGAGTATTGAGAAGAAGGAACCATTGCATCGACTCCCATCACCATCACGAAAAATTTGAAGAAGTCAATGGCCGGGCAAGGACCGCTGCTCTCTGGTCTACCGCTTTTGCCCCACTTCGTCCGCCGAATTGCATTTTGGCAATTTCGCCACTCTCTAGAGGATGTGCTAACTTTAAAGGGACATGGGCGGGACAGCACATAGTTCAATAGTTACAATAAAATATCGGGCAAAACCATCCGAGGTCGAAGAGGGCTTTAAGAAAACTCGACTTTAGCACACAAAATTATTATTAATCTATACATATAAAATGCTTTATCCTGAATGACTGATTGACGGATCAACGCACAGCCTAAACTGCTGATCGTAGAGACCTGAAACTTGGAGAGTGTGTTCTTTGTATGACGTAGGCATCCGATAAGAAAGGATTTTCCGAAATTCTATTATTATTATAAATTGAGAGTTGGCGCGCCAACTACGTTGCCGCGCAATATAAATTCACCAAAATTATGCAATGGCACCAGATTGCAAGTAAAAACATTGCATTGCAATGTAATCGAGGCAACTATACTGAGAGGTTGTTCTCGAGGAGAGTCTGTATTTATTCCTAGGATTCCCCTAACACCATCAAATTACCCCCTTCGATTCATGAGAGTGCAGTTTCCCATTCAAAGTCTGCTTAGCCATAACTATAAACAAAGCTCAAGGTCAAACTATTAAGGTAGCGCGAGTAGACTTGAGAGAAAGCTGCTTCTCCTACGGCCAGTTGTATATGGCATGCTCCAGAGTATGTGATTCTAGCACCCGAAGAAAAAACAAAATATATTGTTCACAAAGAAAGGCTGCGGTAGGTGTAGTATTTCGATTTAGTTGTAAAAATATAATACCCCCTTGTCACTTTCACCAGATCAGAGGCCGAGCTTAGTGTTTATAAAATATCACAAAATTTTATTTTATTTTCATGTTTATTTAACATTTAAATCACTACACTATAATTTAGATTGTTATATTTTATAAGTATTTAAACATTTTAACCTAATAATTTATATGATATAACAAAATTAATAACTTAAAAATTCTATTAGAACCATTTTCGACTTCTTAAGTTATTTTGCTTAGCGGTTAATAAAAAATATTCGTCTGATAGATGTAATTTCTTGTAACAATCTCACATCTTGTTACAATATGCTTTGTAAAACATAAAAATATTTTTACTAAAATAGGGATGACGTTGAACAACGCAGCGAAGTAAAAACAAGACTTGTTTCCTGTTTTCATTTAGTAACTGGATATATTTAATTATATTCTTAAAATTTTTCCTAAAATAGTTACTGTTAAAATATAAAAAAACTAAATCCCTGTTTACCGAAAAATTTTTTTAATAAAATTTTCTTGTTTAAATGTTCACTTGTTATTTGTTAATGTATTTTGTTTCTGTAGAAAATTATTGTAAATCTACTACTAATTTTTGATTATTAAAATAACTGCGAGTTTTAAAATATAGATGAAGAAGTTAAATGATACCATTCACAACAATTTGTGTAAAAAATTTAATCTAACAAGAGTCATGGAGCGCCACTGGTAATGATTGGGTAATTGTTGATCTTCCTTTAATTAAACATATTTCGGAGTGATATTTTACTGTACAATTTTATTTTAAATTATTTTAAAATAGCAGAAATACAAAACATTGCAAAATTTTTTGAAAACATGTACCAATTTCGCCTACAAAATAAAGTTCTTGCAAGAAATTGTAGAAAGTGAAAGTTGAAGTGGGAATGAATTATTTTTTGGACAATTTATTGGTTAACGTAGTGAAATCGTAGTTATTAGTGAAGATAAATTAAAATAATTTGACCTGTCAAGATTCTTTAAAACCAGAAAAAGAAAAATTATTATAAAATTTCAAGTAACTAAAATTATTAATGTATTATTACCAATAATTTAGGTCCAATTTTACTTGTCAGGAGTTTTCACTCAATCAAGCTGATAATTTGTGGTAGGATGTACCAACAATTACAGATTTGGTTTAGCTGGTGAATGGAGAGTAGCTTTAATAAATGTAACAGAATAATTAATGTATGTTTTAGGTATCCTGTTTGAGTCTAAGTTGATCTGTCTATGTGTAATTATTTTTACAGTACTTGCTGACTGATCTATATATCTATATAAATAAAAATGAACGCTTTTTTGTATGTTTGTCCACCCTGCGTTCCTAAACCATTTATTCGATTGTGATAAAACTTTGGGGAGTTCTTCTGCGTATACCCGCAAACGTTCCTGAAGAGGTAGTTCACCCTCAGCACCCCTACAAAAAGGGTGGAAACGGCCGATATTAATGTCGAGTTCATAGTATTTAGGATCACTGAGTTTGATAGTGGCATTCCCAGTTAATTCCGATGCCCACGCAAGCATTCCAGAATGTTTTACCAGGGTACAAAGACCTTCCAGAAACCCTGGGCGTGAAAACCATCAGGAATCTATTGCATACTTATATAAATTGCTTAATGGTAAAATAAAGTGGCCTGCATTACTATGACTAATGCCTGACCATCACTGAAACTTTTTCCACCAATGGCAGCGATGCGATGAAATACCTCCTGAATCTCCGTCCTCTAGATATTCTTTTAGAGAAAAAGGTCTGGTTGGTTTCCTATAGATTCCTGTCTCTAAAAAGGCAAATTAAAAAGGAGTGACTTGGGGGGATCACTCCGTAAACAAAAACCATCACGAGAGTAAGCGTAAAAAAGTAAAACTTTTAAGGTCCTCTTTTCGAAGAGAAGAGAAATGACTGTGTAAGGGGAGCAATCTACTTCCTAGAGACTGAATACGTAATGTACACGAATGGCTCATAAACTTCAGATGGAGTTGGAGCCAGTGATTTCAGCAGGAAACCCGCGACTAAAATATTTTTCAGTCCTGGTAGTTATGCTACAAATTTTTAGGCTAAAGTCTTCGCTATCAAATTGTCTGTAAGAGAGCTGACTAACAGAAGTCTACTAAACAAAAACGTAAATATCATTTCAGATAGTCAGGCTGCTTTAAAAGCAACAAGATAAACTTGTAGCTTGTATAAAACTGCATAAAATACCTGGAGTGCCTTGTTGCAAACAATAAAGCGGCTTTGTTGGGGGTGCCTGGGTACCAGGGGGTAAAGAAAAACGAGAAAGCCGACATCCTTGCAATAAAGGTCGAAAGCCGAATCTGCGTTAATAGGACCAAAACCAGTCTTTGAAGCCACCATAAGTACTACCAAAACCATTATTGAAGGGTCAACCTTATTACTTATGATACCTCTAAACTAACCTACTATTACAAATTAATATTTTTGTTTCTAGAATAATAGATAGACCCAATAATACTTTTTTATGCAAAAAAGCATGACGAATAATTTTATTGTTAAAATCACTAATAAATATGTTTATTTATTAGTGATTATTTATGTGAAAAAATTCAGCAGGTGATTGCCCATATAAAATTATAATGGATCTTTTCTATAAAAAACTACTTTCCCAACTACTTTCGAGATACCACCCCGAAAAGGTGGTAAGGCAAATTAAGTTTTAATTTTGGCTCGGGGACATTATTCTTGTGTTTTCTATTATTACTGTTTTCTACTCTCAATGTGTAGTTTATTATTTAATAAAAAATAAAAATCACCATATCGTATTTAAATGTTTTTAAATAAACAGGGATTTTAATGTAGTTAAAACAATAGTGCTTTGACCTTCTAATTTTAATTATAGAATTGCTCTATAAAAATTAAACCAATATCATTATTATTATAAAACACTTTTATTATTATTAAAAATATTTTTTAATGTAAACAAATATAAAATATAAAACTAAG